>CAWUFW010005514.1:0-527500 GCA_963921515.1 Calotriton arnoldi | reverse complement strand
TGGTGGTGGTGGAGGTATTGGTGGTGGTGGAGGTATTGGTGGTGGTGGTGGTATTGGTGGTGGTGGTGGTATTGGTGGTGGTGGTGGTATTGGTGGTGGTGGTATTGGTGGTGGTGGTATTGGTGGTGGTGGTATTACTGATGGTGGTATTGGTGGTGATGGGATTGGTGTTGGTGCCATTGGTGGTGGTGGTATTGGTGGTGGAGGTATTGGTGGTATTAGTGGTGGTGGTGGTACTGATGGTGGTGGTAGTATTGGTGTTGGTATTGGTGGTATTGGCATTGTTGGTGGTGGTATTGGTGTTGGTATTGGTGGTGTTGGTGGTGGTGGTATTGGTGGTGGTGGTATTGGTGGTGGTGGTATTGGTGGTGGTGGTGGTGGTGGTGGTGGTGGTAGAGGTATTGGTGGTGGTAGAGGTAATGGTGGTGGAGGTAATGGTGGTGGAGGTAATGGTGGTGGAGGTAATGGTGGTGGAGGTAATGGTGGTGGAGGTAATGGTGGTGGAGGTAATGGTGGTGGAGGTAATGGTGGTGGTGGTATTGGTGGTGGTGGTATTGGTGGTGGTGGTATTGGTGGTGGTGGTATTGGTGGTGGTGGTATTAGTGGTGGTGATAGTGGTATTGGTGGTGGTCGTGGTGGGATTGGTGGTGATGGGATTGGTGGTGATGGGATTGGTGGTGATGGGATTGGTGGTGATGGGATTGGTGGTGATGGGATTGGTGGTGATGGGATTGGTGGTGATGGGATTGGTGGTGGTGGTGGTGGTAGTGGTATTGGTAGTGGTGGTATTGGTAGTGGTGGTATTGGTGGTGGTGGTATTGGTGGTGTTGGTGGTGGTGGAGCTATTGGTGGTGGAGGAATTGGTGGTGGTGGTATTGGTGGCGGTGGTGGTAGTGGTATTGGTGGTCGTGGTATTGGTGGTGGTGGTGGTAGTGGTGTTGGTGGTATTGGTGGTGGTGGTATTGGGGTTTATAGTATTGGTTGTGGTGGAGGTGGTGGTATTGATGGTAGTGGTGGTGGTGGTGTTGGTATTGGTGGTATTGTTGGTGGTAGAGGTGGTTGTATTTAAAGTGGTGGTGGTATTGGTGGTTGTGGTGGTTGTGGTGGTGTTGGTGGTGTTGGTGGTTGTGGTGGTGTTGGTGGTATCGGTGGTATTAGTGGTGTTGGTATTGGTGGCGGTGGTATTGGTGGTGGTATTGCTGGTATTGCTGGTGGTATTGGTGGTGGTGGTATTGCTGGTGGTGGTATTGGTGGTGGTGGTATTGGTGGTGGTGGTGGTGGTGGTGGTGGTATTGGTGGTGGTGGTATTGCTGGTGGTGGTATTGCTGGTGGTGGTATTGGTGGAGGTGGTATTGGTGGAGGTGGTGGTGGTGATGGTATTCGTGTTGGTGTTGGTATTGGTGGTGGTGTTGGTATTGGTGACATTGGCATTGGTGGTGGTGGTATTGGTGGTCATGGTATTGGTGGTGGTATTAGTGGTGGTGGAGGTGGTGGTACTGATGGTGGTGGTAGTATTGGTGGTGGTGTTGGTATTGGTGGTATTGGCATTGTTGGTGGTGGTCTTGGTGGTGGTGTTGGTATTGGTGGTATTGGCATTGCTGGTGGTGGCATTGGTGGTGGTATTGGTGGTCGTGGTATTGGTGGTGGTATTGGTGGTGGTGGTGGTGGTATTGGTGGTGGTGGTATTGGTGGTGGTGGCATTGGTGGTGGTAGTGGTGGTATTACTGATGGTGGTATTGGTGGTGATGGGATTGGTGTTGGTGCCATTGGTGGTGGTGCCATTGGTGGTGGTGCCATTGGTGGTGGTGGTATTGCTGGTGGTGGTATTGCTGGTGGTGGTATTGCTGGTGGTGGTATTGCTGGTGGTGGTATTGCTGGTGGTGGTATTGGTGGTGGTGGTATTGGTGGTGGTGGTATTGGTGGTGGTGGTAGTGGTGGTGGTAGTGGTGGTATTACTGATGGTGGTATTGGTGGTGATGGGATTGGTGGTGGTGCCATTGGTGGTGGTGGTATTGCTGGTGGTGGTATTGCTGGTGGTGGTATTGCTGGTGGTGGTATTGCTGGTGGTGGTATTGCTGGTGGTGGTATTGCTGGTGGTGGTATTGCTGGTGGTGGTAGTGGTATTGGTGGTAGTGGTATTGGTGGTAGTGGTATTGGTGGTAGTCGTGGTGGTGATGGGATTGGTGGTGGTGCCATTGGTGGTGCCATTGGTGGTGGTAGTGGTGGTGGTATTGGTGGTGGTATTGGTGGTGGTGGTGGTATTGGTGGTATTTGTATTGGTGGTGGTGTTATTGGTGGTGGTGTTATTGGTGGTGGTAGTACTGGTGTTGGTGGTGGTAGTACTGGTGTTGGTGGTGGTATTATGGTGGTATTGGTGGTGGTGGTGTTAATAAAACAGGCTTTTGAAAACAACCAGTCAGGTGGCTTTAGTAGAGATGACATGTAACACAGATGTGCTGTTGTCAGCTTCAGCCCATTAGCACAGGATTATGTGCTACCTGGAATTCACATGACTTAAATCGCTAATCAGTTCTAAATCCATTTTACTTGGGGTTGAAACAGATACGAGATAATGCCGGGTTAAAGTGATTGGAAGCAGGCGCCCCTATTACAGGGGCGGCCATGCTGCTTAAAAAAACACAAGTAGTTTCAGCTGAAGCAGCGTATGTCCAGCCTCCAGCAAGAGAAACTCAATAAAGTATAGTGCTTACAGACTAAATACCCGGTCCCGTGTAACAACCGAGGTAAAGGGGCCAATAGTCATGGGAGGGTATAAATGAAGACAAGGCCGTACTAGGGAGGGACTAACGAGCCTATTAACAAATCCGTAGGCAGCATTTACGAAAGACAATGACACAAGCCAATGAAAAATATGGGAGGAGAGTGGGCGCAGCTTCTCTCCCATACTCTACTACAGCAGTCTCGCAGAGCCAGCAGCGCATGCGTGCTGCCGCTAGGCTCAACCTAAAAATAGGGTAACATTTAAGAAATAAAATGACTTTACTTTTGTTACTTTTGTTAACTTTATTTCTGCTGTATGCCATAAAAGTAAACAAAAAAAATTGCATGACATGAATTACACCCCATGAAATATTAAAAAGCAGATAAATACAGTATACGTAGAACAGGATAAAAATGGATATAAATATTAAATACATTCATTTAAAATAAACAGACATTTAGAGGAATATCTTTCGCCTAATCCTCCATATTGCGTATAAGAAGCGGTATACAGCAATAGCCAAACTTTGCCTAAACTCTTTTTGAAATTCGAAAAGCGATTAGATGATCCCTGGCACCTAGAGGTCGACAAACAGGCATAATCCATGTGTTCCTATTTTTTACATAAGCTGGGCAGAAAAACAGAACATGCACTTCTGACTCCCTATCTGCCCCACAACTAGGGCAGGTGTATCCTGTATGTTTCTGTTTACTTACCCATTTGCCAGTAAAAGAGGCTATTGGTAGGATGCTGTATCTAAACTGCATGTACAACGTTCGAGCCAAGGGAGGCTCCATTTCGTCCAAAACCTGTTCCCAGCTGTAGTCTACCTTGAACGTAAGGAAACAGTCAGCCAGATAGCCATATTAAGAGAATGCCAGTATTTGGTCCATTTTGTATTGCTGGTGCCTCCTCTTTAACAGTGACTTACTGTTTGTCAGAGCGCCCCCTGTTCTGTCCACAGATCCGCACACCCTACCTTGGTCAAAGTATCTTTTATATAATTTATCGAAGGTATGCTTCCCAACCCTGGGACCCCTAACACCTCTTTGATGCCAGTTGGCTAGAAATACAGTTCTGGAAAGGCCCAAATCCGTCTCCAATAAAGTAAGGGCCTGATCCCTGCCCCCTTTGTGATAGGCCTTACTCCCAGGTCGAGTTTAAGTGGTAGGAGTGGTGTACTATTTGGTAGTCCCAATAGCTGACGTAAGAAGCTGTTCTCACTAACAAGCATTGCAGAAATATCCCAATGCCCCCAGAGCTTGGCACCAAAATGACAAAAATCCAATCAGTAGAACTGGAGATATCAATTTTGAACGCTTAAAGTGAAAAATAAAAACCAAAAACAACAAATCGCCAACCTCTTGTATCTGGTCACGAAAGACTAGGGCAAAATCGAAAGACAAAACCGACCACGATGGAGTGCGGATTGGCTACATGGAGTGGATTGGGCCCAGTCTCAGCTTACTTTTGGATGTGGGAACATTTTTGAAGAAACTTGTCTGAGAAGGTAAAGTTCAGCGGTGCAAGGCAGTCAGCGGTGCCCGAGGGGTAGGTGTTGTCGGGGAGCCGCTGGAAGAGGTTGCTGAGAAGATTTTTTTCGTTCTGACTTGGGGCCGATTAATATTGTCATGATCCTCCATAAAAGTAGATATATAGAGGAGAAACAGCATCACCACCTAGAGCAGTGACGCTTGTAGTGGTGTGTGACTGCGTTTTGTTTGTGACAAATGGGAAGAACCACAAATCCCAGAAGGCATTAGTGCTGCCGTTGTCTCTCCAGGGTTTTGGAACTGCCTTGGGAGGAGCAGGTGTTTGTCAATCATTTTGCAAGCCGGTGGACTATGCCTTGTTGTTCGAGGACCATCTCTGTTTCCTGTGGATTCCGTTGTTCCTATACCAAGGCAGCTCCGTGGTGTTAGAGCTCTCGTCAGTATTTTTCTGAAAGCGGCAGCCGCTCCTCTCATTTGGAGCACTTCACCGCTTCCCTGTGGATTGCGTTGCAGACGCTCCTCTGAGTCGTAGCTCGCTTCAGTATTTTTCCAAGGATTTTCGGCATCAGTTATTCAGCCTATTCAGCGCGTTCAGTTCCTGAACGCTTGGTGCCAAAAGGAAACTACCTCCTTGCTAACCCCTTGCTGTACCTTATGTGCATGCTTCCGCTCCCTGTTGTCTGAGTATTTAATCGAGTGTAGAAACCAACGCTCTCTTGCTGAATCACATCTTTTGTCTTTTACGACCCTTGACAAACTCACTCATAACTTGTTCCTGAAATCAAGGCACATTTATTTAACCAGTTGGGCCAGCGCGCGCATTCAGGACGAGAGTGAGTATCGCGCTCAGACTTTCTTTTTTCATTATTTGGGTCTTTTCTTGAAGTAGCTGTTTGCTACTTTCTGGGATGTCATTATAAGGTTGCTGTTATGCCAATTTTCCATACCTTTTCTACCCGGAAATCTTGTGGCTTGCCAGCAACCTCCTGGACTTTGGCAGACAAACTCAACCCTTGGTTTTTACTTTATTGGTGACTGCAGTTTGTGGTTTGACTCTTTCCAGTATGCAATGCATGGTGCCATAGTGCTTCATTGCATATCAAGAAAGAAGGATTTCTCGTGTGAGGAGAGGACCGAAGTGGCCCTCTGGTGGTGGACCACTGCCTTTTGTTGTCTTATCCCTTTCCCTTATCCCCTAGGAACTTCCGTGCAGGGTAGGGTGTTATATACTCCCTGGGGGGTAGTGCTAGGGGGAATTGGGAAACGTACATCGCCCCTGCTGGATGTGTTCCTGAAGGTTAGTGGCTGGTGGGCTGTTAACTAATCTGAATCTGACAACGATGTAGTTCAGAAACTGTTCTGACCAAATTGGTTTCAGAATCGTTTTTGACCGAATCTGGTTGTGCGAGTTCAACCGACTGATTACGATGCTTCCAAACATCGTTCGGTCGGACTCACATTGACTTCAATGGGAGCCTGTGTTCCGAACGAGAACACAGGCTTCCATTAAAAAAAAGGGGTGGTTGTGCAAAACCTTGCACCCTGTGGCGGGCACCCCGTGGTGCCTGCCACATTGTGCATGGTTGGAAAGAGGGGTCCCTTGGGTACCCCCACGGGCCACTACCGGACACGTCTGGGTGAAGGGGGGCCTGCAACGGGGCCCAAAGACAGATTCCGACAGCCGTTTCATGTCAGGCAGACCGAATAGGAATGGCTGTCCGAATCGGTCATTGTAATCGCTCGCTCGAAAACCGTGTCAATTCGGCTACGAAAGACTCGGCCTGTCCGAATACCTTTCAGAAATGATTCGGATAGCCCGAATGGTTTCCGGGGATTGTATTCATTCGGAAACAAGGGTTCCGTATTGGATTCTGAGATACCAAATCTCATTCAGAGCTTTTCCGAACGACATCGTAATCGGATCCTTAGACTCTTTTTTGGAAGTCAAATATCTCCAGCGGAACGAGACTGCAGGCTGTAGTTGACAAAAGTCCCACAAGGTTGGATACCCCTGCTGTGAGGAAAATATAGCAGGAGCGAAAAGGTGATGCACCTTGGGTGGATCGGCGAGTAGGCAGTCTCCTGTCTGTTCTCAGAGTACTTTTGGGCTATTTTCTAAGACCCAAGTTTTGCTTTTTGAGAAACTTTAGAACCACTTCAGAATGTCCTGGGCTGGGTGGGCACCACTTGGAGGGTCAGGTCTCACTCTGGCTTCATCCAGGTGCAGGTTCAATATGGTTGGAGCCTTTTGCCTCTCTGTGGCTCTGAACAGGAGGTCAACCAACTAGCCCTTGGTGTCACTCTGGTAGTCCTAGGTTGAAGTACAAAAAGCAGGTCTCAAGCAGCAAGGCAGTCCTCTAAAGACACAGGGCAAGCTTCAGGCAGCAGGATAGTCCTCTTGGAGCAGCAGGGCAATTCTCACAGACAGCAGGGAAGTCATCTGAGAGTCCGCTGTAGGTCCAGAAGTGAACTGAAGAGTGGGTCTTAGAGTCCTATTTTTATACCTGTGTCAGCTTTGAAGCGGAAAAAAATTCTGTAAGATTCCCCCACAGATGTTTCCTGGAATTTCCTTCCTCCTTGCCCTGGTCCCAGGATGTCTGGAGTTACAAAAGGCTAGTGTGAAGTCGTGTGTGTGGTGAGACAGCTCCTTTGAACTGTAAGTGGGGGCTGTGGACAGTCCCACTCCTCCCATCCTAGCCCATCCTGCCAACAACCAGTCCCCCTTTGTAACACTGTCTGGGAGAAATACACAAAGGCCAATTGGCAACTACACCTAGCCACGTGACCCAGGGCACAGGCTGCAGGCACCAAATAGTTAGAACAATAAAATGCCAAATGCCAACTTTCTAAAAGTGGGATTACAGAATTGTGACTAAAAATCCGACTTTAACATGAAACAGGACTTTAAATTGCAGTTCTTTACAGGCCAAATATGACAGTGATAATAAGTAATCATTTATCATTGTAATAAGTTAACCCAATCTTATTCTATGGGAGAGGTAGGTCAAGCAGTAGTGTAAAATGAATGTATGAGTTTTCCACTACCAGGACATGTAAACCTTATTGTACATGTCCAACTTTTTAAAAACACTGCCCTTGGCCCCAAGGGCTATTTAGGGCCTATCCTAGGGGTGACTCATATATATTGAAAAGGAAAGTTTAGTTGTGGCAAATGTGTTATTTTGTCAAGTCGAATCAGCAGTTTAAAACTTCACACACACTGCAATGGAAGGCCTACACATTAAGGGGCCGATTCCGATCTCGGCCGGAAGCGCACCTAACACTATTCGTCCGGAAAAAAACCAAGCCGAACGCATATGGTTCACGACCGATTCGAACAGTCGTCCGAACGAGCAAGTACGATGCGCAAAACAGCACAGATTCCGAGCGAGCCGTACTTACCCATTTCAGCTCCTGTTCCCTGCCCGAGCTGGATCCGTAAACGCCGAATCGAGTCGCACGGAAGCAAATATACAGCACCTTCCGGCCGGACTAGTATGATGCGCCTTCCGTACGCGCCGAACCCGTCGCTACGTCCGGCACGTCAGAGCATCCGGGAGAGCTGTACATAAGCTCCGATTCACGCCACAAGACGATCCACGGCGACGAGACGAACAAGCCAGCGACGAGTACGAGTCAAAGCCATGAGAAACCCGAACGAGACGAACCAACCATGAATCCCATTGCGCAGGTCCTACCAATACTCTACATCTATTACCGGGACCAGTACGGACGCGTACGGTGCAGACGGTAAGTCAAACACCCACAACACAAACAAACGACACGTACCCGAAATATGTCACACACACATAGGGATGCAGAAATGACGTACACTAGCAACAGCAGAACCATAGGGGCGGGATGGCTATTACCAATGCCATACACACCCATAGGGTGATGGATGCCTACCACTACTACCATCCCCACTCAGGGGGGCCTGGATGCCTGTCACTACTACCATCCCCACTCATAGGGGGATGGATGCCTACCACTAACACCACCCCTACTCAGGGGGGCCTGGATGCCTGTCACTACTACCATCCCCACTCATAGGGGGATGGATGCCTACCACTAACACCACCCCTACTCATGGGGGCCTGGATGCCTGCCACTACCACCACCCCTACTCAGGGGGCCTGGATGCCTGTCACTACTACCATCCCCACTCATAGGGGGATGGATGCCTACCACTACCACCACACCCACTCATGGGGGCCTGGATGCCTGTCACTACTACCATCCCCACTCATAGGGGGATGGATGCCTACCACTAACACCACCCCCACTCATGGGGGCCTGGATGCCTGTCACTACTACCATCCCACTCATAGGGGGATGGATGCCCACCACTAACACCACCCCTACTCATGGGGGCCTGGATGCCTGCCACTACCACCACCCCGACTCAGGGGGCCTGGATGCCTGTCACTACTACCATCCCCACTCATAGGGAGATGGATGCCTACCACTACCCCCACTCATGGGGGCCTGGATGCCTGTCACTACTACCATCCCCACTCATAGGGGGATGGATGCCTACCACTACCACCACCCCCACTCATGGGGGCCTGGATGCCTGTCACTACTACCATCCCCACTCATAGGGGGATGGATGCCCACCACTAATACCACCCCTACTCATGGGGGCCTGGATGCCTGCCACTACCACCACCCCTACTCAGGGGGGCCTGGATGCCTGTCACCACTACCATAGGGGGATGGATGCCCACCACTAACACCACCCCTACCCATGGGGGCCTGGATGCCTGTCACTACTACCATCCCCACTCATAGGGGGATGGATGCCTACCACTACCACCATCCCTACTCATGGGACGGGTAATGCATGACACAACCAGCATACTCCAACATAAGGAATGTCAGCAAAATACACCCCCAACACCATGACAAGCGTGTGTAGTCTGTGTCAAATGCCTACAACACCGAACATGACATTGAACATACAATGTGACCCCCTATCACATGTGTCACACATAAATGTGTGTGGCCTCCACAATGCAAGCAGACCATGACCACTGTGGCAATGGGGTCTAACACCCCATCATCACAGTGACCAAAAGGTAAGTGTGGGGTCCATACCTGAAGCACATTTTGAACCTTGTGGCAATGGGGTCTAAAGCCCCATCACCACAGTGACCAAAATGTAAGTGTGGGGTCCATACCTGAAGCACATTTTGAACACTGTGGCAGTGGAGAAGTGTGGCTCAATGGTTAGAGCGGCAGACCCTGATGCAGAGATCTGGCCCAGGACCAGGGTTCAATTTCCGCCTCAGCGGGTCTTGGGCTCAATTTCCTCGGACCTGATAATTCTCGCCTCGGTGCCTATTCTAATCATGGGTCCCACTCTGCAACTCTGGGCAATAGCTTGCTTAATCTCCACAACGGCCCCAACAGCGCTGGGATGCCTGGCTTCACCCTGGGGGTACCCAGGAGTGGACATTTCACAGGGAAAAGCCAGGAAGGGTTCCACAGCGGTATGCGTACAGCGCCTGGACACCCCTTTGGGGGTATGGGTGCGCTTTACAAGTACAAATTTCATTTCATTTCATTTCATTTCAATGGGGTCTAACACCCCATCATCACAGTGACCAAAAGGTAAGTGTGGGGTCCATACCTGAAGCACATTTTGAACACTGTGGCAATGGGGCCTAAAGCCCCATCACCACAGTGACCAAAATGTAAGTGTGGGGTCCATACCTGAAGCACATTTTGAACACTGTGGCAATGGGGTCTAAACCCCATTTTGAACACTGTGGCAATGGGGTCTAAACCCCCATCATCACAGTGACCAAAATGTAAGTTCTGTCATGGGAAAAGCTGCAAATGCCAAACAGCATGGATGATTCCTGGTCACACAACAACAGACACGTCTGTGGCATAGTAGTGCTTGTGTCCCATAGCAACATAAATTGGGTGAGGCAAACAGTGCAGTGCAAATAAGACATACCTTTGGCCATGTGCAGACAAACATCACCCATGGGGGCTGACATTGTCAACATTCATCAATAACACAATGACAGAAGTGACCATCATAATGCAGACCCACATATCTGCACCAATGGACACACAAATGTAGATATCCTGTGGAGACTGTATATGTGAGGTGAACAAATACCATACCATGGCAGCAATGGGACATACAAACCATGATCATTGTGCTGACTGATGACCTAGGAGTCCCAGGGACAGCAGGGGAAAGCCACCAAACAACATACAGCCAATGGCACACTAAAGATATGCCAATGCAGTGGTGCAGATGCACAAACACAAACAGGCAGCCACACACTGCATATCGAACACAACAGGTGATGGGGGTGTGCCAGTGTCCCCAGGCAACCACACAACACATGAGGAGGCCTGAATCCCAATTACACAGATGTGTATACAGTGCCACACAAAAGTAACTCATAGATCGGATTCCCCTATGTGGGCAATCAGGCATTGTTAGATGAGAGGGAGCCCAAATTACCCATGTCACACAAGCTTGTAGGAACAGCAACTAACACAGCAAGAGACAGACCCACCACAGCACTACCCCCAGGGACCCCACATTGTGATGACCCTGGCCTGCATGATAATCCCACTGTGATGACAAAGCTAGATGTCGTTTACACTGTGAACCACAGTCATGTGTCCTGAGCAACAAACTACCATCAAACCTACACAAGCACAAATCAATCAGCACAGCCTGTCAGCCAAGGCCAACATGGAGGTAGGGGTCTAGCCGTGCTACAACTCTCATTTGCACACACTCAACACCACACACCTTGATTTCCACCAATGTGCAGCAGTGAAGCTCACATGGACTGGTGACATTGCACATGCACCCATGACAATCCCAGGGGTGGTGGTGGGAACTAAGGTGCAGAAACCCATCACACATGGCCAGTCAACAAGACTCGTGAATGTCTGACACACTGCACAGTACGCTGTACATGGGCATGACGTCAAATCCACACCAACCAATGGGATCCCGGCCACAGTCACACACCAATGAAGAAGCCAAGGTCACCCACAAAGAACACACATAGACAACTTCCAACATTGCAGCTCTGACCCTGAGGAGTGACAGCAGTCACACACACACAACGTGTCACAATCACTGAAAGCTAACACAAACTGTAAATTACATGACTTGTGTAACCAACAAGTGCCAAGGGGAATCCTGACTGTCTCATATCTGCGTTTGCCCACAAACTCAGCCCTGACAGCAAACACACCTATGGATGACACCCTGATGACCAGTAATGTGCCATGCACCCACATCCCAGAGAACCCAAGGCGAAGATTTTGGGGGAACATAGGTCAACTCAGCAAGCATCACAAACAGGAACATCACTAGGGATCCCAGCCTGCGTAGCAAAATGGAAGTGAGCACACACAGACATGCTCACACAACACACACCTTGGGCTCAGGCAATGTCACGGAATTACACACTGCCATGAGGGGACTCCACTCCTGTGTAAGGAAAGCTGTGCCATACGTTGTCTCTGTAGGGCTCTATCATGTCAGCAGAACACTTGGTCACTCAGTCAACAATTAGCACAAAATGAAGGCTCTCGTCACATCAGCCTGGTCATGGGAGTGTCACCGAAATCATCTGCACAGATCCAACACACATGTATAGCAAGTTGCACTGATAACACAGATGAGTCCTTCCCCATTGATGCCCAAATTTGCATTTCCAGTGGAGATGGTCACACAGTCAGGGAAATAGACAAATTGAACAATGGCAAGCACAACTGATGTGCAGGGGTGTAAGCCACAGATGTGATATTGCAAATAAATGTAGGAAATCCCATTGGCAAATATTGAAAACATGACACCCTCATATTGCTGCAAAGGATGACATGGCTACACACCAGGATAGGACACATTCCCCCTGGACCACATGGGGTCCTGCACAGTAACACTTCATTTTCCTGATATCAAAAATCACCATCACTGCACCAAGGGCATGGTTAGCATCATCAACATCATGTACATCTGAAGCAAAACCACTAGAGAACAGAAAGTAGCTTTATTCAGCATATGTGTGTAAAATAGACAAAGGCCAATGGCCAGTCCATCACTAAAGTCCGAACAGGGTGACAGTGGCAGATGTCACCCTTTGCTTGCCTGTACTGCTACGGACCAGGGACATTCCCCTCGGAGGGGCATATGGGGGGGCAGGCCAGGCACCGCAGGGACAGGATCAGGGCTCACCAGAAGGAGGCAGGGAAGGGGTGGCTGGTGCTGGAGAGTCACTGACAACTGCAGTGGAGGTGTCTGACATGGTGTGTGCCGGCACAACTGGGGGGCATGAGTCAGATGGTGTGGGTGCCGGCACGACTGCAGTGGGCTGGCCAAATGGAGTGGACAGGTTCACCACTGCAGTGCCCAAGTCAGACGGGGTGGTAGTGGACTCCACTCCAGTGCCTATCTCCAGGGGAGTAGAATGGGGTTCAGGTAAGGTGGGCAGGACAGAGGGGGAGGACACGGTCTCCACACCAGTGGCACAAACATGTGCAGCGGGGGGGGTGGGGCTGGAAGAGCAAGTGGTAGGGGGAGAAGGCCGGATCATTTTGGGGATGGTGTATCTGTGGGTGGGGGAACCTGGGGCAGGGTGTGGTGGGGGAATCTGTGTTGTGGGGGATGGAGGAAGGAGACTGTGTGGTTGAGCTGCAGGGCGGTGGCGTGGTCTTGCTCTTCCGGGCCTGGGGGGACTTGCAGGTGGGGGCCTCAGTTTGTCTGTGCCTGGGGGAGGGTGTCCGGGGGTGAGGGGCACTCCCCTCTGTGTGGGTGGACTTCCTCTTCCCCCTGTATGCTGGATCAGCTGGATCGGAGGGGAAGAGGCCGAGGTCACAGAGGAAGAGCTGCTTTTTAGGTGGGGTTGCAGGTGAGGCAAGGGAAGGGGTCTTGGAGGGAGAGGATTTGGAGGACTGCGGAGTGACTGTAGATGCCTGTGTGTGTGTCTGTTCCCCATCCCCTGTGGGTGTGGTATCAGTCCCCTGAGGATGCTTGCGTGCACGTTTTGCCTTTGTTTTGGGTGTTTCTGTGCTGCTCGTGTCTTTGTGTTTGGGTGATTGTGCAGGTGTGCATGTGCTTGGGACAGGTAGGGTGCCAGGAAGTGTGGATGGGGCAGAGGTAGGAGGGGTGAGGGACTGTTGGAGGAGGGACACTGCTGCCGTCAGGGAGGAGTCCATGGACTTATTGCTCCTCTGTAGGGCAGACATGCCCGATGAGATGCCCTCCATGAACGACACCAGCTGTGTCAACAGAGTGGTGTGTGCATGGAGGACACTCAGCATTGCTGTCTGCCCTACATGGAGCTGGCGAAGTAAGTACACAGACTCCTCACTCAGGGCAGCAGGGGACACAGGGGCAGGGGGTGCGGTGCCTGGCACGAAGGAGACACGCTCCCGAACACGGGAGCCTCCACGGACCTCTGGAATGGGAGCGCGGTGGTGGTGGTGGTGGTGGTGGCGGGGCCAGCCACACTAGCTGGGGTGTGGTGGCTGCTGACACCCACCTCCACAAGGGAGTCATCCTCCGAGCTGCTGTGGTCCTCAGCTGAGGTGGATTGTGCTGAGGACTCCTCGGAGTGGCTCCCCTCGCCCTCCGTGCCACTGGGTCCCTCCGACCACTCATCGGCTGCTCACCCAGTCTGGCTCTGGAGCTCCTCCTGGTCCGTGGAGCTGTCCCCTCCTGTGGCCGAGGATGTATCTGCAACCAATTAGGGAAACAGACAAACATCAGTCACCTGCACTGACCGCACACACCACAGTAAGTACAGCACATTACAGAGCTAGCCCTGGCATCCTTAGTTGAACATTGCCAAAAGTGCTCACACAGATTAGGAGAAGCCAATTGTCAGTCTGATGGTCAACCATGGCACTCACACCCCTCCTGGCCTTGCACCCATGTGTCTGGTGCCTGTGGGATGGCAATACCCCAGTGTGGACACATGCACCACCTACACAGTTGTTGGACATTGCAGAGAACACGGTGAAGTATGTGAACATGCACACATCACATATCTTGCCACTGAGTCAGTACAGGTGTCCGGATAAAGGGATGACCAGAGTCTAATTTGAAATGCATGTGATGCATACCAGCACCAGACACCATGATGCACCCATGTCCGGATAGTCAATGCCACAATGGTGTGCATGTTGCACATGTCACTCCCCTGCAGGATCACTCTTAGGAAGTTTAATGCCATGGCACCGGCATGCCTGCAAAGTCATACATCACTGTCTCCAGTCACATGGGCAGGGCAGCCAGCCAACAACAGTCTGCACTGTGTCACAATCCTAGGTCATGGGGAATGCAAGTTCTGTAGCTGACAAGTGCACATGTCCATCCCCCACAAACCACATCATCTGAACTCTTATTTGTCCACGTCATACCAATTGGACATATGGGAGACATGAAACACAACTCTCTGAACCTGAGCACCTCACAGTCTGCTGTGAATGAAAAACAGCTGCCTGAACTTCACAGTCGCATACACCAGTCTGCACAGTCAAGTGATCAAACACCTATATGTCACACAAGTATCGTCTCTCATGGTCACATCTCAGATGGCATGCTGAGCCCTAACCGATAAACATACCAGTAGTCCTGACAACAAAGCCACAGCACAATGACACCGAGGCAGACACCTGAGGGAACATTTCACTGAGCACAACGTATCAGCTGATACACGGGAGTGGGAGTACAGAGTGTATTGTATGCCCTGGAGTAGGCATGACTGTCCTGCTCCACGTGAAAGAGGGATGAGCCCCGGACAGTAGGTAGGTGGCTAAGCATGTGTGACACACTTGATGTACATACTCCTGAGGCCCAAACATTGTTCCCACCCGCAGCATGGGGGTGTTCCAAATACCCCAGGCACATGTGGTGAGTCAGATCAGCAATTGGACCACATATCAAAGTTACACGCAGATTACATGTCAGAACTCAGGCATTGTGTAAGCAATTGACCCACCCATGAAGCCCACCACAAAGTTACGGGAACAAATGCTGTCCCCCACCTTGAGCTAAGCAAAATGCAAGGACACAGTACCCAAGTGACACAATTTCCTGACTGTAAGTGCCACACCTGGGTATCAGATGAGGAGTGGGCATGTCAAAATTGAGGGACATGGGTCCTGGACCACAAGACTGATGTACTGTGGAAGTTTAACCAGGCCAGAGGAGGACACATATCATGTCAGACAAAGTTCACAGTGCAGTCATCCCTTCTTGCTGCTGTCTGGCCTTCAGCTGCCCATCCAGGTCAGGGAAGACCACCGCCAGGATCCTGAGCATGTGGGGGGTCAGGGTCCGGTGTCCGCCCCTCCTGCGAGGAAGTGACAGCTTCAGCTGGACCCTTGCGATCCTCCGCGTCCAGCCCCAAAGGTCCTGCCACCTCTTCTGGCAGTTCCGGATCCGGCGCTTGTAGTCCCCCACGGATCTTACTGCCCGGGCGATGGTCAGCCAGATTTCCTGCTTCTGGTGGGCATCAACCTGTGAGGATGACAAAGTGAAAAGGCCATTACTACACATGCAACATATCCGTGCATCACACAGTTGGATATACATGTCTCAATCACAGGGGCATATGATGTACACAGGCAGTGCAACGATGGCTATGAACAGTTTGCCAGCAGTTACTACATGGTATCATTGCATGGGAAGTAAAACCTTGTTGGAATGCACTGTTACTGCACTATACCTGTTCAGTGCATGTAACTACACACTTTGGGGGGTGAGAACTACTCAGTGAGCATGCTAGCCAGTGGTGTGCACACTGTAAGTCTTGCTAGTCAGACAACATGCACATTTAGTAAGGCAGTGGACAGCACACTCACCTGCTCCCCTGGTTTCCCATACAGCTTGCTGTACTGTGGAAGGAAGGCTGTCCAGCAGGGCCTGGTTCTCCTCAGTGTTGAAGGCTGGGGCTCTCTCCACAGTACGTGCCGTTGCAGTAGCCAGAGGATGCAGAGACAGCAGCAGTGTTGGTGGCAGATGTCGTCCTGGAGCATGTAGTGCAGGCAAGTGAGCTCTCAGGGGAACAGCCAGCATTATATGTGTGCTGCAGAGGCAGATACTGTCCCATGTGTCCAAAGTGATAGGTCCAAGTCGTTTGCATCTTCTGAATCTGGCCAATCCATGGAAATGCACCACTTATACACGCCCACAGCATCCTTCAAAAGTTCAACTTCATGACACCCGTGAATTTGCAACATTGTTGTGGCTGGCCAACTGAATTCACTGTATCAGACTCGTTAAAGCTTCGAAAACGCGTCCGTTGCCATGCCAGGCCCTAGCCAATGCGTGCGCACCGATCGGTCCATTGCTGTACAACGCGTACCCGCTCACATCATATGCAATGGCCAATGCGTGCGCACCGATCGGTCCATTGCTGTACAACGCGTACCCGCTCACATCGTATGCAATGGCCAATGCGTGCGCAACGATCGGTCCATTGCTGTACAACGCGTACCCGCTCACATCGTATGCAATGGCCAATGCGTGCGCACCGATCGGTCCATTGCTGTACAACGCGTACCCGCTCACATCATATGCAATGGCCAATGCGTGCACACGGAACGGTCCATTGCTGTACAACGCGTACCCGCTCACATCATATGCAATGGCCAATGCGTGCGCACCGATCGGTCCATTGCTGTACAACGCGTACCCGCTCACATCATATGCAATGGCCAATGCGTGCGCACCGATCGGTCCATTGCTGTACAACGCGTACCCGCTCACATCATATGCAATGGCCAATGCGTGCACACGGATCGGTCCATTGCTGTACAACGCGTCCCTGTACAAGTCACTCGCATATGTCACCATGCTTGTCACTGGTGAACGTATGCCAGCCACATTTACTTGCCAGGGACTATGGGGCACACCTACAACACCACACCCTGTCCACTCTGTATCCTAAGGCATGTAAGGCTGCATTACCTTTTCTGTGTATGGGGTCAACATGTGGTTTTTTGGTGGCACTTGGGGGCAGTCACTCCCAGGCTGTGCACGTGTTCATGGGGACAGAATCCTTTGTGTGTTGTGCACATGACCACTGTGATGTGCAACTGTTCATTTCAGTGCATGTGGCATGGTCACATTTCCAGGTTGTGTATGTGTGTCATGTCACATACCCCCTGAGTCCCATGTGGGAAGGTATGTACGTCACAGGGTGACCCATTGCCACAATAGTGATGGCCCTCCACAGTCTGTGTGCATGTTGTGTTTACAATGTCTCTGATTCCATGTGCACAATGGGAGACAGTCTCCACATCCACGTTGCTTGTGCATGGACTTTGATGTTGTGCGTGTGTGTGTCACAGACGTCCATGTCTGTCCTGCAGAGGCAACAGGGACCACTACCTGTGGGGGTCATGGTTGTTTTGCTGTGGTGTATTCATGATACGCCATGTCATGCCAGTGTCCATGTGGCAATACAGGGTCCCTGGGAATCTACCTGTCAATGAGCTGTGATGCCTGGGGCACATCTGTCCTCACATGTCACTGTGGTGTGTGTTTGGAACGTGACAGCAGTACATGTGTACTGTGACACAGCCTAATGATATCCCATAGCACAACCTTGAACTTGTTGTCAACACATGTTGAACTGTGATGTTAGATGTTGGCCATGTAGGTGCCATACATGTCCTTACAGAACGGCACACACATCAGGTACTTGTGTCTCGTAATGATGTATCATGTGATATTGAGTATGGTCAATGGCACATATGTGGGGTGACTGACAATCTTTCTTTCTTCACCTATGCACTGCAGGGCACCAGCTGTCCATAGACCATTCCCTGACCTTGCAACGATGGTTGAACGTGACTGCATCCGACGGTACCGCTTCAACAGGCCGCTGATTGAGGAATTGGCGGTGCGGTTGGCCCCACATTTGGAACCTGGCCGGCCATACCCTACAGCACTGACCCCCAAGGTGAAGCTGATGGCAGCCCTACACTTCTTTGCCACCGGTACCTTTCAACACACTGTGGCGTCTGCTGGTGGGATGTCACAGACCATGTTCAGCCGTGTGCTACGCGATGTTTTGGAGGCAATGTTGAGATACCTGAACCAGTACATCTATTTCCCTAAACGTCAACAACTCACTGACGTCAAGAGTGACTTCTATGCCCTGGGGAGGATGCCGCATGTCATTGGCTCCATTGATGGGACACATGTGGCTTTGGTACCACCACAGGCACATGAGCAGGCATACAGGAACAGGAAACATTACCATTCGGTCAATGCTCTGGTGGTATGTCTTGCAGATATGAGCATCTCACACGTGTGTGTCCGTTTCCCCGGTTCTGCACACATTGCCTACGTGATGAGGAGTAGTCGCATCCCGAGGATGATGTCACAGATGCAAAACCAGCGTGCCTGGCTTGTCGGTGTGTACTGACTTTGTACCATTCTGTGTGTTCTGCAATGTTGTATTCCACCCTCTTTTCCAACTCAGCTAATGTGCAATTGTCTGTATGTAGGTGACTCGGGATACCCCAACATGCCGTGGTTGCTGACACCCCTCAGGAACCCTGTGACACCAGCCCAGATGCGCTACAATGAGGCACATGGTCGGACTAGGAGAGTGATCGAGCAGACATTTGGTCTCCTGAAGAGCCGCTTCCGCTGCCTAGACAAGACAGATGGGGCCCTTCCATATGCCCCAGCAAAGGTGTGCAAGATTGTCATCGTCTGCTGCATGCTACACAACCTGGCAGTGCGGAAGGAGTTGCCTCTCATCCTGGATGACGATGACCAACATCCGCCACCTGTGGAGGATCCTGGCCTGGGCCACGATGCCAGTGATGATGATGATGATGATGATGTTGAGGGTGATGTCCGCACACAGCTCATCACCAACTTCTTCAGCTGAATGTGAGTATCCAGAGATGTCATGTCAATGATGTGAGTTTGCGTGATATGTGTTGGTGGTGCTCTGGTGCTGTTTGAGTGTGGCCATGTGCTACTTGACTGGAAGCGTGCAGCGATGTGTCCTTACAGGTAGTCTGTACTCCCCAACAGTGTTGACATGCTAACTTGGTTGTCTGTAAGTATCTTGTGACATGTATTGGGCATGAGTATTGCAGTTCTGTCCTGTTCTTCAGTGCTTTTGACTGTCATGTCTGTCCTTCACAGGGTACTTTCAGAGTTGTTTGGTCAACTGTGATCCCCCGACACCATGATTCAACTTCCAGGGTGGAAGTAGTTGTTTCCCTACAGGTGATGTGCCACACACCCCTGGACTTTATTTCTTCTACACTTGTTGACTGTGTGGCCCCTGCCACGTAGGATTACCTTGCATCTGTAGTGGAAACAACATGTTGCAAATGTGTAATAAACATGTGCTTCACTTTGGTATGTGCGTTGTCTGTGGTCACACATCTGACTGACATGTGCTTACTGCACCTGTGGGCTAGTTAACACAGACTGTGAATAGGTGTGGTGTCTGTGCATTCCACTGTATTTCCTGGCAACATCCGTGTAGGCGATGAGTCTGATGGCCCTGGTGTGTATGTGTTGTGTAGCCCTAGTGGTGTGTCTCCCTCATATGTGTCACGTCGCCATGACTCACATGACGGTGTTGAACTTGCTGTAGCAGTTAGCATGCACAGTGTCATTTAGCAGATCATCATCTCCATGACAGAAACCACGTTGGAATCACAACAGAGGCAAGTATGGTGAATTAGTGAGTTTATTTCCATACATGTGTGAGGATAGTTCACAGGATGGTGGGTGCTGTACATTGGGATTGGAATCCAAAGTTCCCAGATGAGTTGGAAGTCTTGGTAGCAGAAATGTCCTGAGTAAAGTCCACCGTCATCTGATACATTGGGCCAACTTAAGCTCCCCATGTCATGTGGGAGAGTTGGGTTGCATTCGACAGGGTGAACAGTTTGCACGCAAAGGAGAATTTCCAGAACAGGTGTTGTGTTCCTGGGGGATGTACATGGCCATCGGCCTCTCAATTTTCCTTCCTCGGACGACCCCTCTTCTTTCGGGGGGGACCCTCACGTGCAGGCTGCTGCGGTGCAGAGGACTCTCCGCCAGAGTCATCCTCCCTCCCTGTGGCAGTTGCAGTTGTTGCAGCACCAGATGTTGTGGGCACACAGGGAGGTGTGGCCATGTTGGTGCTAATCTGGCGGAGGCATGTCAATATGTCCCTATGCACCGCTGTCAGTTATTGAAATGTGTCCCACTTGGACTCCATGCCAGACATGTGTCTCCACACGGGACATGTGTGTCTCCACACGGGACATGTGTGAGTCCAAGCGGGCATGATGGGCAGCCTGCTGCTGTTGAATGTCCTTGAGGATCCCCACTACCTGGCTGACCTCTCCGGTGCTATTCTGGTACGCATCAGCAATGCGTACCAGTTGTGGGTCATCATGCAGTCCAGACCCCTCTGCAAACAGCGACCTATGTCTACCACCCCTCCCACCACCCCTGGCGACACGTGCGGGACCTGCAGTGGCACGCACAGGTGACCCTAGGCCCCCTTGGGGGTTGTTACTGGGGTTGTTGTCCGTTGCTCCACGGTGGGCCGGGGTCCCTGTGCTGTTGTCATTGGTGGTCCTTGGTCTGTCCGTGTCGGCGGGGGTGGTCTGTGTGTTGGCAGTTGTTGGAGGAGTGGGTGCAGGGGGTGCAGATGTTGGTCCTGCTGGTGCTGCATGATGACTCACACCGGAGGGGCCAGGTAGGTCTTTGCCATCCGAGGAGGGCAGAGGCTGTTCCACACCAGTGAGCTCAGTGTCCCCCGGAGCCTGGGACAGGGACTCCTCATCGTCTGCTACTGTGTCCCCATCACCTGTTTTTGGAAGAGACACACAATGTATGTTATGTTTCTATAGGCATCAATGGTTCACACACCTGACAGTTGTGACTGTACCTCGGGATGCGGGCCTGTACATTGCATTGTCCTAAGTTGTCACAGTCAGAGGTTGATATTGGTGTAGCACATTGTCCTGCCAACCTGAAGCTTTTCAATGTGAATGTTGAGGTGTGTGCATGGCCAGCATTGGTGGTATTTGGTGGACATCCGGCCCTCCTTCTCCCCCCAGCCCAGTAATCCCACCAAGAAGCATGCCACCCTTGCAGTGTGTGCAGGTTGACTCTCAGGATGTCAGTCAGTGGTGTCCTGCTGTTGGTTGGTGCACAGTTCCCAGCAGGGGCTTGTGCTCCCCACAGCAGTACCCAGTGTCAGCCATCTTGTCAGTTCTTTTCCACTCCCTGTGATGTGAGCATGGTTCAGAGTGGTGTTGATGGGCCAATTGTGAGGGTGACCAATATCTGTGACTACAACTCCCATCATGCTATTGCCTACACCCCCCTCCCCAGCATGCCCATACTTCGTTCCTTTTGAGTGGACTTCACTGTGTGTGAGTGTGACAGCAATGGCAAGATGGCTGACAGTGGTGTCCTGCTGTTGGTTGGTGCCCAGTTCCCAGCAGGACCTGGTACTCCCCACAACAGAGGATCATTGTCAGACATCTTAGAATTGGCTTTTTACTCCCTGTGAGGTGTGCATGCTTCAGTGTGAGCTTGCTGGGCCATGTGGGTGGGGGATGTTGAGCTGTGACTACCACTCCCATCATGCTATTACCTACACCCCCCTTCCCAGCATGCCCATACTTCCTTCCTTTTTACTCTGCTTCCCTGTGGGGTAGTGTGCCTGTGCTGACAGGATGGCTGACAGTGTTGTCCTGGCGTTTGTTTGGCTACAAGTCCCAAGAGTGTCCCTGTGCTTCACACAGCATAACCCAGGGTGGTGGTTCTTTGTGGGATATTTAATTAGAGTGTGAGGCATTGCATTCTCCCAGGTGGGTTATGTGGAGTTTGTGTTAAGGGGGTGTGTAAGAAAAGCTGCTTGTAACTATGGTCAGAGCTGTCAGTCCTCCTTCCCACCCAGCCAGATATCCCACCATGGAACGTGCTTCCATTGCAGGGAGTGCAAGTTGGCTTTCAGGATGTCAGTCAGTGGTGTCCTGCTGTTGGTTGTTGCACAGTTCCCAGCAGGGGCTTGTGCTCCCCACAGCAGTACCCAGTGTCAGCCATCTTGTCAGTTGTTTTCCACTCCCTGTGATGTGAGCATGGTTCAGAGTGGTGTTGATGGGCCAATTGTGAGGGTGACCAATATCTGTGACTACAACTCCCATCATGCTATTGGCTACACTGACTTCAGCATACACAGAATTCCTTCCTTTCAGTGAGCTTCCCTGTGAGGTTGTGTTCTAGTGGTGGCAAAATATCTGACAGTGTTTGTTGGTTAGATTTGTGCCACTGCCTTGCTGTATTTGTTGTTAGGTTTGTACATGTCATGACACAGTTACATATCACTATGAGATGGCATGTATTGTGTTTATCTAACTAACAGACACATCTTGGGGTGATTATCTTTTGGTTGCTGTGGATTTGCTAAGGGTGCATGGTTTGACTATCCCCTTGACAGTGATGTGTGTGTATTGTCACACAATATTGTGTATATTTGTTGTGTACTCACCAGGCTCTGGGATGTTTGATAGTCCATATACGCTCACTGGTGGTAGGATGGCCCGCACCTTCTCCTCCCAGGGCCTGAGGTATAGTAGTTTGGCAGGAGTGCCACTGCCGGTGCGCTGACTCAAGATGTAATCCTACTTTAGTAGGTCCTTGACCCTCCTGCGCACATCATACCACCTGTTCTGGATGTCTTCCTTTGTGCGCAATCATGGTGATTGTGCATTCACCCTGTCGACGATCCTCTCCCACATCTTGGTTTTCTGCGACATGGGGGTCTGTTGGACCAATGTACCAAACAACTGTGGCTCTACCCTGAGGATCTCATCTACCAGGACTTCCAATTCACTGTCTAGGAACTTTGGATTCTTCTTTGGGGGCATGGTGATGGGTGGTGGTGGTGATTGATGTGTGTGTGTGTGTGTGTGTGTGTGTGTGCAGGTGAGGGTGTGTGAGTGTAGGTTTTGCTGGGTGTATGTGAGGGTGCTATTTGTTGAGGTGCTGATGGTGTGTGGCTTGTGTGATGGATGAGCTGTGAGTGTGTCTGTGGTTGCTGTCTGATGGTGTTCTGTGCTGGCAGGTCAGTTGAATTTGCAAAGGATCATGGTAGGGATTTGTGGCCTTTATATGTGTGGAGTTGTGGGTGTGTCTTTGTTCCATGTTTCCCCCCCTCCACTATTTATTGGCTTTGTAATTGCTTGTTTGGCCCTTTTTTTGGTATTTTTTCCTTTGTATTTTTTGTGCATGTAGGAGACGTTCTTCTGACCGAGTAGGACGCTGCAGTTGTCTTGTGCGAGCTTCTGCGAGTCGTTCACGCTGTTTCTGCTAGGTTTCATGTGCGGCGTACTCGTCGGTCGCGGGGTATTGGGTTGCTTCGGCTGGGTTTTGTATGCGTGTCGGTCGTACGGCTTGGGCTCCATGCGACTCGGTCTGGTTTTCCACGCATTGCATCGTACTGCGCGGGTTGGAGTTCACGGGTACGTTTCGGTCGGGTTTATTCCTGGTGTGTGTCGGTCGGTTCGATTCGCGTGGTTTCCCGGCCGGATAGCTGGTTTCCGTGCCGTTCGGTCGTTCAGCTTGTGTTCCGTACGAGTCGGTTGTGATTCACATGCATTTCATCGTACTACGCTGGTCGGGCAGCGCCGGTACGTGTCGGTCGGACTATATTCCCGTACCGAGTCGGTCGGTATATTTTCCGGCCCGAATCGGAATGGGCCCCTAAGTGTTGTAGGCCCACTAGTACCATTTAATTTACAGGCCCTGGGTACATGTGGTACCACTTTACTAGCAACTTATAAGTAAATTAAATGTGTAAATTGGGTGCAAGTCAATTTTACCATGTTCTGGGGAATGAGCACAATCACTTTAGCACTGGTTAGCAGTCTTAAGGCTAACAAAAACGAGTTCCATTAAAAGAGAAGTGAAGGCAAACCATTTGGGCAAGACCACCCTAAGGCTGACAGGTCTAACAGTAATTACAAGATAGTTTCATTACTTCTAAAGAGTGCTATTGTGTATTATACATAGTATGTTTTTTGATCTTGCATTCTAAATAAAATATTGATTACTGAAAATAAATTAACTTTCAATCAAGTTCAGAATGTTGTAGTACATGTAGATTCCAGTGATGCAGGGAACATGTTTGATATTTGCTTTGTAACTGAGCAACCTATTCAGATGGAAGAAAAGAGTTCCACAAATGGGTGATCAGTGTAGAGTGATGAGGCTCGTAAGGCCATACCTTAGCAAGTCTATAAGAAAATTCAAATTGATGCTATTTGTGTTCCTGCTTATTATGTCAATATAGTCAATCTTACGTTCATTAGTACAGGTTGTGCAAAAACAGTTTGTCCAATAGATTTTAAAAAATCCCATTTATATCAATACACATACAAACACCAACGTTTCCTTTATTCAACTATAACTATCCTGCTCATGAAATAACAATGGTAATATTAACATCAATAATAGTGTGTGGCTCTTAATTACATTTGCTCACTCCTGCGAAGAAGCCACACTGTGCTTCAATATATTAGATTGTTTCTTTAGGTCTCTTCTGCATCTGAAGAACTAAAACTGAAAAAGGAGCAAATGTTAGAGCAACTAGGGTCTAGATTCTGGTGGAATACGAGGAGTTGCAAGATTTTGTAGCTTTAAACTAGAATACAAGTTTGTATGCTAGAGCACATATGATTGCACAATGAAATAATGGTTTATAGACCCATGCCAAGAAGGTATGGTTATGCGTTAACTGGACGAAAAGTATTACTTTTATATATCACTTCATACTTCCAGTCCAATTTCCACACACACAAAGGCACAATTTATAGGCGCAGTCGAGATGTTAATCCCTCCTATGTTTTGAGTTACCTAATTGTTTTTTTAAACGCCTACATTAAAATATTCCTAATCTGGAAATGCACTAAAAATCTAGAATGGCTTACCCACATCAAGTGTGCCTCCACTTTTAACATCTTCAAGAGGACCACCACCTCAGCTATTAAGCCTGGTGATCTGTGATGCAATGTCAGCTGGTGTGGTGTGGTGTGTACAAACTATCTGAGTTTCCTAGCTCTTTTTCTCCACGATACATCACCAGCGTAGCGTCCTCTGTGTGTCTCTTCAACCCTAAAGCTGCATTGCTTTGCTAAAACCTAGAGTTTAAACTGCTTCTCACTTGATTTCTTGGATAAATCCTCAAAGTTGTATTTGTGTCTGGCTGTGTAATATGCAAAAGACCTGCTATAAGTGCTGTTGCACCAGATTGCCTTAACAATTTTACTTTTGAAAATCAATAAATACGTTTTTTTTTTTTAACAAGCATTTGCAATGCACTAGGTCTCGCATTTGCGAGTGTTTAAGCTATTGGCATTGTAAATGACAATGCCTGTTATTTATCTGTTTTGATAATTAACACATAAATAAAAGGCATTTTCATTTACAATGCCAACAGCTCAAACTCTTGTAAATGCGAGACCTATTTCACTTCAAAGAAGCGGCTGCCATTGACCCAGGCTGCTTGGAAAGTGAAAGCGCGCATATCGTGCTGAATGTTGCAGGAAAGCATGTCGTGGCTGCAGTAGGAGAAACTCATTAAAGAAAATTGTGCTTACAGACTAAATAAGACATACCGTGTAACAGAAGTAAAAGGGCCAGTACTCATGGGAGGTTACAAATGAAGACAAGGCGGTACTGAGGTGGAACTAACAAGCCTATTAACGAATCAGAAGGCAGCATTTACGAAAGACAATGACACAAGCCAATGAAAAATATGGACAGAGAGTGGGCGGAGCTTCAAGTCTATACTTGAATACAGCATGCCTCGCAGAGCAGTGCATGCGCTGACCAGGCTCGACCTAAAAATAGGTATACTTGGTTGTGATCGATAACTGCCAGGTGGCTTGATGCCTTTGCCACCAAAACAGATTTCAAGGTTCTGCTATTTATATTAAGAGCCTTTAAGACATGAAAGCACAGGCCTAAATGTTTCTTGCACATGAGGCTCTGTTCAGCCAATAAATACCACGCTCACAACACTCATTACCCAGAAAGAGTGAAGGCCAAAAGAAAGCGAGACATCAAAGGAGGAGTTGTGTTAGACGAATTGGGTCAATCACCAGATATTAATATCCTGAATGCACGGAGTACGGAATGTGGAGAGAGCTGAAAGAGAGACAGTCATGATACTATGCTTACATCAAGCTTGCCTTCCAAGGCATCTCACATATAGACTATGCAAATGTGCTGATGACTGGGCTGCCTTAATTCTACCTAGCTCATCACAAAATTAGCCCTTCACTTGGAAACAAGATGTTCCAGAATACAAAAAAAACTCCACACATCACTTCTGTGCTTTCTTCACTTGGGCGACTTTCCTAGGACTGTCAGCCTTAGCCCTTAAGACTGCATGCATCACATACATGGCGATTCATTTGAACAAAAGTGAATACTTCTCTCAAAAACTTCATTTCTCTGGTAGAAACAGAACTCTAAGAAGGCAACCTCTACGCAAGGTACACAATTCCCAAATTCAAAAAAAGTCTTCCACACTGAAACAGTCATACTCTTGAAATGTTCCGAAGACTTGGAATACTATTCCAACAGACCACGTCAATCTCCCATTTCAAAAGAGACTTCAAACTTCCTAAACAACATAACATAATCTACGCTAGACTATTGTATTTTGTCTTCTCAAATCATGTACCACAAAGATAACACTATTTTTGAAGTCCTAGATGTCATGCTTACTGGCATGTTTATTTGCTTGGCTCACTTTTATTCTATGTCTTGTCTCTCTGAAGTGCTCAGTCACTTCTGGGCCCATGGTCTTGATGCGCTATGGGGAGAACTTGCCAAGGGTCCATCACCCTCTTAGTTGGTAAGGAACTTAGGCATTGAAAACAATCACAAATTATTTCTAGATACAGAGATGGCCGACGGCGCCAGCACTTGTTTCTTCTATTTAAATACTCTGTAAGGAGTCTCATGACATCTAGATTCTCAGCCACTTCTGATAGTAGATAATGCCTTTGTCAAGAACCAATTAAAACCATGGGTATACTAGTGATTTGGTTACCCTTTAAAGGTATTCACAGCATTATCACTGATCCAAAATGGAGCGGCATGGCTGGCAAGTGGCCTAATAAAATCTGATAACCTCAGGAGCCCTGCATAAACTCCATTGGTATTTATCCGTAAGTGTACTTTGGAACAGCCCCAGCTTTTCTGCCAAAAAGGCCGATGTTTCGTCACATGTCCCTTGGCCGGCTAACGAAGATCTCTTGATAATTCACATTTAAGAGTTGTGAAAGAGAGCGACAGAATGTTCACTCTCGCTGCAACAAGATCTGAAATGTATTTACCTAAATTCATTTCCCAGACAAATCCAATGCAGACGTTACCACTGGTCTTTTAACTAATCACCCAGATGCATGGGCGTGAGTGAGGACATACACGCACTTCCTTTCACTGACACCCGGCTACCCAACAGCACGATAGGCCACGAGAAAGAGACAGTACACTATATTCAAGATCGCTTGACTTCAAGGTGAACACCAGTCATCTACTTACACGGCCGCCTGTAAATTCAGCCCAAAATCCATTCTCTGCTACGGAGTCCGTAATTTCAGCACGGTATCCATTATCCTGGATTGGTCTTTTTACGGATTACATTTGTCGGTAAATTCAGAGCTTCCGGGTGGCACAGCAACCAACCCCCCGACTTGAACAAATTCTTTGAGTCGTCAGAGAGTGGGCGCGGCCCGTAATTTGTAAGGTGAGCTAGGATTGGTGTATGGCCAACACCTCAGCCAATCCTAGTGCACAATATCAAATTCTGATGTGCTTATTGACTGTGGAGTCCGCACGTGGGTCGGAGTTTAAAACACTCTCCAAGTCGTCCTACTCTGATTGGCTGCATTGCATAATTGGTGGAGGGGCAGGAAAATCTCTCCTGCCTAGTTGCCTCCCTTTTTCGGTATCAGATGACTGTTTGGGCAGGAGGGGAACAAAAACAAGCATTTGCAATGCAATAGGACTCGCATTTACGCTAGACCTATTGCATTGCAAACGGGAGTGCGGGCGGGGGGCAGGCGGGTGAGAAGGCACGAACAATGGGAGTGCGGGGGGGAGAGAAGGCCCGGACAGCAGGAGGGGGGAGAAGGCACGGGAAGAAAATAGTACATGCAACAACTCGAAGTAAAGGGGCCAGTATCCATGGAATGATACAAAAACCCAGATCTGTGACTGGGGGTGAATGTTTGCCAATGTGCAGCATTCCGTCCATCATCTTGTGTGTTTTGCATTTCGCCCTAAGTGGGAAGGGTATGCCCAGACGTGGGTCCCGTGCCCACTGCGCCACTGGAGTCAAGCTATCCTGGCTGATGAAGGCTGATAGCCTGAAACCGGTCCTAGGATGCTTGATTCCGGTCCAGGGAAGACATGGCTTGGCAGTTCGGTCTGGACTGTTCCCATGAGGCACAGGGTCAAGACTGATTTGCATATGGCTATGTCTGAACTGGGGTGGCGTGGTGAAGCAAAATAACGATGGATTAAACCCAGATCTGTGACTGGGGTTGAATGTTTGCCAATGTGCAGCATTCCGTCCATCATCTTGTGTGTTTTGCATTTCGCCCTAAGTGGGAAGGGTGTGCCCAGACGTGGGTCCCGTGCTCACTGCGCCACTGGGGTCAAGCTATCCTGGCTGATGAAGGCTGATAGCCTGAAACCGGTCCTAGGATGCTTGATTCCGGTCCAGGGAAGACATGGCTTGGCAGTTTGGTCTGGACTGTTCCCATGAGGCACAGGGTCAAGACTGATTTGCATATGGCTATGTCTGAACTGGGGTGGCGTGGTGAAGCAAAATAACGATGGATTAAACCCAGATCTGTGACTGGGGGTGAATGTTTGCCAATGTGCAGCATTCCGTCCATCATCTTGTGTGTTTTGCATTTCGCCCTAAGTGGGAAGGGTATGCCCAGACGTGGGTCCCGTGCTCACTGCGCCACTGGAGTCAAGCTATCCTGGCTGATGAAGGCGGATAGCCTGAAACCGGTCCTAGGATGCTTGATTCCGGTCCAGGGAAGACATGGCTTGGCAGTTCGGTCTGGACTGTTCCCATGAGGCACAGGGTCAAGACTGATTTGCATATGGCTATGTCTGAACTGGGGTGGCGTGGTGAAGCAAAATAACGATGGATTAAACCCAGATCTGTGACTGGGGGTGAATGTTTGCCAATGTGCAGCATTCCGTCCATCATCTTGTGTGTTTTGCAGGATCCAAATGATGACATGGCCGTCATAAGGAGGGACTAACAAGCCTATAAACCAATCAGAAGGCAGCATTTAGAAAGGACAAAGACACAAGCCAATCAAAAAGATGGGCGGGGGAGTGGGCGTGGCTTCTCTCCCATACTCCACTACCACAGATCAACCCCAGAGCAGCGCTTGCGCGCTGGCTCAGGGCTCGACCTAAAAATGAACCTGTTATTTTTGGCGCACTGGCACCATACCTTGGGGATCTAAAATACACTGTACGAAACCAAACGTGGTATTTTTAATAACCTTGAAAAAACGAAAAGTCAATAAATAAATTTGAAAAACAACTGAAACTGCTCCTCATGTTTGGTGCTCTATCGCCATTCCTTGAGGATTCAAAACACACTGGCAAAATCCAAATAACTATTGTTTCAAAACTCTGAATACATGGAAGCTTGAAAAAGAATTTCCCTCATCTGCAGGAGCCACTCACTTTTTCTGGGAAAAGTATACCTATGTGTATTTCATAAAAAAAGGTGAATGGATTTATGGTAAACATGTTAATCATTTTTATCCTGTGAAAGTAATTAATTAACTGTTAGATCAAGTTTGAGAAGACTCTAGATTTTCTGTGGGAGATGAATTTTCCATAATAACTCAGTTAATTACACTGACGGCTGTAACGCCAGCATTGGCACTGCTGCACATATTTATAAAAGATGTACAGGGAAAAATATCTGCATTAATCTGTCTATCGCTTTTGAAAGGCATCATTACTTCTGTTTTCCTCCTGCATTCAGATGGTTAGATAAAGAACAAATAATATGAGTAAACCATTTTTGGGATGTTTTTTAATGTAAGGAGAACTGGTCATGTTTGTTGCCAGTGTCTGACTATAGCTACAAATACCAAACACAAAAAAGCTTGGGTTCTGAACCAGTGCTATAGTGCATAAGCTCTGTACTCCAAACACGGTAACATTGGCTTAGCCACAATTGGTATATGAAACTTTCTTGTAAGTCCCTAGGACAGTGCACTATGTGCGCCAAGGGCCTATAAATTAAATGCTACTAATGAACATGCACCACAGATTGTGCCTCACACTCAGAAGCCCTTTAAACATGGCTTCTGCCTGCCATTGTAGAGCCCGTGTGTGCAGTTTTAAACTGCCATTTTGACATGACAAGTTAACCTACTTGTCAGGCCCAAACCTTCCCTTTTATTACATGTAAATCACCCCTACGGTAGGCCCTAGGCAGCCCATGGGCAGGGTGCAGTGTATTTAAAAGGTAGGACATGTACTGCTGAGTTTTACTTGTCATGGTATTTAAAAACTGCTAAACTTGTTTTTCGCTACTGCAAGGCCTATCTCTCCCATAGGTTAACATGGGGATTGCCTTAAGACATCTTTTAAGTATAAGTTCCCATTGGGAGCAGATAGAAAATTGGAGTTTGGTGGCTCTGGAGTCGTAATTTAAAAACACATCTTCTATTAAAGTTGTTTTTTAAATTGCAGGTCTGAAAATGGCACTTTTGGAAAGTTAGCATTTTCTTACTTTAACCATTCTCTGCCTCTGCCGGTCTCTGAATACTCGTCTAGGTTAGGGTGACAGCTAGGCTTTGTGCATTCCCTCTAGACAGTCACACAAAGGGAGCTGGGGTGTGACAGTTGCATGCTGCTGGGCCTTTCTGCAGTAGATTAGGAGGGAGAGGCTGACACCTGCATGTATGTATGTATATATTATTTTTAAAGTGCAGCTATCACTCCACAGGAGTATAATGGCGCTATGCAGAATCATATATATTGCTCAGACGGAAACTGCAGCCCAGTACGAAATGTCCAGATAAGTAAGAGGCACCAGGAGACTGAGGCTCCAAAGATCCAGGTTTTCAGGAATTTCCTGAAGCAAAGTTCTGAGACTGAGATGACAAGGGAAGGTATTCCATGCTTTTGCCCCGAGAGCGGCTACCGATTTTCCCTCCTTTATTTTACATTTGAAAGTTTGAAATGAAGAGATTTTAATAGGTTTGCTGAGGAGGACCTAAGGAGGCATGTAGTAACATAATGCGTAAACCTAGCCGTTAGATATTTAGGTCCTGAGGCCCTAAAAGCTCTAAAAGTGATTACAAGTATCTTGAATAGCACTCTTTCGTGGATGGGTAAGCAATGCAGCGACCTTATGGCTGCTGAGGCTGAGGAACGGCATGGTAGTTAAGCACTAGATGGGATGCCGCATGTTGAACAGTCTGAAGCTTTTTAAGGATTGACTTGTTAGCGCCTGCATAAAGGCTGTTACAGTGATCCAGTCTAGAGGTAATTAGGGCTACCGTCACTGTTTTTATTGCAGTACACGGGAGTAAATCAAAGAGCCTTTTTGGAGATTTTATCAGCTGGAAACCCTTCCCAGCCACCGCTAGAGCTTGTGGACGAAAGGATAGAGTCGTATCAAATTTCACCTCTAGATTGTTGACTACATCTACCTTGCTAGGTGGGGGGGGGGAGAATGTCTGTTGGCCACCAGCAACTAGGAGTGAAGATGTTGGATTTACCTAGTAGCATGATCTCAGTTTTTAGAGTATTACAATTCAAGTGGTTACATTTCATCCAGTGAATGACCTCTGTGAGACATAGTTGGAAATTCTCTTCCGCGTTGGTAGAATGTTTGTCTAACACTAGGATTAACTGAGTTTCATCAGCATAAGAGATGGTTTCAATATTAAATAATGCATCTGGATAGGATTATGCCTGTCCCCACACAAAGAGCTGCATACTCCCCTGAAGTGTGTTTAGGTATTCAGTCAAAATATAGAGTTTTAAATATCGTGAAACAAAAATAGCTACAACAAGAATATTGTGGTCAAGAATATCGACCTTAAGGTGAGAAATATCGATTTTAAATATATAGAAGTCATTAATATCGTTTGCAAAAATATAGATGTTTAAAATATTAATTTTTAATTAGTTATGCATCTTAGTATATATTTTAAGTGTATGTGATGTCTTTTTTGTATAAGTATTGTTTGATTTTTAATATGTGTTACATTTTTAGTAGTTAATTTTATTTTAATTAAATTTTGCATTTTTAGTTCTGTAGCGGGTTGTGGGTTTATAGGGGAATAGGTTGGGAAGTAATTTAATTATAATAAATTAATGAATTAATTTATTTATTAATCTTTTTAATTGAGATTTTATAATGTTAATTGTGACTTTAATTTTTGGGGTAAATTTTAGGTGCGGGGTGTGTTTATAGGGGTAAAGGGTGGGAAGTAATTCATTTTTAAGTAATGAATAATTAGTTAATTAATATTAATTAATTGACAATTATGGTAATTGTGTAATTAATTTTAGATGCGGGTTGTGGGGTTTATAGGGGTAAGGGGTGGGAAGTAATTTATTTTTAATTCTTAATAATTAGTTGTTAAAATTAATTAATGGACAATTAATTATGGTAATTGTGTAATTAATTTTAGGTGCGGGTTGTGGGCTTGTTAGGGGTTAAGGGTGGGAAATTTATTTGTAATTAATTAATGTTTAGTAGATAATTAATATTAATTAATTGATGTGTAATTGTTTAATTGTTTTTTTGTGTGTGGGTTTTGGGGTTATAGGTGTGAAGGGTGGGGAGAAAATTAATTTTACTTAATTTATAATTAGTTGTTAAATACTATTAGTTATTTAATTGAAAAAGGTTTTTAATTGTGTAATTCATTTTTTACAGTTTAATTTTAGTTGTGGGTTGTGCGGATTATAGGTGTAAAGGGTGGGAAGTTAATTGCATTTTATGTGTTTTAATTTGTTTTTTAATTGATTACATTTGTGTTTTCTCTTTAGATTCTTATCCTGGATTTCTTCTGACTCGATACCAGTGGATGCTTGCCAGTGTCTTCAGCATTCGTTGAATATTTTTCTCGTATTTATTTTACTTATTTAGTTTTTTTTGTTGGCAAAATGATGTCGGTCGTCCTAATGAATGCCTTCTCACTTACTTTAAGGCTATAAAATAGGCAGGTAGAAACATTTTGACCTTCTTCCAACCTTTGGGATGAATTATCCAGCTTTCTCTTTAACCTCTTACCCTTCGCACATAAATTAGATACTTTGATTAGTTCCACCAAGAGGTAGTTTTAACCAGTTATCTATACACTGCACTCTGCGTCCCACACTCATACCATTAACTCCATAGGACTACCCCAAGGTGTACCAACTTGAGTGCTCCTCTTTCTCCATGGAGAGTTGTAGCCCACACCACCAGCATCCACCAGTGGTGCGAACAGAGCCCCTAAGATGAAGCATGACACCTCAGGGTAGGTGAGCACATTTTCCTTTAACTCCCAAGATCTAGCTATTCAAAAATACACCTTTGTTAGAAATGGGGTTTCTGTTTGGCTAGGGTATACACCTAAGCCACGCATAACCCACCATTGTAGCCAGGGTAAGTCACATACACACGTAAGATAACCTGTGCTCACCCTCTGGTAGCTTGGCGCAGAGCAGGCAGGCTTAATAAAGAGGCAATGTGTAAAGTATTTGTGCAACACAATAGTACAATAACACAGTGCAAGATGCCACAAAAACACTCCACACCAGTCTTAGAAAAATAGACAATCTTTACCTTATTTAAATAGGACCAAAATGACAAAAATCCAATCAATACTTCCCGCGTTATCCTTAATAGGAGCAGGTATGCAATTGTAATGCTTTTTAGCACAGATGCATTTCTTTTAGGGTATTTACGATAATTCTAGTTCAGGAATAGGCATACCCCACACCTAGAATTAAACTGTACAAAAATGAATTACACAATTAAAAAGAAAAACATATTTGTTGTCATTACATGATGCCTAACATTGAGAAATGTTGAAATGGTGACTCAATCTATACTGGACTCGCATTTTGGTGAAACCACTCTGTGGAAGTGGCAAAATGTGATCACAGCAAAGAATCTCATGACAAGTGGGGAGCCTGATTCAGGCGCTTGTTCACAGACAATGAGTTTTGTGCCTCAAATCATAACCTTCAAGTCAGGGCATGAACATAGCTATAGCCAAAGGTAATGAGACATATTAAAATACGCATCATAAAGACACTCAAAATAACACCATCAAGACGAACAGACTTGCAAGAAAAAACCTGTCAGTATTAAACAGTCTGCATTAATGAACCTTTTGTTTAGGAGAAAAGAGGAAAAAGTAAACTAAGCAGGAAAAATTGCATTGTTATCAGACGGCATGTAAATATAATCCTCTCTATAGAGTATGTAAAGTAGGTCAAGTGTGTGGTCAGGGCTTAACAGAAGGCCAGCAATGGGCTGAAAAAATAATCTCCCCTCTCAGGGGAGCCTACCTGTGCAGTCAGCTGTCAAAGTTTGCGGTTCCCGTTGGGTTAAAGAGACACAGTTTCTCTCTTTCTCGAGCGGTATTTATTGTGGAGGCTGCACAGCATGGATGATGTCCTGCAGGCGTCGGGGAAAGTGAATTATCATCAGTAGCCACTGGTGTCAGGGCAGAGTGGTGGGGCAGGGTAGGGACGATGGACGACAACGAAAATACAAGCAAAAAAACAAAAAAAAAGAACTTACCTGCCGCCAACCACATTGTTGCTCTTCTCCATTTTGGCTCCAGTCCACTGCAGCACAGGGTCCCAGACTCCCCTGTGGCCAATCCAGACACTGTTCTCATGCTGCTGGTAGGATGAGATCAGCGTCCGGATTGGCCTGTGCATCCTGGATTTGCACTTCCAGAGAAACTGTGCCTGCTGTCTCCAACCTGGCAGCTCCGGTTGGAGACATCTCAGTGCGCATGTCGGTTTAGCCATTCTAAGACAGCCGGACAAACCGACATGAGCACTGACAGCACTGCGTACCACTTCTCCTACAGCCTGTTACCGATTAGAACCCACCCCCAAGATGCGGCCTGGGAAAGAAAAATAAAATAATAAACCTGTTTTATTATTGTTTTACTTTTTGAAGTTTTGAGGCTGCAGGCAGAGGGTTGATGCTCCTCTGCCATAGCGGAGGAGCAGCCGCTGGGAATCATGAGGGTTGTAGCTGTGTAGTCCGAAATGTATGGCTGTTCAATGAGCTGTGTGTCTATAAGTATTAGATTGCCGTGCAGAGTTGGGACACCAGTAGAGAAAGAGAAAATAATTTATATAAATAAATTGCAGCTATATACATACTGCTTGCCACATATTTACAAAATAGTAATGTGCGGATGCCTACAGATATTCCATCAATGCTTTCTCAGGCATGGTGCCACTTTTATGCTTAAAAGATTGCCATTCATCCTATTCTCAACCTGGTTGAACTAAGTGACAGTCTCATGTAGAAGGAGCCATTTCATGCTTATTGTTTCACAGACGACCTTCCACAATATGCTTTTCATCAGCCAATGGTTCCACTGCTGGAATGAATGTGCAAATGGAAATACCTGGGATTAGCTATCAAATGAAAAATGGACCCTCAGGGACAGTGCAAAGTCATGTAAAGTATGAATGCAAAAGCTAAAATCCAGAGGCGGTGTGATGTGAGGTTGTCTCTTATTCCAGGCAGTTATAGTTGTCCATTGAAGAATCCCTAGGGTGATCAAGGGTGCTGACCTGGATCAGATGCGGGTTTCTTTAGAGAATTTGGAGTAAGTTCATCTTATTGTAACGCCAACTCATTAAGCACTGAGCAAACTCCCACTGTAAGATGATGGAAGCCTAGTCACATCCAAAAGAAAATATGGCAGCTACATTCCTTTTAGTAGGACATTTAGCGGTGAGCAGATATATTAGGTTAGTGTGGTGTCCTGTCACACAGGCTGTGAGATGATGTCATGAAACACTGGGGTGATAGAAATTCCAGTTAGAATTGGGCTGCGCTACTGGTTAACTTCTGCTCTGGTGGGGTCTGTCTGTCAGCTTCTGCTTTCCCTTGCACCTGCCTGCTAAAAGCTAAATAAATCCTCCTGCTAACCTACATAAACTCAGCTTCGGTTCTTACCAATAACGTAAACCACAACTGTTAGTGTTGAACATGAAAAAGCTTATGACTATCCATGCCTGGAGTGCTTTAACTGCTGCACCTGCCTGCTAGAAGCTAAATAAATCCTCCTGCTAACCTACATAAACTCAGCTTGGGTTCTTACCAATAACGTAAACCACAACTGTTAGTGTTGAACATGAAAAAGCTTATGACTATCCATGCCTGGAGTGCTTTAACTGCATGAAAACCTGTCCATGCATATGTTGAAATCATGTTGGTATTTTTCTTGCATTAGTTTAGTAACAGAGATTTGTCACTGCTGCTTCTGGGCACCATTAATCACCTGTCAGGAAATAAATTATAGAAAATGCATTTATCTAGTACACACTGAAAGCCACACCACTGCTTTCTTCACTTTTGTTATTACGTAACTTATAATTATTGGTATTAACAATAAAATGAAGATTGGGGCAACGCCAATTGACAGTAGAGTGCACAATAAACCATGATGAAGAGAGCATGTCACAATGTACCCCAACAGCTGAAGGAATTTGAGTTGTTTTCCATACCGCAGTTCCTTTAAAGTTGAAGAATACAGGACAAGCGACCCTACTCTGGATTTTTGGATTGTATTTCTCTATTTATCATGTATTTTTTTGTTTTCCCTAGAGCTGGCTTGCATAGAGGAATATACAAATGGGTACTACAGGCAAGCAAAGATTCACAAAAATCTATTAGAACATTGGAATGTTGGGAGCTCAAGTGAAGACAATGGTGTACTTCGGGCTTCTAATGGGCGGTAGAAGCCTTGAGCTCCAACATACCAATATTGTTGTTCACAGCTGTTGCTCTGAAAAAGGCCTCACGGAGCCCGAGGGGATTTAAATCCCCTCGGGCTCTGCGAAGTCTTTGTTTTATTTGTTAGAATATTCTGCCCTCTAGTAGCGGAATGTTCTAATTGCCTTATAGCCCTCTGTAGCTGGGCTATACCAGCATTAAAGTCCCTCTCCCTTGTTAAAGGCCCTCGCCTTCAGCTCAGGCCTTTAACGCTGGAGCAGCCCTTTAATGGCCGGTATAGCCCTCTATGGTGGGCTATAAGCTGTGGTCAGAGTGGGCGGGATCGGCAGGGCACATCGTGCCCCTACTTCTTTAATTCAAAAGATCCCATTCCTCTACTTTTAAATTTTAAACATGCGTTCCAGGATGGGAGAGATAGCCAAGGCCTATAGTTAAGGCTCGGCTTTCATGGCCGTTCGGGCACTGGCAGGAGAAGGAAAAGGACTCTGTCTTTTCCTTCTTGCCCAGAGAAGACAAAGACAGTGTCCACTTCTGCTCTGCCGCTTGCAGCTGCCCTCCCCCTCTCTTTCTTCCTCTTATTCCCTCTCTTTCTGTCTGGCTCCTTCTCACTTACTGAAAACCCTGACTTCAAGAAACGTTTCTTTCTCTCTCTTTCCTCATTTCGTTTATTTGTTCCACTTTTGCTGGAAATGTTTTTTTTATTTTTTTATTTTTTTACATTTTTCTATTCCAAAGTGCAGCTTCAGGCGAATTGACCCTCAATGCCCTGCTACTATCCCTGGACTCAAGTATGGCTTTCGATGGTATAGAGTGGAATTACCTTTTTGTGATGTTGGAGCGGTTTGGCTTTGGCCCCAGATTCTGCGCCTGGGTCAAATTACTATGCACGAGACCATTGGCCAGAGTGAAGGTAAATGGAGTGGTTTCTGGGCCGATTGCGCTGAAAAAGGGTAAGAGGCAGGGATGCCCACACTCGCCCATGCTCTTCGCGTTGGCTCTGGAACCCCTTGCGGAATGGATAAGGAGGGACCCGATGGTAAGAGGCACACCGATGGGGGGAGTGGGAACAAAAAATCTCACTGTAATATTATATGCCACAGAACCCAGATCAACTATTCACCGTACTCTTCATATATTTTGGTTGTTTGGGAGCTACTCCGGCTACCAGATTAACTGGGATAAATCCCTAGCTTTCACGCTGACGGGGAAAATACTGACAATGCCCCCCGGTGGGAGGTTCATAGAGGTGAGGGATAAATTTAAATACTTGGACATTGTGATCTCACGCACAGAAGCGGACTTTCTGGAGGACAACCTCTTCCCCCAACTGCATAGACTACGGAAGGATGTGGCACACTGGAGAACGTTGCCGCTCTCGCTCATGGGCAGAGCAGCCCTCTTTAAGATGATGGCGCTGCCTCGCCTGCTCTATATCCTCCAAAATACCCTGTACAAAATCCCTGCAGAGTTTTTTCGTAAAATAGACACACAAGTGAGACAACTGCTATCGAATGGGGGAAATTCTAGAATCGCGCTGCATAAGCTACAGAGAGAGGTCTATGAAGGGGGGCTGGCCGTCCCAGATACCTGTAAATACTCTTTGGGCTGCACAACTTGTTACCCTTAATGACTGGGTCTTTGCGGGTAGAGAGGAGCCAGCATACCGAATGGATCACTACTCGATGGGCCAGAGAGGCTATCTTGATGCACTATATAGTAAGAGCCGGGCAAGTAAGCTACCGGAGCATACACAAACCACCATACGAATCTGGAGGGAGGCGACTAAATTCCTGGGATGGGAAGGTAAACCCACGGAGTGAACACCACTGTGGAATAGCGACCTACTGAAGGAGGTACGAGGATTGCCGAGTTTTCACGCGTGGGCACTGCTGGGCATTGATACCTGGGTGATATCTGGAAAGGTCAGAAAATGATAGACTTCCGAACCCTCCAAGCAGACTATCAAATGCCAGCTACTGAACAGTTTCGATATATACAACTACAACATTCAATTAAAGTACATATTTCGACGGGAGAGCAAATACCCGAATACACACCATTAGAAGACAGTACTCCTAGACCCAATGACCACAAAAGCCACCTCCCTCATATAAAAAAAAATATGAATAATGCACCGGAACCACTGGGGGCCTTGAGGGTGGCGTGGGAGGGGGATGTCGGGGCTCTAGACGACCACGACTGGGATGAAGCAATACAAAGCCCTAGAGAAGTAGCCATGAGAGCACGATTCCGCCTCATACAGCTTCGAATCCTACACAGGTCATACACAACTAGAACTAGATTATATAAAATAGGCAATTGCGATTCTAACAAATGCATGAGGGGCTGCAAGGAGGAGGGCTCATTTTACCATATGCTTTGGGACTTTGCGGGGCTGAGAAAATACTGGGAAGAGGTCACGAGTGATGGCGGAAGTCGCCTGATTGCCAGTTCCACTAAATGCCAGATGGCACATACTTTGCATCACTGGGGAGACCAGGTGGCCGAAATATACTAGACAGTGGTTGCTACTGGCCGCAATAATCACTAAAAGGAACATAGCCAGGGCATCGGGGGCAATACTCCACCCCCCCCACCCCCAGGGTCACAGACTGGAAAAAGGACATTGACGGGCGTGGAGCAGCTGAAAAAGTAGTCTATCATAGCCGAGGATGCCCAGAGAAATGGGGTAAAATATGGAGCAAATGGATGGAATACAGGGGGATCTAAAATGTAATACGATACAAATAAAGCAAGGCGTGCAGCAAAATGCTAGCCCGAACTTGGATGGCCTGAAACATTTAGTCAGACAAGGGGGAGGGGTGGGGGGGAAAGGGACATGAGAACTCAGGGAATGAAGGGAAGATAATTCTTTTTGAATCTATACATGTTATGACTTCTACAGTTGATCGATGATGTATGTAATGCATCTGCAAGTTCAATAAAAAGACTTAAAAAATAAATAAAGTGCAGCCTCGGAACTAAAAGGTTAAAAATATGAACAATCACTAAATAAACCAAGACAGAGCGGTCGCAAAGTGGCCAGATTGATTTTTTCCACACCCAAACACATCAGCGTCACTTTACAGAGTTTGGAAGTGAAGCACTACTTTTGTTTTCTTGTCTTTCTTTGAACAGCATTGTTTCCCCATGTGGGGAAGAGCACCAGTCCTGGAGGTACTGCAATGCCTGAATGATGGGTGGAGTGGAAAACAAAATGTGTACCGCACCTCTGTGTTCACGGATGTGGTCTTTTTAAACCATACTGCTTACGTTTTGTAAGAATATTAGCAATGGACATTGAAATGGGTCCCTTCCGGGCCCTGTAGTCATGTCCAATGTTCCCTCTAACTTTTTCTCTATGTGTGCGGCAGTGTAAGGTCTCTGTGTGCTGCAGCTAAGGCTATGTGCACCAAGAACCCGACCGTGCATGTGGGTGCAGCGACAAATATCATATCAAATATATATATGGGCCTCAGGACGGGGGGCAGGTAGTGGGTATGTAACCTATGGTGGGGGAGGGGGTCGGAGTAGTGGCGACCTTAGCCACGCATACCCCTTTAGCATTCATGCCTTTACCACAAAAATGCGCGGTAAAGGCATGCGTAGTAAAGGAATGCGGAGTTAAAATGCATTTGTGGTTCAGGCTGCGAGGTAGAGGCACGTGTGGTTTAGCCATGCGTTCCTCTATCATACAACCGGTCGAAGTGCTTTAAAAAAAGTATGGGAACTGTGATGCTGTGTGCAAGGGGGCAGGGCAGGGTGAGTGAGAGTGTGGGCATGGCAAAAAAAAAAAAATATTCTGTAACTTTGTAGTCTTTCACGTTTTAGTAGCTATAACACACAGCTTAAATGAAATATAGTATGTTAATCAGTGGGAAACACTATTGTACACTATAAAAGATCTATTAATTAATGCACTGCCCCAAATCATGGTTGATGAAATGGAGAATGGTGACTTGTGTACGTTTAGTGCTACAAGGTCCCAGTCTGTGACAGAAAGCACTGTGACTATGCAAGTCATTATTTTAAACTTGCATTACACGCAGCATAAGATAGGCTGCTATAAAAGGCGTAAAAAGGTTTACGAAAAAAAGTATTTCCAAAATATAGATTTTTTGCAGGCTATGCATAGTGCAGTTTCCTTTAAATGACTCCTTTCTAAAAGCACACACTTCACATCTTAGTAGGTAGCTCCCTTACAATAACCCTCAAGCTTCAAATGATTCCATCAGTTAAAGCCAACACTGAATTCTAGGAGCCCTTTACATTTGCAGATTGTATATCTTACCATGCCCCTTACCCCCACCATGCTTTTGCTAGTTAAATGATCTGAGGTCTATATGTGACTTGTTTAATCTACACAAAACAAGCAGAATCATAAATAAACCAGACAGTAAAAAATATATAAATAACAAGTATCTAAAGTGGGATGCAGGAAAAAAAAAAATGCCTTTGAAACTAATTAACTGAATCAAATGTTTTAAATCGGAAAATGTCCTGGTGTAACACATCGGTGTGTTTCGAATATTAAAAAGTAAATAACTGCTGGTTTCATACACCAGCCTGGTGAGTGATCCCTGATCAATGCTAGGCTTTCTCTTCACCCGCAGCCGCCTCCTGTTAACAAAAGAAATGTAACAAGTCTAGAAGCACGACGTGTGCTTTCAGTTGATTCTGAAAGCACATGCCGTGCTTCTAGATTTGCTGCATTCCTGATTGTGTACCTTTGTTGAAAGTATTCATGGTAATGGCATCGCCTCATGCGCTGCAATTAACATGAATACTTTCAACAAAGGTACACAATCACCCCGCAGCCAAGCTCTATTAACAAAAGGAATGCAGCAAGTGCAGGAGCCACTTGCTGCTGAATGCGTGCCCCTAAACTGTAAGAGGGATATTTACCTGCACGGGGGCATATTTACAAGCCCCTTGCGCCACTTTTGCGCCGCCATTGCGTCACGCAAGTGGCGCAGCGGCAGCATAGACTCATGCGCCGCGTTGCGCTATATTTACAAAGTGACGCATCTAGGGAGATGCGTCACGTAGTAAACCCCTGTGCCACATGAAACCTGCGTCAGGTTTCATGTGGGCCATACCGACGCAGGGGGCGTTCGGCGCAGGTACGCCTCGGAAAAGTGACGTAGTGAAATCTACAAGATTTCACGCAGTCACTTTTCCGGCAGCTGTGCGCCAAATGCGTTACGCCTGCTTCAAGCAGGCGTAGAGATTGACGCACCATGTTAGGGATAGGGAAGGTTGGAACAGTGCTGGAGTTGCGTCGCGCTTGCGACACGACTTCAGCACTGCGCTAGCCTTCCGCCCGGCTGAGATGCGTCACGCATCTGCTTATCCTTGCGCCACGATGCGCCGCATTGTAAATGCGGCGCATCGGACGTGGCGCAGGGGTAAGCTTGCGTGACGCATTTTCCCTGGCGCATCCCTGCTGATATGCAGGGATGCGCCAGGGAACGTAAATATGCCCCACGGTGTTTTGGAGGATGTGCGCACTTCCTACAAGACACTGCGCGCTCGAGGGAGCATAGGTGCGCGCGCGCATCTTACAGGGAACAGTGGTCATGTCCCTAACTTTTCAAGCAAAAGCACTCACTGATTTCTCAATAATGAGTGTAAAAGCGTTAAGGTAACCATGTTGTTCCTGCTTACATTTCACAAGCTTTACTTAATCTTGCATTCCCTATGAGTGTTTGCTTTTTCCAGGATGTTGTTACTTTTTTTTTTAAGTAGCATATTGCTCTTGTCTAGTGCGTAATTTGAATTGAGTTGCACCCAGGTGTTTATAGCGGGGCACAATTGGGTTGTAGCTGAAGGCAGTGCAAGTTTCTCTCAGTGGGGCAGTATGGTGTTCAGTGGGGGAGTGGATGTGGCACTATGGCCAAAGGTGCTGAATTTGGAACTGGGGAACCAGGTTCAGCTTTCATGACCAGTCCACCGGACCACTCTCCTGAGGGATCACAATCCCATGCTAGACCTTAGAAGCCTCCGCTAGACCTTAGAAGCCCTGGTGTCTTAGCACCAGCAGGTGGACCCTAGCAGTGGCAAGAGTCGGTTAGCCTTGAAGGCCTGTTCACCACAATCCATACTGAAGTTCACCTCCAGTCTTGCGAGCAGGCCTATGAAGCAGCACACCCTAGAGCAACAGTGACTCTGTCACTGAGGTCACAGGACACTTGAGAAGGGCTGGCTCTAGGGCGGTGCGATCGGTGTGACAGCACCGGGCGCTGACTTTGGGTGAGGGCATCAGCAACATTAAAAGTCATGATAACTCCGGTGATTGATGTTCTTCCTAGAGAGAGATTGGAGTTTTGTCTAGTGGAAGTTTTTGACACATAGAAAGGTAGTGCAGAGGGTTAATATGCCTGCTGCAAAGAGCATGTACCATGCAGATCACAAAGTGCACATAATGTAAATAGTTCAGTGGGTTACTGCTTTTGTCAGAGAGATCATTTTTTGATACTTGCAATTAATAAGTTAAAATCCTAACATAGAACAGTGAGCTATTAACAGTCATCCAAGAGCAGCATCCAAACTGCAAGGTATAAATTAGAGCGTTATGGGTTTTCCACCCAGACTTTGATTATCCTAATGTTGCAATAAGTGTTAATTTGGATAGAAATCAGTTCTGATTATTAAAGAGAACCCACAACCATGGTATTATGTTTTAAATTCTGAGTTTGTGTTTCTCCAGATCAATCACTATTAAACTATACGGACTACTAGTATGGTTGTCATGTGACTCCTACACCTTGTAGTCATTAGTCTTATGTAAAATTCCTATACAGCGATTTACACACGTATAATTGATTTTCTCTGTGTAATGTGTGTGATGTAAAGTGCTCTGACACCCTACACTGGTATGAGTGGCGCTGTAAATCAAATTAAATGCATTTGAGAGAGAGTGTGGCTATGGAGACTTGAAGGCACTATTAAAGGGTGGTAGTGAAGGACTCTGTGGCGGAGGTGGTCATTGGAGGCTCCAGCAAACATTTTTGCACAGGGAGCCATCAGCGCTAAAGTCGTCCCTGCCCTTGAGACCAGCCTGCCTCACCAATTGGTACCTCCATTGGCCTTGTTTCAGCAATAGTAGCTGCAACTCACCATGGATCGGCAATGCAGGATTTGCACGAACACCAAACTAAGTTTGCAAACTTCACAGTCTCTCTGCTTCATGCACAAGCACTTTTAACATGTGCTGCCTGCTTTGGGGCCACTGGAGTTATGCAGCAAAGGAGGACAAAATGATGCTGCAGTGTTGACTAAATTATGCAGCAAAAAAAAGGCTGCAGAGTAATGCAGTATATTTTCTGATAACTTTATTATTTTGACATTTGTACACATGCTAACAGTCTCTAGAAAGATTTTGCCTTATTAGTACCATTGCAACTTTAGTAACTTTTGATCCGTTTGAGCTACAAACAATTTATTAGTTAAAATTGTCAGATTATGCAACAGATGTTGTATTATGTGGCAAATATGGCAGAGCCATAATTATATAGAAAACATTTGCAAACTAGGATATTTATCCATTCATGTTTGAACTGCTCTTGTGGAAAAAGGGAGGAGAAGTGCTGATGACAGAAACTCCCTGGCTCGGAGACAAATGGCTTGTGCTTTCACTTTTAAAGAGTACTTGGGACGTTCTGTGATTGGACACACATCCCACTTTGTGAATGTATTTTAATGCCAATAACTCATATTAACCATTTCGGTGCTCATGACGGAATGGTTCCGTCATGAGCACCAGTGTTCCTCTGCTCATGAAGGAACCATTCCGTCATGTGCACAGAGGCACTAAATCCCTCTGCTGCAAACAGCAGAGGGATTTCCTTTTTTTTCTGGGGCCTCGGGAGGTGGGGAAGAGCTTCCCCAACCTCCCGAGGCCTGTTTCGGAATTTCAATGTTATGACGATTGCGCACATGGCGTGAGTAAAATGATACCTCACTTGTGTGGCTGTCCAATACAGAATCAGCTAAAATTATAATTTTTTTAAATGCAGCGCTTAAAACTTGCGGCGCTATACCTTTAATCCATATGTTTTTGGCTCTTCCCAGTCACAGGCCTTTGGCCCACCCACACAAGTGACATATCATTTTACTCGGGAGAACAAGGGGAATGCTGGGTGGTAGGACATTTGTGCCGGCACCGTAATCCCACACATAAATGTATGCAAAAAGTGATGTTTTCAGCTCAATTTGAGGTTTGCAGGGGATTCTGGGTAGGGAAACATTGGAGGATCCACGCAAGCCATACCTCATTGGACTCCCCAGAGTGTCTGGTTTTCAGAAATGTGTGGGTTTGGTAGGTTTCCCCAGATTGCCGCGAGCCCGGGGCCAAAAAACCAGCTGCGCCCCCCCCCCCTGCAAAACCAGGTAGTTTTGTGATGGATCATTTTGAAGTCTCCACAGTACGATTTGGGCCATTTCCTGTTGCAGCCACCATGCCTACCCACACAGGTGAGGTACCATTTTTATCGGGAGACCTGGGGAAACGCTAGAGTGGTAGGAAATTTGTGTCAGCTCGGTGGTCCTACAACTTTCCCACACAGAAACTTGAGAAAAATTTGATTTTTTTCTGCAAAATATGAGGTTTGCAGGGGATTCTGGGTAGGGAAACGTTGGGGGATCCACGCAAGCCATACCTCCCTGGACTCCCACCGGTCTCTAGTTTTCAGAAATGTGTGGGCTTTATAGGTTTCCCTAGATGGCCGCCAAGCCCGGGACCAAAAACTCAAGTGACTCCCCCTTGAACAAGCAAATCGGTTTGTGATAGGTAATTTTGATGTCTCCACAATACGTTTTGGGCCCTTACCTGTCGCGGGTACTTGACCCACCCACACGAGTGAGGTACCATTTTTATCAGGAGACCTGGGGGAATGCTGGGTGGTAGGAAATTTGTGTCAGCTCGGTGATCCTACAACTTTCCCACACAGAAATTTGAGAAAAATTAGATTTTTTCAGCAACATTTGAGGTTTGCAGGGGATTCTGGGTAGGGAAATGTTGGGGGATCCACGCAAGCCATACCTCCCTGGACTCCCCCGGATAATTAGTCTTCAGTAATGTGTGCGTTTGGTAGGTTTCCCTAGATGGCTGCCGACCCCGGGACCAAAAACGCAGATGCCCCCTATGTATCTGAAAACAACCTGGTTTTGCAAGGGGGGTCACATAAGTTTTTGGTCCCGGGCTTGGCGGCCATCTAGGGAAACCTATAAAGCCCACACATTTCTGAAAACTAGAGACCCGGGAGAGTCCAGGGAGGTATGGCTTGCATGGATCCTTTAACGTTTCCCTACCCAAAATCCCCTGCAAACCTCAAATTTTGCAGAAAAATTAAACTTTTTCTCAAATTTCTGTGTGGGAAAGTTGTAGGATCACCGGGTTGAGACAAATTTCCTACCACCTAACGTTCCCCCAGGTCTCCCGATAAAAATGGTACCTCCCTTGTGTGGGTAGGCATAGTGGCTGCAACAGGAAATGGCCCAAATCGTACTGTGGAGACTTCAAAATTACCTATCACAAAACTACCTGGTTTTGCGGGGGCACCTGGTTTTTTGGCCCCAGGCTCGTGGCCATCTAGGGAAACCTACCAAACCCAAACATTTCTGAAAACTAGACACCCTGGGGAGTCCAATGAGATATTGCTTGCATCAATCCCCCCAATGTTTACCCTACCCAGAATCCCCTGCAAACCTCAAATTTAGCAGAAAAAATAACTTTTTCCGTACATTTTTGTGGGGGATCACGGCACAGGCACAAATGTCCTACCACCCAGCATTCCCCTTGTTCTCCCGAGTACAATGATACCTCACTTGTGTGGGTGGGCCAAAGGCCTGTGACTGGGAAGAGCCAAAAACATAGGGATTAAAGGTATAGCACCGCGAGTTTTAAGCGCTACATTTTTTAAAAAATAAGTTTTTAGCTGATTCTGCATTGGACAGCCACACAAGTGAGGTATCATTTTACTCGGGAGATCAAGGGGAACACTAGGTGGTAGGACATTTGTGTGTCGGCACTGTGATTCCATGCAAAAATGTGTGGAAAAAGTGATTTTTTTTTAAGCTAAATTTGAAGTTTGCATGGGATTCTGGGTAGGGAAATGTTTGGGGATCCACGCAAGCCATACCTCATTGGACTCCCCAGGGTGTCTAGTTTTCAGTAATGTGTGGGTTTGGTAGGTTTCCCTAGATGGCTGCTGGGCCCGGTGCCAAAAACCCAGGTGCCCCCCCTTGCAAAAGCAGGTTGTTTTGTGATAGGTAATTTTGATGTCTTCACAATACGTTTTGGGCCCTTGCTTGTCGCAGGTACTTGACCCACCTACACGAGTGAGGTATCATTTTTATCGGAAGACTTTGGGAAATGCGGGGTGGGTGGAATTTTGTGGATCCAAGAAGATTCCAGAACTTTTCATCACAGAAATATGAGGAAAATGTGTGTTTTTTTAACAAAGTTTGACGTTTGCAAGGGATTATGGGTAAGAGAACCTGGTGAAAGCCACATACGTCACCCCATCCTGGATTCCCCTGGGTGTCTCATTTTCAAAAATGTATAGGTTTGCTAGGTTTCCCTAGGTGCCGGCAGACCTAGAGTTCAAAATCTACAGCTAGACACTTTGCAAAAAAAGGGTCAGTTTTCACTGTAAAAATGTGGTGTGTCCACGTTGCATTTTGGGCTGTTTCCTGCAGCGGGCACTAGGACTACCCACACAAGTGAGGTACCATTTCTATAGGAAGACGTTGGAGAATGCGGGGTGTGTGGAATTTTGTGGATCCACACAGATTCCAGAACTTTCCATCACAGTAATGTGAGGAAAATGGTTTTTTTTCTCCAAAGTTTGGGGTTTGCAAGCGATTCTGGGTAACAGAATCTGGTGAGAGCCAGATAACTCACCCCACCCTGAATTACCCTGGGTGTCTAGTTTTCAAAAATGTATAGGTTTGCTAGGTTTCCCTAGGTGCTGGCAGAGCTAGGGTTCAAAATCTACAGCTAGGCACTTTGCAAAAAAAGGTATGTTTTCACTGTAAAAATGTGGTATGTCCACGTTGCGTTTTGGTCCGTTTCCTTTCGCGGGCACTAGACCTAACCACACAAGTGAGGTAGCATTTTTATTGAGAGACTTAGGGAAACACAGAATTGTAGAGCAACTGTTATTACCTATTGACTTTCGATGCATTTCTGCCTTCCAAATGTAAGACAATGTGTAAAAAAGAAGTCACTTTGAAAAATGTCCTATAATTCACATGCTAGTATGGGTACCCACAATTTTGGAGAAGTGCAAATAGCTACTGTTTCTAAACTCTATATTTTGTTCCCATTTCAGAAATGCATAGGTGTCTTTCATACCGAATTTTCACTATTTATATATTTTCCCAAATGAATTGCTATATACCCGGTACACAATAAAAAACCATTGCAAGACGCTGCTCAGTTATTGGCTCTGGGTTCCTCGGGTTCTTGGTGAACCTACAAGTCCTATATATCCCTACAACTATAAGGGTCCAGCGGATGTAACGGTATATTGCTTTAAAAATCTGTCATACTTAGAATAAGTTACAGGTGAAAACGTTGGCACAAATGGCTGTTTTTTTAATTCCTTTTCAATTTTTTCTATTTTCAACTGTTAGTTTCTATAAGAAAACCTTGAAGGATCTACACAAATGACCCCTTGATGAATTCAGAATGTTGTCTACTTTTCTGAAATGTATAGCTTTACAGGATCCATTATTGCTTTCATACCCATTTTTACCATTAAATGGAAGGAGGTTGAAAGCACAAAAAATAGCAAAAATAGGCTATGTCCCAGTAAAATGCCAAAACTGTGTAAAACATTTTGGTTTTCTGACAAAAGTCTGTCAGTCCCTGAAAGCTGGGAAGATGTTGATTTCAGCACCACAAACCTTTTGTTGATACCATTTGCAGGGAAAAAAACAGACACTTTCATCTGCTGCACTTTTTTCCCATTTTTCACAAAAAAAGAAAAATGTAGCTGTATTTTGGCTAATCTCTGGGTCCCCTCCAGGGTAATCAACAAACCCTGGGTACCTTTAAAATCCCCATGATGTTAGAAGAAAAGGACGCAAATTTGGCGTGGATACCTTCTGTGGTCAAAAAGTTACAGGGGCCTAAGCGCGAACTAACCCAAATAGCCAAAATAAGGCTTAGCACGGGGTGTGGGGGTAAAGGCATAGCAGCAAAGGGGTTAAAACTTAAATAATCATGTGTATCTATTGGTTGAATTAAATAACATAGTAAGCTGTAACTAGTCAGTGAAATACCAAACAAATACTAAAAACTGGAATGTTTTGCACATTCTGGCCACACCTCTCACTCCGCCCACTTATCCCATCCTGGGGTTATTCCTGCCCTCTGATTCTCCTCCCACGGTTCCCCTACTTTTTTTTCCCCACTTTGACCACTGGCTATAAGGCTATAACATTCTACCAGTCTGCCTTTGTTTTGAATGTTGGAATTCACCAGTAGTTCAAGAGCATGTCTGTGGAGCTGCAACAGTCACAGCGTGCCAGGAGTACTTCTGAAATTCTATTGTGAGTTCCAATTATGATTATGCCAAAGCAATCTTGCATGAGTAAATGTAACACAATTTGTTCTTTTTTCTGATAGACAGCCTCTTCCCCAAGACCCACTCCCCGAAAATCTGGTGGTGCGGCCTCTCAATTCCACCCCTGGTAATAAATGATTTACCTCTGCTGTTGAAATAAGTGAATACCTAATCATTTTCAGGGTGGAAATGGACAGAGGGGAAAACTTGTAAATGGGTGTGTACAAACTTAACAGGGCATTCATTCACTTGAACTCTGTTTTCTTTCCCCAGGAGAAAGCCTGACTGTCTCAAAAAAGTATCTGTGGGTAAATCTATTTACAATTGTAAATCCACTTTCTTGAATACCAAATATGGATTCATGTCTGTAAATCAAACCAATTGTGCACATAAATTGAATTTAAGTATGCAAATAGTTTTGTGAAAAGGGGTACCATGGTTTTATGTTTCACTATTGTCTACTCAGAATCAGTTGCATTTCTTGTGCTCTATTTCAGGCCCAGATCAAAATGAGCATCACTGCTCAGGAAACTGGGAATCAAGACACCACACCAGAGGCAAAGTAACTAAGGCGTGTTCAAAGCCCACCAGACTCATGAACATAATGACAACTTATACATCTTGTTCTTTATTGCTATATTGCTTGTACTGACTGCAGTCAGGTATCTGGCCATTTCTACGGGACTAGCATAGATCATTGCTTCCTGTAACAGTGCTCTGGTCAGTAAATCTTGGCACCCTGACTGGAAGTTTCCATCCCTTCTGTATACCCCAGTTGCAGACAGTCCTAGCTGATTCCATACTTTCAGTTCTGTGGCTGGTTCTAGACAGCTCTGTTCTTTGTTATTTCCACGCATTCTGGTCCAGCTATGGTCTTTGTCACAAATATGAGCAGGAATACAGGGGGACTTGGGAGTCTCGTCAGAAGCAACCTAAACATAGGAGCACGTGGAAAGTTAGGCTGCCACACTTAGCTAGCTGTTAATTTGTGGAGGTAGCCTCCTCCAGAGTACAGTGGGCCAGTATAGCATTGGTGAAAACTCCCTAAGTTTAAAGGGAATCTCTGTCTCCTTCTGTAACATTCATCTGTATGACCCACTATAAAAGATCCTAGGAATGTTCTGGGAGAAGCCGTGCAATCCATGTCTGCTATCTGAGGCTACCGATCTAAAAGTCCAGCTTATACACCAGTAAGGTTTAGCCAATACAGAATAGAAACCATTGTGGCCACAGTCACATCTGTCATATTCCTCCATATGAATCCTCTCTAAAATGCAAGTGATGTACACACTCAAGACATTCCTGTCCCAGAGGGACATGTGGGGGACTGTAAGAACAATTTAAAAAAGATTGAATATTCTGGTAGACCGCTCTCCATAGGTGATGACAGGTAAAAAAGGCTGCCCTGCTACAATAATCCAGCTGCCACCACTGTCAGTCTGGTGTCGTGGCAAAAATCATGCTCATCAAAAAGGTGACTGCTTGGTGCACCATTCTGACCACAGAGCCCTACTTTGTTCCTCACTCAAGATCATGGAAAGACATCAATGCATAACCATGGTGGTCGTGCATGCTGAAATAGCTGTCAAAAATTCTATTGCCCGGGGTTGCTCTGCCTTTGACATCTACCTTTGCCCTTTCGTCATATTATACCTATTTTTGACACTAACCCAAAGTCTATTAACCCTTTTGTTGCTAGGCCTTCCCCCCCCCGCCCCCTCCCGCTAAACCTTTTTTTGGCTATTTGGGGAAGTTCGCGCTTAGGCCCCTGTAACATTGTGTCGACATAAGGTATCCACGCCCAATTTGCATCCTTTTACAGCTTTTTGAAAAATGGGGGGATAGTGCTGCAAATGAAAGCGTCTGTTTTTTTCCCTGCAAATGGTATCAACAAAGGGTTTGTGGTGCTGAAATCACCATCTTCCCAGCTATCAGGGACAGGCAGACTTTTGTAAGAAAACCAAAATTTTCTACACAGTTTTGGCATTTTACTGGGACATAGCCTATTTTTGCTACTTTTTGTGCTTTCTACCTCCTTCCAGTTAGTGATAGAAATGGGTGTGAAAGCAAAAATGGATCCCGTAAAGCTATAAATTTCTGAAAAGTTGACAACATTTTGAATTCATTAAGGGGTCATTTGTGTAGATCCTTCAAGGTTTTTTTTATAGAAACTGACAGTTGAAAGTAAGAAATATTGAAAATGTTTTGAAAAAAACAGCCATTTGTGCCAACGTTTTCACCTGTAACTTCTTCTAAGTATGACAGATCTTTGAAAGCAATATACCTTTACATCCGCTGGACCCTTCTGGTTGTGGGGATATATAGGACTTGTAGGTTCACCAAGAACCTGAGGAACCCAGAAACATTATTGTGTACCGGGTATATAGCAAATCATTTGGTAAAATATAAAGAGTGAAAAATAGGTATCAAGGACACCTATGTATTTCCGAAATGGAAATAAAATATAGAGTTTAGAAGCAGTAGTTATTTGCACATCTCCGAAATTATGTGTACCCATACTTGCATGTGAATTATAGGACATTTTTCAAATTGACTTCTTTTTTACACATTGTCTTACATTTGGAAGGCAGAAATGCATGGAAAATCAATAGGTAATAACAGTTGCTCTACAATTCTGTGTTCCCCTAAGTCTCCTGATAAAAATGGTACCTCACTTGTGTGGATAGGCCTAGTGCCCGCGACAGGAAATGGGCCAAAATGCAATGTGGACACACCACATTTTTACAATGAAAACTGACACTTTTTTGCAAAGTGATTTAGCTGTGGATTTTGAACCCTAGCACTGCCAGCACCTAGGGAAACCAAGAACCCTATAGATTTTTGAAAACTAGACATCCAGGGGAATCCAGGATGGGGTGACTTGTGTGGCTCTCACCAGGTTCTGTTAACCAGAATCCCTTGCAAACCTCAAACGTTGTAAAAAAAAACAAATTTTCCTCACATTTCTGTGATGAAAAGTTCTGGAATCTGCATGGATCCACAAAATTCCACCCACCCCACATGCCCTTAAGTCTCCCGATAAAAATGGTACCTCACTTGTGTGGGTAGGCCTAGTGCCCGCAACAGGAAATGTGCCAAAACGCAACGTGGACACACCACATTTCTACGGGAAAACTGACCCTTTTTTTGCAAAGTGCCTAGCTGTGGATTTTGAACCCTAGCTCTGCCTGCACCTAGGGAAACCTAGCAAACCTAAACATTTTTGAAAACTAGACACCCAGGGGAATCCAGGATGGGGTGACTTGTGTGGCTCTCACCAGGTTCTGTTACCCAGAATCCCATGGAAACTTCAAACTTTGTAAAAAGAAAAAAAAAAACATTTTCCTCACATTTCTGTGATGGAAAGTTCTGGAATCTGCATGGAACCACAAAATTCCACCCACCCCGCATTCCCCAAAGTCTTCCAATAAAAATGGTACCTCACTTGTGTGGGCAGTCCTAGTGCCCGCGACAGTAAATGGGCCAAAACTGAACATGGACACACCACATTTTACAGTGAAAACTGACCTTTTTTTGCAAAGTGCCTAGCTGTGGATTTTGAACCCTAGCTCTGCCGGCACCTTGGGAAACCTAGCAACCTATACATTTTTTAAAACTAGACAGCCAGGGGAATCCAGGATGGGGTGACTTGTGTGGCTCTCACCAGGCTCTGTTACCCAGAATCTCTCGCAAACCTCAAACTTGGTAAAAAAACTAACTAATTTGCGTCACATTTCTGTGACGGAAAGTTCTTAGATCTGTGTGGATCCACACAATTTCACCCACCCCACATTCCCCAAAGTCTCTCGATAAAAATGGTACCTCACTTGTGTGGGGCGGCCTAGTGCAGACTACAGAAAATGGGCCAAAACACAACGTGGACACATCACATTTTTACAGTGGAAAACTGACCCTTGTTTTTCAAAGTGCCTAGCTGTGGATTTTGAACCCTAGCTCAGCCGGCACAAAGGGAAACCTAGCAAACCTAAACATTTTTTAAAACTAGACACGCAGGGGAATCCAGGATGGGGGGACTTGTATGGCTCTCACCAGGTTCTGTTACCCAGAATCCCTTGCAAATCTCAAACTTTGTAAAGCAACACATTTTCCTCAAATTTCTTGATGGAAAGTTCTGGAATCTGCGCGGATCTACAAACTTCCATGCACCCTGTATTCTCCAAAGTCTCCCGATAAAAATGGTACCTCACTTGTGTGGGTGGGCCAAGTACCCTCGGCAGGGAAGGGCCCAAAACGTACATTGGGGAGACTTCAAAATGATCGATCACAAAATGAGCTGGTTTTGCATTGGGGGCACCTTTGTTTTGGGGAAACCTATCAAACCCACACATTTATGAAAACTAGACACTCAGGAGAGTCATAGCCGGCTATATTGATGGTATATCTGCCGGTAGTTTAACAGCTGCCTCCCTTAGTGCCTCCATCATCTCCCCCTCCGGTGGTAAATTAGAAGAGCGCTAGGATTAACCATTTCAGGAGCTTTGCTGACTGTAGTACTTTCAGTTTAGGACGTCCTACTCTAGAAGTAGTCAGTCGAGCCACATTACTTTCAGAAGCAGGGAGATGTGTTTCAGGATCTGCAACTGCCAAATCAGTTACCGCTGTGGTAGACCGTGAGCCAGCTCTGCCTCTCTTCGGAGCCGTTACTTTCGGCTGAGTCATTCCAGATGAAGCGCGAACACAGGCAGGTGTGTATGTCAGGGAAAACCAGCCGAGAGAAGAGCACCGTGCCTCAAGCAAGCCGCGCCGGGTGAGGCTCCAGACTTGCTGTGGCATTCTTGCAGTCAGAGCCAACATCGGGCGTGCCCCAGGTGAATGAAAAAAACCTTCAGTCCATTTCGCTTCTTGTAGCAATTTTAATATGAACAGATTTTAGGGCGCTCCAAGCACTCCAAATGCTCCGGTATCCTCCGGCATCCTGCAGTGTTTGCGTCCATAACAAAAATCCCTTCGCTACTTCCCTAGATCGATTCCTTCATCCCTTGCTCTTTGACTTCTCTCCCGGCTAACGTGGTGCGGGAGCAGCTCTGGACGTGACTCTCAGCGGCGGCAGCGATGCGCCATCTTCCTTTCCTCCGCCAATAAAACCCACACATTTCTGAAAACTAGACACTCAGGAGAGTCCAAGGAGGTGCAACTTGCGTGGATCCCCCAACGTTTTCTTCCCCAGAATCCCAAGCAAACCTCAAATTTAGCTGAAAAAAATCACATTTTCCTCACATTTTTGTGTGGGAATGTTGTGGGATCACCGGTCTGACGCAAATTTCCTACCACCCAGCGTTCCCCCCGGTCTCCCGATAAAATTGGTACCTCACTTGTGTTGGCGGGCCAAGTACCCAAGGCAGGGAAGGGCCTAAAACCTATTGTGGCGACACAAAATTATCTATCACAAAACTACATGTTTTTGCAAGGGGCCCACCTGCGTTTTTGGTCCCAGGCTCCATGGGTTTGCTAGGTTTCCTTAGGGTGCCGGCAGACTTAGGGTCCAAAATCCACAGCTAGGTACTTTGCAAAAAAGGGTTTGTTTTCACTGAAAAATTTGATGTGTCCACGTTGCGTTTTGGGCCTTTTCCTGTCACGGGTACCAGGCCTATCCACACAAGTGAGGTACCATTTTTATCGGTAGACTTAAGGGAATGCTGGGTTGTTGGAAGTTTGCTTCTCCCCTTAGATTCCAGAACTTTCCATCACAGAAATGTGAGGAAAATGTGTTTTGGTTTTTACTAAGTTTGAGGTTTGCAAGGAATTCTGGGTAACAGAATCTGGTGAGAGGCACACAAGTCACCCCATCCTGGATTCCCCATGGTGTCTAGTTTTCACAAATGTACAGGTTTGCTAGGTTTCCCTAAGTGCCGGCTGCTCTAGGGCCCAAAATCCACAGCTAGGCATATTGCGGAAAAAGTGCCTAGTGGGCTTTCTTCCACCCGGGGGGGCAGATCAAGGCCTATTGCCCCGATATGCCCCCAAGGGGGGACAGAAAGACTGTGGCTCTTTTTTTGAAGAGTGGGGGCATTGGTATGCCCATTCTGGGCAGCCCCCACCCCTATGTCCAAAAAAGCCAGCGTAATCCCTTGCGCCTAGTGGGCTCTCAGCACCCCCCGGGAGGTAGATCAGGGGCTATTGCCCCCAACTGCCTCCTGGGGGGGGAGAAAGTCAGTGGCATTTTTTGAGGGGGGTGGAGGCATTGGCATGCCCATTCTAGGCCCCCCACCCCTCAACAATGAAAAGAAATATTCCCTGGTGCCTAATGGGCTTTCAGCCCCCCGGTGGGGGCAGATGGGCTATAGCCCCATCTGCCTCCCGGAGGAGCAGAAAGACCGCAGCAATTTTTTTTGAGGTGGGGAATTGGCACGCCCATTCTGTGCGGCCCCCACCCCTGCGTATAAAAAAAAAAAAAATCCCTCGTGCCTAGTGGGCTTTCTGCCCCATCCGCCTTCTGGGGAGGGGTAGAAAGACTTTTGCAGTTATTGGGGGAAAGGGTTGGGGGATTCGCATGCCCATCCTGGACAGCGCCCACCCCTGGCCTACAAAAAAATAATCCCTAGTGTCTAGGGTGCTTTCTGCCCTCCATGGGGGCAGAAAGACTGGTTATGCCTTTTGTCAATGGGGAGAGCAAAGGCCCTTGCTCAAGGGACCGCTACCCCCCTCCCTGGTGCCTAATGGGTGGATCCCTGCTTGTGGATCTTCCTCCTGGGGCAATCCCCAAGCAAGGATTCACTAGGGAAGGGTACCATTAGAAAGGGTATGTTCTCCCCTTTCCAACAATACCTCTCCCATGTGTTTCGGTGCTCGGGGGCTGAGCTAGCCCCACGAGCACGAAACATTGAAACTGAAACTAATGTCAGTTTCATTTTCAATGTAATGAGGACAGCACACCATGGGGTTGGGGGGTGAGGGGGGGCTGAGATAGCCCCACTAGCACAAAACATTGAAATTGAAACTAAGTTTCAGTTTCATTTTAATGTAATGAGGACAGCGCACCAACCTTCCGGCATGAGCACCGAAAGGGTTAACAGTTCAAATGTAATACTGCTCGTGCTTTCATGGACGTTTTGAAGCTGTTATGCTCAATATGTGATCTGGATCTAGGAGGCTTCACAAGACTGCAGACTCAATCAATCACTCAATCAATCAATATAAGCTTTATTCGATTTTAAGAATAAAAACCATAAAAGTAGTACAAATTATAGGAAAACATATCCAATAAAATCCAACCTAGAAACATACAAGATATAAATAGACATATAAAAAAACACAAATAATTTAAAACAGCCCTGTTCATCCAAAAATCTAATCACAGCTTTTTCTCAACCTTACAGCAACTTTTAAAAAGCTATGGATATTAAGAATGGAATCTCCTGTAAGCATCTGCAAATAAATTAAAGCAGGTTGAACCTGGTAAAAATTGGCCTGTTCAATAAAGGTATAATTTCCAGGAAACAGCATAAAATATGCAAAACATGGTAAAATATAGAGTGTCCTGTGGAGACCTATTGTCACAGCCACAGGACGAAAGATAATGGCCCCAATTCCTACAACGAGGGAAAGCTAACAAGAAAAGGCAATAGGTTCAGCCGAAACCTCATTAATAAGAACCGATCATACCTACTTTTAACACACAAAAGGTAGGGCTCAGTGAAGGGCACAGGTGAACACTGGGCTTCAATAAAGCACCCTCTTTCCTAATCAATAACCTTTGTCTAGAAAAATGGTCTTTCACCAGATTATAATACTTCTTGCGAATCCCATTTTGTTGCTAAATCGATCCACCATTCCTAAGCTCAAAAAGGAGTCTCAAATATATTTAAACCAGGGGATCTGAAGGAAATGGTCAACAGACAGTCAATCCTTTGTAATTTCCTTCCTCAGTTGAATTCCAGGCCGGGACCAAATGCTCACACAGAGAGAAAGAGGGTGAAAGGCCATAGTGTCAGTTAAGTAGGCCACTCCCATTTCTTCGGGCAACGAAAATGTAGGGGCACTTTTCGGGACACACAGGAAATGTCTCAAGAAGGTGTTCTCAACCATTTGCAGCTCATCCAGGTTAGTGTATCCCCAGATCTCACTCCCAAATACTACTTTGGAGATATACTTAGCCCTAAAAATCTGTAAAAGAGCCCCAGTGGGTCTGCTGCCCAGCCGTGATGCAAAGTTAAAGACAGCAGCGTTTGCCCTAACAAAATCCTCCCTCTTCCAGTTAACCAAACAACCCCAACTTAAGGCAGAATCAAACAACAGACCCAGATAAGAGAACACACTGGTCCTTGGCACAGGAGAAGGCCCAACTTTAAATGTGAATTATTTTGTGGAACGCGGGCCAGCAACAATCATGTAGAATTTTTTTAGCATTCATCGAAAGATCTAACTCCTCCATGAAGTGGACAAAGGAATTCAACAGAGACTGCAGTCCCCTGGTGCTTCTTGCCATCAGAACCGCATCATCTGCACATAGTAAGACTGCAGACTCGCATCCAGGCAGGAAAGGAACCGGACAGCATCACACCCAGACATTGGGACTCTTCATAGTTGTGATGATCAAAATGCTCACTGCATGAGCTCCATGATTCCATGAGTCCTGCAGGTGTGAGAAACCGGCAGCAAAAAGACAAAACACAAACTTTACCATAAGGGCAGTCAGAATTTAGGTACCCAAGTGAATTCCTAGCATGTTCATCCTGCTATAATTCTACCACTCAAAGTCGCCACAGTGGGCCTTTCCACAGAACCCCCAAAGAGGGGGACAGAGATATATAAAAGACAAGGGGAGGACCATAACTCAAGGTGAGTTTGGCAAACAATGCTAATTTCTCAGGTATTCCTGACAAATTAATTGTTACAGTAAGGAAATAGGTTCACTGGTTCCTGTTTGAATTCTAAATTATATCTATGATCAGGGTTCAGTGGGCCCCCCAGGCCTGTAGGCACTGGTGCCGCTGCACCTGCTGCACCAATGAAAGCGACGCTCCTGTGTTACAGTGCAGTGGTTTGGTGGACAGGAACATGTTGCATCAAAAATATGGCATGCTTTCCTGGTTCCTGGACCTGCATGCAGTGTGAATGTTAGTTTAGAATGAGTGAAAACTTGTTTATTTTTAAGTACAATATACAAAACCTCATCTTTAATGTATTGAACACTTATGGTAATCACATAAACATACTACACTTCATTATGATTATTCACTATACAAATGTATGCCCATTAACAGTCCAATATACACATGCCCAAATGCCATGATAGAACCTCCATGTGAAGTCCATCTGCCTCCTGGCCTGCTGATAAACTGTGGAGTAATTCAATGGAAGCAGCAATGTATGTGACTGTGGCAGGCACTCATGGATGTGATGAGTGAACCAGTGAGCCATCTCCATGAGTGCTGGAGTCCTTAGAGCATATCTTTTCAGTCCTTGTTTTTGAAGCCCGCCAGCGAGGGTGCTGTTCGGAGGTAGAGGGGTAGGGGCAGGTCATTCCAGGGCGGATGCAGGGGGTGTGTGTGAGGGCAAGTGAGGCGGACCGCAGGTGCATTAAGGGGAAGTGGAAGTTTAGTCAGTGGTTGTTGTAGGGTGGTCCTTCGTCATAAAGAGCTTTGTAGGTGTGTGTGAGGATCTTGAACTGGCATTTTTTCTGGAGGGGGAGCCACTGGAGGTTTCTGAAGTCTGGAGTGATGTGTGTCCATTTGAGGAGGTCTAGGATGAGTCTGGCAGCAGCGTTATGTATGGTCTGGAGTCTTCTGAGGAGCTGTGTGAAGATTCCGGCATAGAGAGCGTTGCCGTAGTTGAGGCGGCTGGTGACGAGGACCTGTGTGATAGTCTTTCTGGGGTTGATAGAGATCTCTGAAGATTATGCAGAGCATGCAAAGGGTGTGGAAGCAGGAGGAGGTAACTGTGGTGACTTGCCGTTTCATGGTCAGTTGGCTGTCAAAGATAATACCAAGGTTGCGTGCATGGTTAGTCGGTGTAGGTCTGAGTTGTGCTGGCTGCCAGCTGTGGTCCCAAGCAGAAGTGTTTTTCCTGAAGATCGGAACTTTTGTTTTGTCAAAGTTGAGTTTGAGGCAGTTGTCTCTCATACATTTGGATATGTCAGTCATGACATTGCAGAAGTGGATTTTGGCTTTGGAGGGGTCCTTATAAGTGAGAGGATTAGTTGACTGTCGTCTGCATAGGAGATTATGTTGAGTCTGTGGGACGACGGGGTTCATGTAGATTGGGTGGGTCTGAGGAACAATCCTTGAGGTACGCTGCATATGATGTGCTTAGGTGCAGAGGTGTAGGGGGGCAGTTGGGTGCTCTGTGTGCATCCTGTGAAAAAGGTGGTGATCCACTTGAGGGTGTTTTGCTGTATGTCGATGTTGTGGAGTCTGTCGATAAGGGTGTGGTGGGAGACGGTGTTGAATGCAGCAGAGAGGTCATGGAGGATCAGGGCCATGGTTTCTACACAGTCAAGGAGAGTTCTGATGTCATCTGTGGCAGCAATCAGCATGGTCTCAGTGCTGTGGTTGGTTCGGCACCCTAGTTGAGAGGCGTCGAGGTAGTGGTAAGCGTTCCAGGTATTTGGTGAGTTGTTGGTTGATGGCTTTCTCGAGTACCTTTGCCGGGTAAGGGAACAGAGAGATCGGTCAGTAGTTCTTGAGATAGCTGCGGTCGGTGAGTGGTGACCAGGTGGTAATCATTCAACTGAGGTTCATTGGGAGGTTGATATTGAGGTTGTCAAGGCTGAGCAGAGTGGGTTTGGGGTCGAAGTTGTAGATGGTTGCAAACTTGGTGTGGAAGAAGTCCCAGAGTTCTTGGGAGGGGTGGATGGTGTTCTCAGTTGCCGTTGGGTTGGAGAATTCCTTGACTATTCTGAAGAGCTCCTTCGTGTGGTATTGATGTGGGCAGTGATGGCTGTTCTATTGGTTTTCTTGAGGCACTGTTGGTAGTTGCTGAGGGCTGCTTTGTGAGCTGCCCTGTCGGAGGAGTTCTTGGTGGTGCACCGTATCTTCTTGAGTTGGTGACAGCTGTGCTTGGCGGTTATGAGCTCTGGGGTGTATCAACTGGCTTGTTTTGAGGTTTTGTTGGTCTCAGCTGATTTCAGAAGGGCTAGTCTGTCGGCACAATTGGTGATCCAGCAGAGAAGTTCTGGACGACCTGATCAAGGTCTGCTGAAGTTTCGGTTTATGTGTTGCTGGGGGCTTGTGTCCATTGCGTATCGGTTACCTTGCCCCAGCTGCGGTAGGTGGCACTTTGGTGCATGGTGATGGTATGCTGGGCATGGGAGATGGTGAAATGAACGATGGCGAGCTTGGTCCAGGTGAGTTCTGTGACGTGGGTGGATTTGCTTTGGTCGCTGGAGGTGAAGATAGCGTTCAGGGTATGTCCATCTTTATGCACGGGTTCGGTGACCAGTTGGGTGAGACCAATGCTGTTCAGGCTCTCCAGGATGGTGGCGGCTTTGGTGTCGGCGTGGTCGATGTGAAAATTGAGGTTGTCGAGTAGAATGTAGTGGTCGGAGTCAATGGCTAGGGGTGCGACGAGGTTGGAGATGGTGTCGCAAAAAGCTGAACGTGGTCCTGGGGGCCTGTAGGCGAGGGTGCCTCTTATCGTGGTCTTGGCGTCGGTCTGCAGATGAAAGTTGAGGTGTTCCATGAGAGGCGTCTGTTCATCGTTGGTGACGGTGCAGCGAATGTTTTCCCTGAAGATGATGGCGATGCCCCTACCGTGTTTGTTGGTGCGGTCTCAGTAGAACATTGGGGTGGGGGTGGGTGTGGGGGTGGCGATGTCGGGGTCCGAGGAGGGGTTGAATCATGTTTCGGTGATGAAGGCAACATCCGGGGAGAGGTGGTGATGGTATCCCAGATTTCAGTAGCATGTTTGCAGAGGGAGCGGGCTTTGAGCAGGATTCATCGGAGTCGTTCCGGTTTGTTCGTTGTTGTCTGATTGGGTGCGGTGCTGTGCGGATCCGGTGTGGGCAGGAGGTCCTGTGTAGCAGGCAAAGGTACAGTGGCAGCAGATGAAAGGTCCTTTTGTTGCTTGCGGAGACCGTGAAGCATCTGTTGTTGCAGTGACCGGGGTACAGGGACAGAAGCTCGGCGGTGGTGTAGCGTGGATGGTGGGAGAGCCAGGGGTTCTGGCTCTGGGCACGGTCCAGGCGCGGACAGGCGCAGATGGGCTTGCCTTTGGCACTCTTTTGGTGCAACGGTGGCACGACTGCGCAGTGGCCAACATAAGTAGTCTTAGGAGATGGGAGGGACTGTCAGGGAGGCGGTAGGCTGGGGATGGGAACCAGCGGGCGGAAGAAAAACCACAGGAAGAGCCGAAGGGAACAAACACCATTATGAAATAGAAGGGCAAAAGTGAACTAATAACGTGACTATGCTGTATGCCAATTCCAAAAATCAATAACAATTACTATAATGGGTGCCAGTCAAAAACCAATTACAAATACCGCAAGCACCAGGAGGCAGAACGTGGCCCTGAACCCAGAAGGTCTCGGGTCTTGCAGCGAGAGCTGAGGCTTTAGACCAGAGGTCTTCAAACTTTTGGATGCCGAGACCCCCCTGTCAACATTTTCAGGTGTAAGGACCCCCTCCTGACAAAAATTTCTAAACCTGTAGGCAGGGCTACTGGAATTATGAGGCAGATGAGGACCAAATTACGCGACAGGCTTGACTAAATTGTGTGGGAAGAAAATTTAAATAATGTTATGCCGCGTATTTTGGGATAGCATTGCTTCATTAGTTTGGCATTTTTACACACAGTAACACTGAGGAAAGATTTCACCCCATCAGTACCAGTTTATAACCAAAATACAGTAATTATCAGAAAGATGTCTAGTCAACCTTTGTGAAGGGCATTCCACTCTGCAGGAGTAAGTGCTGCTACATTAGAAGCTCACCTGGCCCTGGCCATGAGCAGCAGGTGTCCCTTAAAACCCTGGCGGTCTTGTGCAGATTTAAGCAGTTTACCCATGCTGCTTTCCTCTCACCCCCTCCCTTCCATCCCTCTTCCATCCTCTCTTCTCGTCTCCCAACCCTGGATCCCTCTCTCACTTTGTAGGCCATTTTCTTTCACCCCTTTTACAACTTCTGAACTCCCCCATGCAACCTCTCACTTCACCTTAAATCACCTCTTGCCATTCTGTCTTTTCACTGCCCTCATCTCTAACAGACTCTCACATTTATCTCATGGCCTCTCTGGCCCCGTCACCTCCAGTGCCCCTTAGCACTTCTCATTCACCTCAGTCTCTCCATTCAAATTTTTGTCTATTTGTATCTTACACCTCTCCAGTCCCCCATTCATCTTTCACATCTCCTCTTTGTTCTTCCACACTTTCTTGAACCAACGTCCCTCTCCCCATGTTACCTCAGCACCAGTGCCTAATTTGAGCAGGTGGTATCCGGTGCTCCGCACTGGCACCTAACTGTGCACACTGGCACTATGACAGACTTCCACATGGTGGCTCTGTCTGTGTAATTTAGAGATGAGCAGAACAGCTGTTTATTAATTCAATATACATTACAAACGATAAACTCCTGACACCCATGCCATTCTTATAGCTTTGGGGGCTTGAAATAGTCTGAATAGTCACACTTCTACGAGTGTTAAGGTTGGTAGTTGCATAGGTATTGTCATTGGCCGTGCAGGCCAGGCAATGGGTGGGTGGTTAAAGTTGCAGTGGCCGACTGGTGAGGGCCCGACACATGTTTTATTACAAATTAATCACTGCTCAGCACCCACCCCAGTACTCCCTCTCTTCGCCTATCGCTGCTGTCTCTCACCCATGTTGCATCAAATTATCTTTTAAGGTCACAGATCATCTCTCAGCTATCTTCTCTCACAGTTTAACAGGCCCTCATCTTTCGCTCACACTCATCTTGCGTGTCCGCACTTCCCTTCGTCCAGAGCAGGGTGGGCAAAAAGCCTGTATTCATGGCTCTGCCAATGCAGCAGGTTAACAAATGGTTCAACTAAGCCTACATACTCAGTGCTTTCAAAATGTTACGACTCTAGCACATCCACAAGACCAAATTCTCACGACTTGGAGTGCCGAGATGCAATGGGACTTGTATATTGTATTGTAATTGCATTTATATAGCGCTTACTACCCCTGACGAGGTGTCGAAGCGCTTTTCGGTGAGTAGAACTCCTACTCAAGGACCCATAGAGGATTAGTGTTGAATTAGTATAGTGAAATATGAAAGTAATTTAAGTGGTGGATAGGTTAGTCAGTTATTTGGATTTGGAAGGATAGCAGAAGGATAGAAGAGGAAAAAAGGTTTGTATTTATATAGCGCTCATTACCCCTGATGGGGTGTTGAAGCGCTTTTTCGGCAGTAGCACGCTACTCCGGAAACCCATAAAGGATTGATGGTGAATCAGTAAGGTGAAATATGAAAGTAATTTGAGTGGTGGATATTAGTCAGTTATTTGGAGTGAGAAGGATAGCGGAGGGATAGAAGGGGAAGAAAGGTTTGCATTCATATAGCACCTGTTACCCCTGATGGGTGTTGAAGCGCTTTTCTGGTGAGTAGCACGCTACTCCGGAACCCATAAAGGATTAGTGTTGAAAATTAGTATAGTGAAATATAAAGTAATTTGAGTGATGGATATGTTATTCAGTTATTTGGACAGAGAAGGGTAGATATTTTTGTGATGCATAGTATAAAAGACACACATTTTGACTGAAGCATTCTGTACACGTAGTCTTCTTTTCTGCTAAATATAATAATGTATATTTTATACACAAGGTTTTACTCGGGTGGTTAGACTTGAGAGTGTTAAATAAAATGGCTTTCCTGACCTTCCATGCAAGACAACAACATTATTTGTAGGCGAATAGCATTTTGAATAGAGGTTACCGAGTGCATATGGGTTTCCTTCAGACAAACTATTTTTATATTAGAGAGCATTTGCATCCCTCTTTTATCAATGGGTTTTCGATTGCCAGCATTGCAAGAGGTTACTGCCACAGAGTTTGCCTCATAATGCAACATACTTTCCTTTCCTTGTTTCATAAGTTGGTCTAGTATGTCATATAATGCTGTCCTCTATTGTCGCATAATTCCAGCGACTCTGCCTTAAGAATCTATGATGCGGGTATTGAGAACACGTTGATAAAAGATATTATTTATATATATATACATACATACTATGATGCTCTAGTTAGAGTAACTACTAGGGTTAGATGTTACCCTTCAATGGTGATGGCATTGACAGAATAAGGTACTCTGGGGTAGGGTGACTGTGCAAGTATAAGGTGCCCTGCATGGGAAAAGCTTTCTGCCATGTGGTGACAGTAAGTGCATAAACTACTCTATCATGTGGCGACAATGTGACTAGAGTGCTAGATGTTTTGTCAGCTAATGGGTTCCTTAAATTGAATATCAAATTCTTATGCCGTTTTGAATTCTAAAGAGCATTATACATCATCTGTAGAAGACGACTTCACGATTCCTAAATTATTATTTTTTCCAATTGTTGTTTCATTTTTCACTAAGCGATGTAAAACCTATCGAGTATATTTTTAAAACAGACACTTCCGCCGCACACAACTGTCACAGAAAATAATTATTAAAAGGCACTGATTGGCAGGTGCCACATCAGGGTGGGGGCACTGTGACGAACCTGTGGGTGCTACCAACAGATTTATAGCCATGACCTGCGCTTCAATCCTGGAGCCTTTTATGAGTTACATAATCTTTAAATCTCATTTGTGTGCCCTTCCAGCCTGGCTGCGTGGACAGAGCCCATTTACAAACAGATGCTGCTGCTGCTGCCTCCTGCTGGAAAACATAAAGCAAATATTTATGGAAACCCAAGCGCTAAGGGCTGCGATAGCACCTATCACTGACAGAGCACAGTGGGGTAGACCGTTGTGGGAACTCAGAGCAGAAGCCTCTCTGAATACCACGTTCAGTATACAGGCAATAGAACGCTTCAAAATATGTCATTAAAAAGTGTCTCAAAGTTCACTGTAAACAGGAACAATTTTATATTAATAAAAAAAATAAAAAATTACAGTGATAGTCAATTCTTGTGATGAGTACATAAGAAGTATCATGTCTGCTCGAAGAGCACCAGAACCCCATGAACAAATTAAGAGGAAATTGTACCTAGGTTAAAAATAGACTTCTGTTTATTTCTAAGGATCCACGTGCTGAGGCCATCTTCCACTGCCAAGGGCGGAAGAACTCAAACACCAAAAACAACGTACACCTACTGTACCAAGAAAGAACGGAAAAAACGTATAACATCACGATGGTGCTACAGAATAAAAAAAATCACCACCATGGCAATCCCAGCCATCAAACCTTTTCTTTCTATGGCTTTCCACCAATCAAACCAACATATTTCCCTTTAACTGCCATTCTCCGTTCTAGAGTTACCTGGGGTGGCCAGCAGTCCAGAATGCCTTTCTGTTCAGAAAAAAACCTTTTAAGATGTATGAATGTTTTTTTCGTTCTTGGTTAATTTCATTTGTGGTTGAACTGTGACATTCTTAACTTCCTGGAGTTATATTCACAGCTGCGTTTGATAGGACTGTTTAAATGTAAGGAATAGGCAGAGTAGGGGCCCAGAGGGTACTGGAACGAGAAAAAAGAAAGCCTTGGTAACCAGTTTACAGAGGCATGTAAATATGCAAATGGTCTTTAACGACCTGTGAAACACTCGGGAGTGCAGAGATAAGACTCCAGACACTGCCCAGCCGAGCCCACAGCAGCTCGAGCTGCACTGCAGCAGCCCGGGCTGAGACACAGACTGGGAGGAGAGGGGCTGAAGCCCTTGTAGTGCTATGGGCCTCGGCAGAAGTGTGACTGGGAATGCGCGACCCCCTTTGTATCACTCCACGCCCCCCCTGGGGGTCGCGCCCCACAGTTTGAAGACCCCTGCTTTAGACACTGGCACTAGGCAGAGGAGTGTAGCGTGGAGACCTGGGGCTGTATTACACTACAGGTGCATATTCAAAGACCTCCCCACACCTTTTAAAAGGTGTGCCCTGCGCAAACAATGGAAATGCGCAATATTATGATGAATGCGTTGCCACCAGGGCACGCCATTCCTGTGAAAAACAGAATGGCTGCTTTAAAGCCACTCTGTGTTTTCACAGTGCAGGCGGCAACACACCAGCACTTTTAAGGGGAACTATAGATCCCCTTGCAGGTGGGTGCAGTCAGTAACTGCACCCACCTGCAAGGGGTTGTCTGAGGCGTCGATGGACCCCTCTTTCAACCTTCCAGAGGACTGCTCTCAGGGGGTGCACTGACAATGCGCCACCTTTTAGGTGGCACACTGTCAGTGTGCCTCCTGAGAGCTTCTTTGCGCCCAGGTCTGCAATGCGGCGTGGGCATAGAGGCAAAGGAATTTCCTAATTTGCATGGGGCACGCCCCCATGCAAATGAGGGAATGCCCCCTGAAGACAACGCTGGCGCTTTATGTGCGCCAGAGCTATCGATATTACCAAAGGGGCAGCACATGCGTCTTCTGTAAAAGCCCGTGGCGCCCCAGGGGCACTTTGTGTAATATAGCTCCAGGTGCTCATGGCTGCTCCCTTAGACAGATGTCCTTTATCCGATGTTCCGGAAACATTTAAAACATGTTCTATTTACAGCACCAATTGAGCAAAAGAGGAATCTCGAAGTTGCTTCTGCACAACCATTTATTATCTCTCTAAATAAATAATTTAGTCGAGAGGCGACGCCTGCATCTGCAGCAACCTCAAGGACACACCACCTAATCCTCCACTTATGTGTGTTTACAATTCAATTTTTTTGTGCAATGGTGTAAGAGAACTAGGCAGTGCTCAAAGCATCGGAGGTAATAGCTTCATATTAAAAAGAAAGTATGTGTTGCAATTCTGCATTGTCCGGAAAAAGAAATCTAAATAAGTTCCTTGTTTATTTTTAGCACTTTTAGAGTTACTGTGGGATGTATGATCTCATGGTATGCTTAATATTAGAGTGTTGGATCACTGGGTATGTTTATACTGTGGAACAAGATAATCTGTTTACTTGCGGAGTGTCAGGCACACATGACGGGTCCACCAGGAGATGTAGCCATGAGAGTAGCAGGATGCAGCTGAGGTAAAGAGCTGACAATGTTGAAACTGCAGTGAAGTGGCCAATGTGCCCAAATTCCCCAGTGAGGATCTGGCCTGGAACAAAACGGCCCTAACTTTCACCAACCTGCGGCTCTCTGAACCTTCCCGCATCATACTGCCACCAGTCAGACACCACACTGTGTAGTCTGTAATGAAGATGCTGCAGTCCGGATTGGCTGATCCAGAGAAACACAGATGCTAATGATGAGTGACACCATGGCAGTTGTTTGGGGAGGGCAGGATGTCAGTTAGGTATCATTTTGAAACTAGATGTCCTGCTCATAAAATAGCAGTAGCCACTTTAGAACCAAGTGTGGAGAATGCACAATATGAATTGACTGAGGAAGGGTGTTTTTCAGATGAACCTCAATACTGGAAAAAAAAGAAAAGTCAGATCATGATTTTAGCACACCTTTAAAGGACAGAATTAAGGTCAACTGTTCTAATTTTAGACCCTGGTGCCATAATTCTACCCTCAGATTGAGAGGCTGTTTCCTGTGGCATTTAAAGGGTTGGAAGATAGTGCCTGACTCAAAAAGCATCTAAAAAACAGGCAGTTTCGGATTTCTCCACACTTACGAGAAAGCAACATAGAGGAGACTTTGATGCGCTTGCCTAAGGGTGAACAAGGCCACGGTTGCTGTCTGTTTAGGCCTGTTCAGGTCAGGAAGGGCCTAAGATCAAAGAGATCTAGTAGCACCATTTGCTGAACATATATTACATTACTCAACACACACAGACAATATAAAAAGAATCATCCTTCTGCACACATAACACCAATACCCTAATCTATATACCGTTCACCAACACATGCATTTTACCTGTAGTAAACGTACTGCAACTCTTGCTCATTAATGCACAATCCATAGTCATTGTATATAGGTTGTACTGTGTATGTCTAGAGCATCAATTTTCATCATGGAAGCATGGTTTACATCCACCTCCAACATATCCTGAACATCCTGGAGGCTATAGCATCCAACATGTAGCCCAGAAACACAAAAAACGTGCTGTATTAATTTTACACTGTGTTCTCCTCCCTACCTCTACTTCCCAATGGACAATGTCCAAAATTAACTTAATCTATACTACTCCTTTCAACCCTTTCAAATGTCAACACATTCCTCGACTCTGAAAAAGCATTTAGAACTCAATGCTCCACTGAAAAACTGGTGAGCTGAATTGAAACCCTCAGCGCCATGGCACTCACAAGAACTCTCCAGAAATTGTGACATACCAGAAAAGAGAAGAAGCTTAGACAACCTCATTAAACTTAAATGGCTATGTTCTGCATGCAGATCCATCATCATCACACTAAACCTGCTTCCTAGTTTCAACAAGACTTGCATCAATAAAATGATAAATAAATGCAAAGGATTCTTAAAAGCAGTCAAGCTGGCCAGGATTCCTTCCCTTTATCAGTCACAACAGTGTCATTAATCCATTCTTTGATTGGGTCTTAAATGTTAGTGAACATCATTGGCTTGTATCGTTTTTTCTCTATTTTGCAAAAGGAGATTCGGTTCCTGATCCCATAGAAAGTGTTTGCCCAAACACATTGAATAACATATGAATGCTGTTACATACAAATAGTGGTCCAATTCACAAAGAGGCTGCTGTGAAAAGCACAGATGTGTGGGGTATCTCTAATGCTTCAATACAGTTTCTGACTGCCTGTACTATCATCAAAGTCCTAAAATCTACAATAGAGCAACATTTCCAGGAATACTTAAAAGTGTAAGCATTTTTGCATGGAAAATTGTATATTTAATCTGGTGCAGAATTTTCATGCAGAAATGTTACACAAATGTGGGTTAGATTAGGTCACTTAACTTTATTTGTATCTTCTTGTGGAAAATATTTTTCCTTTGTAAAAGAACCTCTCCCTTTGTCCCCTTGGAAAACCGTTGACCCCAACCTCAATATGCACTCTGGAAGCGTTCTCCCCTGCCCTTGAGAATAGTGAATTTAGTTGAACTTCAAGAGTTAGAAGCTACTAGAAAACATCTGGAGATGGCCAACTTCAACTCTTACAGATGGACTCAACAGGATCAGTTACTAAACTCCGCCTGCAACTGCATACAAAAATTCTACCTAACTTATGGAATATCTGCAGTCATAAATGCCATTTACACATGGAAAAATCAGCCACACCTGATCAGATTTGGGAGTTTTCATGCCCGAAGCAAAACCTGTGCGTATCCAAGCTGAGTTAAGATTAAGTATCTGGTTGCAATTGTGTATCCAGCAAGGTTAAAGAGACCCAGTCATTCTCACTCCTCAAGCTGTCTAATGCTCCCTGGAGTTTGTTCATGATAAAGGCCTAGGTGGTGTAGTAACAGTAGGCAAGAGAGCGGAAGTAACTAACTTGCCATCACACCTCGCTGTGTATAGGCTTTTTCCATGAAAAGTAGCTTAATTCCACCAAAAGAGGATGGAGTGACTCTAAACAAGAAGGGAACAGAGGAACATTAGATTTCAACTTCCTGCATTTCTTCTTTGAAGGGATACGGAGGTTCTTTGTGACCTTTAGGAGACACGCTTTAATAACATCAAAAACCCAAATTTTCCACTTTTGGTCTCAATAACTCAAGGTTTAGCCACTACCAATAATAATAAAACTAAAAGAAATAAAGAACCCTTTTTTTAGTGTTTACACCACAATTGTGCTGTTTCACAATGTTGTAATCAACAGGCTTTATCATTACTCACATATATGGTGCTCAATTTATCAACCTCAACAGATCAAATGGCGAGTCATTCTAATTCCGATTCGAGCATGTAGGTTCGACAATTCTTTGCTAAATGTGCCAGGCAGGGCTTCCCTTACCCAGCAATGACTTCATTTGGTCATAGGGTAATCTGGATATTAAAATGTGTTGTTTTTCTTTAAAGATAAGCTTCATCTCTTAGTTTGTCTGTCGAAGACGAGATCCCTCTTGACATGGGGAACAATGAATAGAAGAGAAGACCATAGTGTAGGGTGCAGCATCCGTGTACAGTGCTGATAACCAAATACCACCCCTGATCACTTGCTCCTACTGGTTGGAAAGGACATGAACACTTTCGGAAGTCATGGAAAGGCAGAGCAAGAAGGACTGGTGATGTAAGCTCCGAGTTTTATAGAAAAGGTTTGTAGAGAGGTACATTAAATTGTTTACTTAAATAAGGTACAAACATGTGAGACTGTACATGCATGAGAACCATTCAGTGGCCTATTTCATCATCTGGTTCAGGCAATCTTCAGGTTTTAGCAAGTTGCATTTATCAACACAGATTGTAAATTAGCGTGGCCCAAAGGTATTGGAGAACTTTACATGAACACCAGTTATATTAAACAAGGTCAGATTCGTTTTCTAGGCAGGGGGAGAGGAAGTTTCAGTTCAAGCTTCAATTCAATTAGCAAATACCTCTGGTAACACATTCCTCCCTTTGGACTTTCCCACCCACCTTATCAGCTGAGCATGCCCCTATTCTTCAGCAGGCCATCTCTTCTGATTAAGTCCATCCCTTTTACCCCTCAATCATTCAAATTCACCTCCCGATCTCCATATATATCACCTACCAAATATATACTGGAATTATGCAATTCCATGGCTGTGGCGTTTTTAGGCATAATTATGGATTTGCCACATTTCCCACATAATCCGCCATCTGCTGTATAATTTGCTGATTTAAAAAAAAATTGTTTCTAGTTAAAACAGATCAAAAGTTACTACAAATGAGTCGCTGTAGAAGGCCCTTCGCAAAGGTTGACTGGTCATCTTTCAGTTGCTTATTACTGTATTTGGGTGTTAAAGTGGTACAAAGAAAGTGAAACCTTTGCCCAGACCGTGTTAACATGTGGAAATATGACAAAATAATAAAGTTAAATTACTACAAAATGTGTCGCCTTACACCACATGATTTATCTTTTTGTTGCTGCATAATTTATTCAATCCTGCCACATAATTTCGTTCTTCCCTGTTACATATTTCCAGCAAGTACTAGTGCAATCCAATTGGTTAAACAAAATACTCTCTTTGAGCATTTGACTTTCCATGGACTTGTCAACCGCATTTGACAGCGTCAACAGAACTAAACTCTGGTTGATGTTACAGGGAGGACCTGGCTTGGCGGTTTCATCTTGACTGTTTCCATGGGGAGCAGGGTCAAGACTGATTTGCATTTGGCTTGGTCCAAACTTGGGCGGCATGGTGAGCAAAAAAACGATGGGTTTAACCCAGATTTGTTACTTGGGTGTGAATGTTTGACAATGTTCACATTCCGTCCACCATCTTTTTGTGTTGCTACACTGGTGACAATTGACAGTGCTCACCATGAATACTACTCATAAGCCAGGGACTGTCCCAGGAAACAAAGAAAGAAGGCCTCACAGTGGCGAAAGGCCTGCGTGGCCTGGAAAACCACTTCAGCGTGTGGGCTTAACCTACTGAGTGTCTATCCAATCTTTTGCTTTGGTGCAGTAATCCTACCACCTCCAATCTAGAAGACAAAAATCCACTTTCATAGTTCCATGTCCTCATTATATAACATTATCCTTAAGTACACACAATGTATTGAAAATGGCTGCTAACATGTTAAAGTGTCAAATCCAACTTGAAATGTGGATGCCACCTACCATACATAGCATCTTCTTATATGTTGAAATTCCTTCACGAATGAGCTTTAATAATTCTCTGCAGTGGATGTTTCTCTGCATCCTTTATTAGTGATCAGACATAACTGGCATCTGAGACTTTGAAACTCACTTTACTACATGACTGTTTTCATTATACAAGTTTGTATGAGTTTATGGGTGTTTATATAGTTAGAAAGTATCTATACAGCGACGGAGCACTGTACAATAGAAGGAGAGGTCGGGTAAGACTGGCTATCACTTCTTCCCGTGATGGGTGCGCAGTGGATCTGCTTATGGATGAGGCGTCTGTGAATAGGAGAGTCTTCACCCTCTTCCAAAAGTGGAGTGAAGCTGTATGCCGGATCTATGCTGTGATGAAACTCCAGAGGTCTGCTGTGCAGCATGGGGGAGCTGCCTTCTGGTCTTTGCTTTCTTTGCTTCAAGCCTGGCAACGTCCAGGCTTGTTGTGTGTCGTTCACCATCAGAGATCTATGTGCTAGAAGCATGGCATTTGGATGTGCAGCAGTTCTTGAAGGTATTCGGGTTTGCAGGGGGAGTCAGTGACATTTTTGGAGTATGTGGTAATCCAGTTATACTTTCTATGTCTCTTGGTAGTCCTGCTGCCGTGTGACAGACACTCCTCAGTAGTGTGATGAAAGCTTTATTTGAAAAGAGCTGCTCCTATACCCAACACTATATTCAATACCTTCTGTCACTCAGGAATAGTACCTCACCCCCAGGCTGCCATCACCGCCAGTAACTAACAGGAGATTCTCTGGAGCTCTCTAACTGCTAGCTAATGTCTCCAGCATGTTTCTAACGCACTGAGCGCCCAAAGAGCTGAAATAGGATGCAATACTTTGTTATATCTTCTCATAGAACAAGCATATTCACAGCGTATTAGGACCAGGACTGATTGTTTCCCCTACCATCATTAAAATGCACGTTAACGTCTATGGTATCTATCATTAATTTATTGTCATGAAATAAAATGATCTTTCTCTTCTTTTACACTCTGTCATCTCAATATATTTTCAATAACAATATTAAATACATAAGAAGAGTGTCTTTAAAAAAGACATAGAATGCCTTAGGACAAATCTATGCAGAGCATGTCAGCGCAAATGAATACAAGCAGCATGTGAGCTGTCTTTTCTTGTCAGGAGACCTGGCAGCGTGTTGGGAAAGCTGGAGGCTTGTTTTCTTGGCTGGGTGCCCTATGCTGATCTTCCCAGAGCCACTGGGCCCACACCCAAGCAATCCCACTCATTCTGGGGCCCGCCCTACCTTCTCTTACCCATATATACCTGCAGGAGCAGCAGGATGGCACAGTCTCACCTTCTAGTGCCTGGCAGACACCACTCGAAGCACTATCTCTCCTCAGAATGCAGAATTTGGGCGCCGATATCCGAGCACACCCGGATCGCTTCTTCCCGCAACCTGAAAGCTATGTACCAAAGGTAAGCTGTGCTTCGCATGCTGGAAGAAATAATAAGGTAATGCTAATAATTTATATCACACACAGAGCAAAACTATTGCTGTGTCACAGCTCCCTGTTGTGTAGAGCACACAGCCCAAAACTATCCTCCCTCACAGCAGGTGCTTCAACGGTAGGAAATATTGTTACTCATTGCAATGCTATTCAGTTTTTTGACCTTGGAAGGATGAACGTCTGTCATATTATGTCATCTTATATTTTTATCAATCCACTTTCCACTGGGTGTACTTCATATAAATATAGGTTGCAAAGCTACAAAAGCCAAAAGAAGACCCAAAACCAGGTCTACTCATTTCAACTGTTTTCCCATCTCTGGTATTTTGACAAGAATGAGTAGGATATGAGGAGGAGTATATAAATGTACACTCTACAGATCTTGTTCCAAAAAGGCAGATAAATGCATTAATTATTGACCAAATTGTCCGATAATAAGAATTGTGCATCACTAAGAAGTTATAGTTCTAAGCCTTTGCGAGAACACATGCATCTAACCAGAGGGTGGAGAAACCATCTTGGTAGGATACTTCTTCTACAGTGCACTGCTTTATATAGTTTAAAAAGCTACTATAACCATGGGTAATCTCAGGTTCTAGTGTGATAACGTTTGTGCATCTGTACAATGCATGAACCAATGAGATTAAATACTCCTTTGTTGAGAACAATATTTGTAAATTTGTTGCAATTTTTTTTGCAAAAATGAGAAATGCAGAAAATAAATGAAGTATTTGTTTTAACTGGTAAAGCATGAAACACAAATAAGACTATTTATTTGAACCTTTCCAGGAGCGGGCAATTTCCAACCCAAGCATCCACTCACACAAGAGTGAAGAGCATGCACAACTCTACCGCAAGTACAGGTTTGCCCCCTCGCCGGAGATCCCTGAAATGGTCTACAATTACCTCAAGGAAAAGGTGAGCTAAGGATGACGTGGGGTAAATCAAGAGGGGGGTGAGACAAAAGGCATAGAGGGAAATCTTCACATTTCCCTGTAGAGCAGACCAAAGCAATTTATTTTCTTAGCCATTAAAATGATTCGAGGGCAGCACTGAACTCTCAAACTGCAAACCATGGCACCTTTTCCTCCCAAAAAAGACTCTACAGGTACTACAGCTGTATGATGTGACAACAGGTGGAAGCTTCCAAACTCATCCAATGAGCCCTCTTGTTGCCTGTACGTCACAGAGATTTGCAATACATGTCTTGGGCCCCTATGGGGTTCCAAACAGTCAAAATAGCACAGGTCATTGACTTATAAGCTGCAACACATCACCAAAAATTTAATGTACTTGCAGAAAATGGAGAGGGGAGAAGAGAGAACGTAGGGCCTGATTACAATTACAGTCCCACCACCACCCAGCCCATTATATCCTACTGCCACATTAGGATGCAGGCGGTTGGATCTTGACTGACGGGGGGAAAGACCGCCGTGTCCGACAGGATCAAGGATCCCATCAGTGCGACAGTTGGACTCCTATTCCCCACAATGGGGCAGTGCCTGCTCAGGCACCGCAGCAGGGATTAGGATGTCCCTATCCGCCGGCTGTTTCATGGTGGTTAACTCGCCATGAAAAGGCAGGTGGACAGTGACTTTGGGGGCCCATAGTAGGGCCCCCTACCCCCCTGGCCCTCCGCTATGGGCCCTGGGGGCACCTATGGTGCCCCCCTAAATATCCCTGCACCATGTGGCAGGCACCGCATGGTGCCTGCCACATAGTGCAGGGATGTTTAAAATGTGTATATTTTGTACTGCAGTGAGTGCTGCAGCCCACAGCACACGTCGCAATGCAAAGTATACACATTGGGACCGCCATGAAGGTAGTCGCATCGTAATGAGGGCAGCGGAACTGCCGACTTCTAGTCGGGCAGTCCTGCTTCCGTGTCGTAATCAGGCTGCTAATGTTAGGAGATGACTCCTGGTCACCAAGGACACAATGCTTCAGTTTTAGGTTTCATTTAAGAGCCTGATGGACTCTGGAAGGTGTAGTCCTGGTTAATTTCAATGGAACTAACACTCCTATTTGTACCAAAAAATCCCCAGAACTACAGCAGAGCATCCTTGGTCACACGGAGGCACTGGTAACTCAAAAGAAATGCCCAACACAAACAAAAATGGGCTACCTCCTTCAGCGCACAGTCTATCTTGAGCTGGCTGCAGTGAGGATAAGACGTTTTATCCCTTTTGGAATAAGTGTTACCTTACATGCGTAGGGCCATGGCACCAGGGAACTCTCCTCCTGGCCTGTGCATACACTTTATATAAAATGTAGTTTTCTTACCTGTTAATCCAAGTAGTTCAATTGAAGTATACTACCACTACAATCCCGAGTAGGTATTTGGCTGGAAATGGGCTATTGGTGTCAGTGACTCATGAACAACAGGGAGATTATAACTTTTGAGAACACCGTAGAAAATGCCATACAATACCGAAAGTTCTGCCTCTGCTGATCATTTTCACATACACATTACACAACTCAAACAAAGGGGTGTATTGTTTTAAATTGTCCAACAGTATTCCCAAATGTAATTAGAGTTACCTGATTACTCAGTGCAACTTGGACAAAACCTTTACAGACTTACTCATCATGTACTGAATCACTACATTCCTGATTTGACAAAGGCATTGTCCCCGAAATGCGTTTCCCCGTTTGCCTGAATAAATTTAACTCATGAATAAACCCCATTGGAGTGCCGACTGTATAATTACATTGTATTGTTATAATAAAATAATTTAAATATATTTCCAATCCATAAATATTAATTTTCAACAATAATTAGAAAATGTACTTGCCCTCAATAACATTTTCATTTAATATTTAGTAGACTTGGTTAAAAGTTATATATTTAATTTAAAAACGTTTTACATTTCTTTTTTAAACTTAAAAGTTTAATTTAATCATTAGTTTTATTTTTACATTTAAAAAAATATATAATAATTACATTTATTTCAAATGCTGATCTAATTTAATTTATTTAACATTCGTATATATAGGATGTTATTTTAATTTGTCACTTCCGTTGATTTCTATGGGAGTGTTGCTGCAGTACCAGTGATTGACAATATGTTGTTCTTAACTTACTTCAAGGTAGGGCAGTAGTAACTGTAGAAGTTTATTTTTGAGAACTGCAATTATCTTACTGTTTGGTGAATGTGGGTTTAGTCTTAGCACGTCCCTCCCAACCACCTCCTTAAACTTCCCTATCTACAAACTCCTCCTTAAACTTTCTTAACCCCTTCCATTTAGTAATTCCACATTTTCACACCCTTACCACTGGTGTCCCCTAACTAATATTCCAATCCACATACCTATGTATACGGAGATCTCAAGCACCGTGATGGAAATCTCCACCCAGAATACAGAGCATGGGCAGAAGCGCAGTTCTCAGGCCATAGGGTTGTGATTTGCATCTTGATAGCACATGAGAAGTACTACTGTAATACTACTTGACGAACTACAGAATGCAGTTTGTGAATTGTTTAAAAGAATTGAGTGTGTGTATAACTGTCACAGCAGTGTAATGAAAGTAGAAGGGCAATCAAAGGGGGAAGAAAGTTAATGGAGTGTTCTTTTTCCATGTACAGAGACAGCGTCCCTTTGCTCTTGTAGTTGATATCGGCTGCGGCTCCGGACAGAGTACAAGAGGCCTGGCACCATACTTTCAGAAAGTGGTTGGAGTTGATGTAAGCAAAGCTCAGATCTCGGAAGCAAAACAAAACACCCTGGAGTCCAACATTTCTTACTGGTAAGTCCAATCTTACAATGGAATCCTCAAACTGCTATAAACAAGACAGTAATGGGCTTATTTAGAGTTGGGCAGATGTAGAACGTCTCCCAAGAAGTTGCAGATCTCCTGTCTTACAAGTGCATTGTTGTCCATGGCATTCTAAATACCACAGGCAGGACACATGCCACTTTTTGGAGGATGTCCTGCTCCCCAAAACACTAAATAAGACCCCAAGTTCTCTCATAGTACTACATGTACATTTTTATATACAGACTGAGACTTCGACGTTCTAACTTCTACCTCACCATCCCTGGAGATCATCCACAATGTGAATACAAGAATTCTGTTTCTCTTGTTACATTAGAAATAATGGTGGGTGTAAATGCACTTGTGTTCACATTCAGAACTTCTTGCCTCTTCCTACAGCATCTCCACAGCAGACCAGCTGCCGTTTGAAGATGAGTCTGTGGATGTGGTCACGTCTACGACAGCGGTCCACTGGTTCAACTTCGAGAAGTTCATGAAGGAGGCGGATCGTGTACTCAAACCCAATGGCTGCCTAGCTCTGCACACCCTGTCAGGGTACATTCCGCTGCACTATAAGGACCGATCAGAGGGTATATCTGCTGTCTTCAAGGAGGTGAGGGCTATAACATAACTCATTCTGCCTATATAGTTTACAAACATGTAGGGCAGGGTCTATGGTGAAGGATTCTGAGCAACTATTTCCATCTTATAATAATTCGAAACAAGTTAGCTTACCCATGTCACTTCCTTAAGTGCACAGCAATGCATTAAGGCTGTGATATTGTGTTGAAATCAGGTCCGGGTGGCGAACTCCACTCCGCCAGCGGAGTTTGCAGAGTTTTGCCAACTCCGCTCTCCGTTGGGAATGCGGAGTTCAGGCAAAACTCTGACTCCGCGGCAGAGCGGAGTTACCGCCTGCCCACACCCGATAAAAAATTGAAAAGAAAAAAACACTTACCTGCTCTGGCGTCTCAGTGCTGCCCTCCTCCTCACTGTGGTCTCCCCTCCTCGCCATCCTCGTCCTCGCCGGTCACAAACCTCTACGTTGTACGTCTTGCATGGACTGCACATGTGTGCGCGCAGTCCACGCAAGACATACAACGTAGGGGTTTGCGACCTGCGAGGACGGCGAGGAGGAGAGACCACAGCGAGGAGGAGGGCAGCCCGGAGATGCCAGAGCAGGTAAGTGGGGTTTTTTCTCTCTTTTTTTATATTGGAAGGTTGGAGCGGAGTTCCACAGAGTTTTTTTTCAACTACGTGGAACTCTGCGGAGTGCCACTGCACGTACTCCGCCCAGGGTTAGTTGAAATGCCAGTCTGGAGAACCCTCTTCTCAAGCTGAGCAATAGACAACTGTTCACCTCCCATGGCACAAAATAAACTGCCAATTCTTTTGGCATATCGATCCATACACATAGTACACTACAAAGTTCTCTGACAGGCTTGGACACATTTTATTTTGAATATTAATATATATGAACTATTACTGCATAATATATTGACTCACCCAAACTTCACTACTCAAATAAAACTACACACAAACAAACTCACCTGTCCAATGAAAATCCCAGCGCCTTATGAAGATGAAATCCAGAAGGTAAATGATAGAAGTGTACAATCAAAGGTTAATAACAAATGATGATACAGCATAACATCATGTCTCTCATGCGGACAGCACTCAAGTTATATGAAGTCCTTTATTAATGAAGACTTGAAAAATAAGTGACAATTTTTTAAACTGTTTTGGAAGAAAGTCTCAGTCCACTTTGCTTGGATTTGAACTTATAACTATCTGGTCCTGAAGATGTGTCATCAGATGAAGCTAACTTCTAGACTAAACCAGGCATTATGACAGATCACACAATGCTGTGCTCATACACTCTATCATGACCCGAATTATGGCCTAAGCTTCAGTTGGATAGGTTATAGATGATCCTGCTTTATGCAGTTCAACTCTTTTTTAAGTCAAAAAACGACCTTCTTTTCCCCACCAAAATATTAATCTACTCCAAAATGCATGTCAATAGAAACTTCAAATTGGACCAGCGTGTCAATGGCAGGTGACCGTCTTTACAACTGTTTAAGAGGCTTACACCTGTCCTGTTACTTTTATTTTTATTTATGGAATGTATTTTCAAATGTAAATGTATTAAATATATGCTGCGTTCTCCCACGCAATGTGCACTGAACTGTATTATAATAGTATATGTGACAACATGTAAACTTAGACATGTAGACTTAGAATGTAGACTTACAAGTCAAGAGAATGCTGAGCATATGCAATGCTATAAGGCTGCAGCTCACTGACTGCCTTGCTTTTTTCTCTACAGGCCATGGAGTTCCTCTTTAAGTATGCCCATGAATGCTTCATCCATATCCGAAACAAATACCAGCTGATATTTGAAGCCGTACCATATACAGACAAAAAGAGGTTAGAGAATTTACGTTGTGTGCCCATGTATGTGTGTCTGAGTGTGCCTAGATCTGTGCGTGTCTGTTTGTGTTTCTCCTCAGGCAGCCACTGTGCTCTCCAGTTCATTCTAGGCAAATCTGCTAGTGAGCATGCATGTCACAAATTCTCAGAACAGTAATAGTCACAAAATAATTGAGCAGTGAAAAATGCAGCTGTATGAGCTATCTTTGAATGGTCCTCAAATATAGGTACCATCTTCGATTGTATGGAGGCCATTTTGAAATGGTACACAGTCCCAGCAGCCATTTTGTAATTCTGTGCCTGTCCTGTTTGTTTCAACCAAGAATAAAGAGGAAGAGTACTCTTTTGTTTGAATCACATAATACATGACTATGCATGTATATTTTTTCTTCAATTGTTTAATTATATAGTATGAAAAAAACATTTTAAATAATAATAATTGCCTTTTCCAAACCCTGATTTATATCACTGAAATTTTGTGCATTACATTTCTCTTCAGTAGTGCACCAACTTATTGTAATTACACTGCTTGTGTTGACTCAGCCAATAGCCTTTTACGAATTTCTTTTTTGCAGAGTTGATGACATTTCTGAGACATTTCCTATGACAGTGACAGAATTGATGGGTTTCCTTGAGTCTCTTTACATGTACCAGACCTACAAGGCTCTCGACCCAGAGGGAGCAAAGGAATTCTTGCCAAAAACACAAAAAAGGTAAGAAATTGAGCATTCAAAAACTGTGTTTTTAGGTAGTGAGTTGGAGTAATACAACAATTTTAAAATAACAATAATAAAGTAGATTACCTTTGTTGTCACCATGTATATTTTTTAACCGAAATAAAATCGAATTTATCACTTAAAGAGTTCAAAGTTATAGAAAAAAAGCTGCTTTGGGTGCCACATAACTTTCAGCAACAAAGGTTTTCTGTTTTTGCTTGTGGTCAATTTTCAGGTGGATACATGGACTTTAGTATGTGAATTAGTTGGTGGTGTAGTTAGCCTGGTAAAGGCAAACTATAAAATTAATTGTCCATAAGTCTGTTGAGGCTGGCTAAAAAAACGATATTTTGAAACACAGCACATTTGAAAAAGTAAGAATCTGGAATTCAGCTCTACTGTATGCAGTGCTTGATTTGTAAAAACATATGTACTGGGGCCCTTGTCAGCTTGTACGACCTACTGCCCCAGCCAGTGCTGCCGGTGACAATTCAGACTATTCTAGGCCCCAAAGCTATACGAATGGCTTTGGTGGCAGGAATTAGTCATTTTTGAAGTATATTGCTAGTTAGTTATTTTTATTAATGTTTAGACTCAAGTCTTTAAAACATAAATACGTAATTTAAATTTACATCAACATTAAAATTTGCAATTTTCTAATACAGATTCAGTCTTTATGTCCTACCCTAGGCCCTTGGCCTAGGTCACAATATTTAAGTACCATCAATAAAACACTTCTTCCTGCAGGGTTCATACATTTCTAGCCTAACCATATTTTTAAAAATCTTCAAAGGCAAAAGCGACATCTAAAAATTCTGTATTCAACAAAAGTGCAAGTGCGTTATTACGATGTTTTATACAATACTTTATAAAAAGCATTTTAAAAATGTAACAACGTGCCTATAAAAATGACGACAATCAATTAAAAAATGCACATTGGAACTTTGAAATTTCAGTCCACATGTACAAATATTCTCCATATACAATTTTGTTTTAAATTTCTCCTCCCTCAGATAAAGTACATTCAATGCCACCTGAAATTTTAAGAGAAGTGAATGTAAATTAGCATCAGGTAAAGCAGCTATGTAGGGAAACGCTCTTCTATTTTCCCATGAATCTAACATATAACTTGCAGAGGATTTCTTCCCAACTTACATCATGTCAGCCAATTTAGACTCCCTTCTGCTGGCCATGTGTACCTCAGCCTTAGAAAGGAGTGAAGCCTCAGTTACCATAAATTTTTCAATTTTTAAGGCCCCAGCAATGATGCCTAATCTCTTCCTGACCTGCACTGCCCACCTTAGCTCACTTCTTCCTATTTCAGTAGCACAGAGAACTGCTATCTTCTGAACCTCTGAGGACCAGAGTTTATCCCAGAATCTCAGGGTTGATTTGTGAGCCAAGAAATTCCAGGCCTGCAAATCCCCTTCAAGTCTTATTGCAGGGGCCATCACAGATTTGGGGAGACCAAACAGTTTTTCAAGCACTTATTCTCAAATCTCTCCCAACTTCCCACCATACTTAAGGACAGTACCTCGGCCCCATAAAGACATTGAGTGGAAACCATTACATTATATGCTGTTAAGAGGGGAGACCAGGATGGACCACCAAAAGTATTCCTAAAGTGGACTAGGCCCCCTACAGTTGCGGCTGCCTGGGTCTCAATCAATTCTTTATGTAGGGTCCAGCTCAGCTTTTTTGTAAACATCATACCTAAGTATTTATATGAAGTCACCTCCTCCACTATCTTATTTCCCAGAACCCACTTTAAAGGTTTTTTTCCCCAAAAGGGATTACTTTTGTTTTACTCATATTCACCTGTAACTTATTTGCCTTACAGTAGCTGTTAAATGTATTAAGTTTCCTCTGTAGGCAAATTTGGGTCAGGTAAAAAATTGCCAGTTAATCTGCATAAAGCAGGCAAGGCACATGTGTACCCCCATTTTCAGCGAGAATTACTGTGTAGCGGCCAGAATCCCCGGAAGGTCTGCAAGAAACAAGGAAAACAGCGTGGGTACAAAAACACAACCTTGTCTTAGCCTGTTACCTAGAGGCATCCTTTCTGAGAGGGACCCATCCGGGTCAAGCTCCACTTGGGCCCAATTTTGGGAGTGGAGTTCCTGCAAGATTGGCAATAAACATAGCGGGATACCCTGTTGTCGTAATTTAGACCAAAGCAAATTTCGATCTACCAAATCAAAAGCCAAACTAAAATCAACAAAACAACTGTATAGGCTCCTTGTAGATTCGATTGCCTTTTGACCCAGGGCCCACAAACAAAAACAATGATCTACCATTGAGTGCCCGCATTTAAAACCCCCTTGTTCCATTGATATTATTTCATTACAATCAGTCCAATTCTTAAAGAGATAAGGATGACCTTTGAATACAATTTTGCACCCACATCTAGTAAGCTCATCAAACAATAGCTACCAGGTACATCCATCTCCCCTTTTTTATGGAACAGTTTGATTACTGCACCGTTCCAACTAGGCGGGAATATACCTGACTTAGTTATGGCTAAAAAAACCTTTGAAAAGAAAGTTGCCCACCACAGAGGGTTACTCTTAATCACAATTGCGGGGAGATTATCTGGCCCGGCTGCTTTAGTCAGATTTAAAGAGGTTATTAACTTGACCATAGAATGGACGTAGAAGGTCTCCAATGCCTCCTCCTCCAATTCTGGCCAGTTATCCCTCACAATTTCCTCCCTGGGCTTGTAAATATCACTTAAGATGGTTACCCAAACTGTTTCTGAAACCATGAATCTTACCGGAGATGTCACATTTCCACATCGCTTCTTGACTAACTTCCAAAATTTCCTCATGTCCTTACCTGGAGGGTGTTAATCATGAGGTCCCAATTTGATTGGTAATAAGCCTGCTTCTTATCCCTAACCAGTGACTCATATGCTCTTTTTTTATGATTAATGCTCTCAAGAGTAATCATGGGGTCCTTGGAGCAGCTGGCGCTACCTGCTTTCCTTAACTCCTTCCTAACCTGCAGGCACTACTTATCAAACTACAACTGTCTTGGGAGCCAACTAGACTTTTCCTCTCTCGCTTATTTATTACGTAGCCTTACTATTGAGGTCAAATACTTAACTACCTCGGTAATGGTCGTAGTATACCATTCCAAGACTGTCAACCTTGTATCCCTCCCAAGATCCAGCTTTCAAAGGATTTGATACTGCATCAATTGGGTCATGTACCTTTCGTCTATTCTTGGTGTTAGACGTTTTGTGAAGGCAACTTCCATCGATATCACCCGCTCCCTAACTAATAAGTCTGCGTCAATAATCATTTTCAAAACCCAATGATCACTGACCCTGATTCTTAACACCTCAAAACCTTTACAGAGGTCAAAAAGCCATGCCTGTATAAGCATATAGTCTATTGGGCAGTGCTGGTTCCCATGCAGATATGTTTGGGCTGCCGGTGAATCCCCATAAAATGCCCATTTAAGCAGACAACTCGTAACTCCGAGAGAAACTGAGTACATTTCTTTTCTAATTCAGATTTAGCGCACTCTGGGAAGATTGCCTTTGGGATACCGTAGGATTCTTTTATAAAGCCTTCCAAATGCTATTCTGAGGACTGGGATTAGCTGTCTCATGACACTCATTTTTGGTAAATAAGGTTGAAGGTTAAATTTAAAGTTGATATTAGACATCTGCTCAGGAACATAGTAGTCCTATTGGCCCTTTGGGCTCTGTATAACGTTTTGTCATCAAGCAAAGTAAGCAACCCGATGTGCACATACAGTTCCATCGCTTGGATGCAAATGCACCACTCCTTACCAAGCATCCATAGCTCACTGACTCTCCCCATGGTCTATTAGTGCTGTGAAGTGGTAGAAAAGGGATGTGATGGCACTATACAAACTAGAATAAAAAGAATAAAAAATAAGTTCCCAAATATAATTTAAAGGGACCATGGTGCTGGAAAGGTATTCAGAGTGGAAGTACTGTTCAATAAAGTCACCTCACTAAAGGTCCAGGGGATACTTGACATATGTTATTTTATAATACAAAAATGTTGCCCAAAGAAAAATCTTTGAAGGGTCCTTTATTGTTCATTCTCCATCTAAACTCCTTCAAGTTTTATAGGGGTGCTGCAGCACCTCTAACATCCCTAGTTCCAGGGCCACAGAAAAGAGACCTGTATTGGCTGCTGGTTTGTATTAGTGATTTCAAGTTGAACAATCCAGCGTGAAACAGCCAGCGCTCTCTCTACGTTTGTGAAATTCTCAAATATTTTGTCTCTCTAATATTATGATTAGGGCTCCCGGTTTTATTGATTTATTTTTTAACTTTTATGTCTGTATTTATCTACATTTATTTTTTGCTAATTTGACCTGTATTTATCCATATTTATTTTGTGTTTTTGAAAAAATTAGGTTACTGTATATTTCTATTTTTATTTAACTGATGAGGGCACAGTAGCACTTCAATGCCCGGAGGGTTTTAGCGATAAAAGAAGACATATATGATGCATCACTCATATGCAATATTATCATTGAAAACATACACATAGCAGTATAAATGCTTGCACATCTGAGGCTGTTTAAAGTTGTATTCGAAAACCTAATATACTCCCCTCTCAGTCTGCAGAGCCCTTGGCCTGAAAATCATAACTGACAGATCAGAATAATGCAAAAGAAGAGTAATGGCCTCATTTAGACTTGGGATTTATATCTGTCCACCTTAGGCTATAGACTATAATGAACTTGTTATTCAGCAGATGGGATATCCACCTCATTTGTGACAGAGTATTCCGTCATCCAAACTCTATATAAGACCCTTACTGTTTCCACATTTAAAAACAAATACAGACAAAGAGCGGGTGGTTTTCTGTCTGTATTAATCTGTAAAAATGGGAAACTGGGGGCCTTGATTATGATGTATGTTCATTTCTCCTACTATCAATGCCAGAGTTCTCCAGGGCTCCTCAGCCTAAGTATGAGCTCTGTTAAAATGAATTCTTGGAGCAAGGATCATTGTTCTGTGTTCAGTTTTCTTAAAAAGAACTCTCAGTGCAGGGCCCCTTATTCTGTTTGAATTTTTCCTCCAGAAGAGCTTTGTCTGTCTGATCTGGAGCCCGCTCTCAATGCCATTGACCCAACAGACACATCTGACGCCCATTTGTGTTGTTTTCTTATCACAGGATTCTGGAGACCTTGGGCGTCACTTCCATGGACACGAAGGTGGACTTTGTTGCCGAGTACTACTGTGTGCTGGCCCGAAAACCTGCATGAGCACCGGCATCACCTCCCTTTGCCTGGACTGTGAAAACCCATCTCTTCTTTGCAACCCGGAAGTCTATCCTTTCTGGGCCCCCACTAAGGCCTCGATAAGCTGCTGCTCTTTAGATGGCTGTAGGTTGATTGATTTAGCTGTCTGTGCCGTTGATAAACAAACTGCAATCACCGAGTGAAGAATATTCACCAGCGGGATGATATGGGCCACCACTCGCATTCCCAGCATCTGATCCCATTAGTATCCAGAAAACTCTACCACGCTGTGACTCTTGCTAAAGCAACTGAAAAGCTCCATTTTATAGCTCCTCCCACTTTCAATCCCTCCCGTGGCTCGAGTTGTTGTTTTTTTCTCATAATGTTTATTACTTTTGTACAGTTGTTTATAGAATAAAATACTTGTGGATTTTGTTTGTGCCATAAACGCTCGTGTCTGTTAATACTATTCCTCTGATGGTAAAATAAAACAAAAGCCCTCTAAGCCAGCGGTTCTTTGACTTCTGTGGATCCCCAGTGAATCACCACTAGAACCCGGAGACCCCCACTGAGTCATTATTGGAAGCTGGGGACCCGCAGCCTGCACAATTTCTGTGAACCTCAAAATAATACAGCAAAATTCAAAAACAAGAATGTTGTGCCCTTGCACACATGTAGACACAGGTAGCCATGTAGAGTTTTGTAATCTTCTTTATTGGTTCCTTTTAATATGTACATCAGTCCATTCCAGCTCTATTTCTAGCTCTTACACCAGCCTGTTCTGGTCAAGCACCAGCCCCACCAGGAGCAGCCTCCCTGCTGCTCAGCCCATCTCCAACTGTCACCACTCATCCACACAGGCACCCAGGCATTCCATTCATCACAGTCACACCAACATTCCGTTACCATCTCTCACTCTGGCTGAGCAGCAGGAGACAGCTAGGCTGGATTACATTCAAAGACACTTAAGAGGATACAACAAAGTATAAACAAAAGCATATTATTGAAATATATTGTTGTATTGTAATTCATAATCAAATATAGAACAGGTTTTAAAATTGTCAATGTTGCTTCTTTGTTTCTATGTACCGTATGAAATCTAATTTATTAACTTTAATATAATATAATTTTGTAAAACAGTTGTGGACCTCCTAAGTAGGCCTCTCTGACCCTAAGGGGTCTTCGGACCACAGGTTAAGAACCAATGCTCTAAGAAGGGGCATAGCAATCAATATTGCAGCAGGTGCGGTGGCCCTGGGGTCCAGATGTGTGCGATGGTACTGGCCTTCAATTATGACTCTATTTTGCTACGTAACTCTAGCTTCACGCTCCCTTTGAAGATGCCATCAGAAGCCCAACCTGGCAGTATTTCTCGCATAAGCCTAGTAGTGTCGCTGAGTTCCCCAGATAATGATATAGTGGAGTTTGTCCTCATTTTATTTGTGGCCATTGTGCGTAATCCTACCATCAGGCACCCGGATGATGGATGCTAGACCTCCTGTGTTATTTGTGCACACATAAACTGGGGTTATGGGTGTGCTGACTGTTCTCTGAGGTTTTCTACTCTTCTTTAATGAACACCATTGTGATTAGTACAGAGCTGATGGCAGGAGAGTCAAGGAGAGGCTGAAGGCAGAAACAAGGTTGACGTCTACAGAATGCCAACTTTGATCGCAACGGTCAGACCTTGATTCCAAATAGCCCCAGGCAGAATGTAATTATGCCAGAGTAATTGATGTAATTTTGGGAATATCATGTTACTCTTTCGATGCAAAAGTACTTAAAATTATGCAATTATAACTGTTCTTGTAGGCCAATCTCGAGCACTCTAACACCAGTCAATTATCAATTCCTCTGCATTTAATATTCTTATGTTCTTGATTCGTAAGCCAATGGTCAATGTGTCTTTGTAGTTTCTACCACATACTAGCCAACACTTGTTTCATCTCTGGACATTTGTATTCCATTAGACTTCATCTGGGTTGAACAGTAATTAATATGCAATTCTCTCTTACTGCAAGATAATACATATAATTCCTCCACCATAGTCCCTGTTGCTGAGACCATAGCACGTAATGAAGTACAATTTGTACAAAACAAAGTAAGAACTGGACATTCCGATAAAGATAAATGAGTAAATAAACATTCCAAATATGAGACCAGCTTGACCCAATTACAATCATTGGTGAAATAAACCCACAAATTAGTTGTGATAAAACAATTATATAAGATGACACACCATCAACAATTGGCACCCACCAAACGAATCCTGAAAGAATAAAGTGAATATAAAAAAAATCCTGAAATTAACCATCAGAACTGAATAGTGATTTCTCAACTCAGAGCTCACCTGAAGATAGAAAAAGTTTCCCAAATCATATTCTCAATGATCAAACGAACTAAAGTAATGATCATGTCCATTGATAGTAGTCCATCTCAACTATAACTTTATTCATATGACAACATAGCATATTTACAAAACACATGCCCAATTCCCTAAAAGCAAGTAATGCCAACTCTCTAGCGGTTGTCCTGAGAGAACTGAGGACAGATACAGCTAACCGTACATAGTAACTTATATTTTATGTAAATATTGTCTCAGAAATCAATAACCAAGACACTTCGTAAAAGCAAATTATCAATAATAATATTCTACATCCATAATGTTGATCCAGCGCGATATTAGCAAACAGCATTCATACACTAAATACTCACTTGGGCCCATACATTCATACTACGCTAATACTTACGCTGGGGTTGTCAGTTGTTACTCTTTATCAAAATCCCTGCTACCAATTACCTTCCGATTGAAGAGTAATGACTTACCAATGAATCCTTTGCTAATTGGGAAGTTTAAAATGAGTGACATTCATTATAGTACATAATCCTGAAATAACCACGGAGTCAGGAAGTTTTAAAATGTTTATCTAAAGATTTTTTAGCAGAGTAAAATACAGAACCACATGGTACTTAATCGCATATCAAGGATGAAGCATAGAATAATAATTATTGATTAATGACGGTCCCTCAGAAAGGAGAAGATAGAGACAGCAGCGCAACTAAAGGTTGCATTTATATTTACCTAAGTGCGAGAACCAAACCCCTTGGCCAAGGAGTTGGAAAGAATAGGACCCAGGAAGGATGAAGAGCAAAGACCTCCTCCAGGATCAGGACAGGACCGATGACCTCTCTACAACGACGCCTGCGTCGTTCCCCACTCTGATACTCGACTTCTCCTCGATTCTCCTGTGCCTTCCTTCTAATGGACACCGCCGCCCCCTCCTCAGGACCTCTCTGGACAGCGGTTCAGTCTGCAATCGATCAGCTTGGCAGTCAGGAGCTCTTCTGTGCGTTCTGAGAGTAAGCTCTAGCTAATTAGCTAATTCTATATCTATTATAACCTTCTACGCCCATGTACCTCCCATTAATGTTGCCAAAATATGGGACCACTACTTCTGATTGGACAGGGACAGGGGGTTGATTCTCACACCATATGATTTTAATACGAATTCTGAAGACCTTTGTTTTAAAATACCGCCCATCAAATTTAATACATTGGCTTTATTTCCCACCCGTCTCACGACAAAGTTTATTCATTTTCCATATACATAGTTGCAAGTTTGGCAAGAACACATGAATATATCAATATCGGCCATTAGGTCGCGGCCTTGGACGACGTCCAGGTTGACTTCATCTTTATTCTTTGGCAGCCAAGCAGGGCACATGCGCAGAATCATTGTCTCTCGAGTTTCAGATCACCAACCCCAGGCCCAAGTTTACAAACTAATAAAAGTCAAAGAAGAAAATATTAAAATCACAAATAAAATGTTTCACTGTATACCCACTCTTTCTACTCTATCCCTATTTACTTATAAATTCAATCCCGCATTAGTAGCGTTAGGAAAACGACAATTTAATAATAACACAAGAGCAAGCTGAAGCATGTGAAAACATCAAGCAGCCATTTTTAATGCACACTGCGCAGAAGCAGGAGTTTCCCACCAAGCAAAGAAAGACGTCACGACACGTGATATGGTTGAGACATGCGCAGTGAAGTTCCCGCGCTTTAGAGGCCATTTTAGAAAAAGACAAGCGTTACTTGTTAGTTAGAACACATAGGCAAGCTTCCTTGCTATTCATGTAGTGTATGCAAAGTTAATATAAACAATACAAGATTAATAAATTAATACTGTGAGGAGATTGCATTCGAGCAAGTCTCATTTGTGAGTCCTTGCTCCATCAATCCCCTCTCTGATGGCGTTTAAGAGGCATCAAAATACTGCCCTCAATCAGATGCCAACTTCTAGCAAATAGTTTCATTCTCATTTTTACACTTTCTATTTTTAACATCCCCTTTCAATTTCTTGTATAATTCACTTCTCAACTCTTCAAGGTCAATTTCGTCAAACTTTCTCTTCTTCCCTTTTCCTGTCACATTATATGATCCATCCTTTCTACAACATTTGCACCATAATATTGTCAGTACTATTATTGCTATCCCTGCTAAGGGTTCTAATATTTGACCTACAACTCCTTTCCCTACGTTAGAAAACCAGGTACCAATTGACGCAATACTACTTGTCAATCTTTCCCATACACTATCAACTTCCAGTGATTTTAATTCCTTCTCATGTTTCGTTATATTCTGTATATATGTTCCAATCTCTGCACTTTTATCAGGTATATAAGTGCAACAATGTTTCGTCTTCAATAATTTACAAACTCCGCCCTCTTTTGCCAATATAATATCAAGAGCAAGTCGATTTTGCATAACCATAGATCTAATCGCAACCATCTCCGCATTAATCATTAGAAATCCTCCAGCAGTATCCGTTGATAAACGATCAACCACTGTAGACAATTTACATATTTTCCTTGAGTTCAGAATTATTCCCACCGAAGGTATTAATGCACCAAATATATCACCTACGATTTCAGAAAAAGTAGCTCTTTTACTACGTGTTAATTCGCCATTATTTTCATTGCTCCCAGTGTTTCTTTTTACGTGGTATATCTTTGGAAATACTATTCCAAAATAACAACTTCCATACCTCCGTGCAGAAAGCCTAAAGTAAGCCTTATTCCCACACACATAATATATTCCAGGAAAAACTGAATCTGTTCCTCCTTTGATTCCCCAACCTCCAAGAATTAAGAAATTGTGTTCACATTCACTAGTACCGATGAAAACATTGTTATAATCAGTCTTTAATCTATGTAGACAAATTTTCCCTGTCTTTACAAAATCCAGAGCCATAGCAGCTTGAGCCTTGCCAGGTGTGTAACTCCCTTCTTTCTCAGCCCAAGGTGGCAAATGAGCCTTATGCTCAGAAGCTTTCTTTTGAAAATCTTGGGGCATATTATCAACGGCCAGCGATAATTATCGCTGGCCGTTCACAGCGTGAGAACAGTTATCGCCGGCTACCGCAGATAATTATCGCCATGCTAGCGCTGTATTAACAACGCATAGCGCAATGGCGATAATTATTCCTGCAATAGCTCGTTTTCCATGGAACATCGCTGGTTTTCCAGCGATGTTCCATGGAAAACGGCGATAATCTTGCTGATACGACCCTGTGGTCGTATCAGCAGAATCCATCTCTCATGTAAAGTATGCTTAAGTCAGGAATTTCACAGACGTTAAATTCCTGAGTTAAAGCTGAGGTAGCGCGATTTCTTTTATCGCTGCACCTCCTTGTTAATATCGCGAAGCTGCCTTCGCGATATTAACTTGTGTTGTTTTCACAGCCACGCCTTCTTTGCATCTCATTAGCGATGCAAGGCGAGGCTGTGAAAACGAGCTCTACATCAAGGAAACACGCGCTAGCGTGTCCTTGATGATATTGCGATATAATTATCGCCGCTTTTCGCCCGAAAACGGACGCTAAAGCGGCGATAATTATATCGCCAGCCCTTGATAATATGCCCCCTTGTCTTCTATCTTCCACTAAGTTCAAAAATATCTTTTCTTCTTCATGTAAAGAACATGTTAGATTGTGTCTATGTGCATGTGTTATATCTATTGTTTTCATTGTTAAGAAAAATTCTCCCATAAACTGTGCGTCTTGACTACTAAGCACTGGGTTCATACTCTTGCGAATCGGAACCTCAGAAAATATCACATCTAGGTTTGAATAATAATATTGAAGTCTCCCTGTTCTATAAAATAAACTAGATAAAACACTACATGATATGCCATATGTTAATGGTAGGTGGTGATATGTTAACCCTTCTGCTACTGATTCAGGTAACTTCATACAGACATAACAATTACTAACTTCCATGGTGTCTACATATTGAAACAATAACTTTGTGAAAACATTTAGACTAGTGTCGTTATCCGTTATTTCATGATGAAATTCTGGTTCATTTTCTGCCATTAGTTCTACTCTATTACCCTTCAAGTGTGCTGTCCTTCCCTTAGTTTCGTTATTAATCTTTTTATCCATTATCATAAGGTAAGGAACTGCTACGATCAGGACCAACCATACTATAAGCACCATTACTAGACTACATATGCATATTGCACAGCATCTTTTACAACATCTCTGTTTTGGTCTCCCAGCAACTCTATCATCAGGCATTTCAACAAGGAAGATTGCTCTTCTTATCTGTTTTCGTTTTTCTTTATATTATTATTTCACGTAGTCAAGGTGGTCTTGTTTCTTTCTCATATGTCAGTTCTGTACTTGTTCCTTCGTCACCACTTTCACTTGACTCCGAACTTTCGTAATCTTCAAGAATGATGTAAGTCCAATCGGGACCCTTGAATTTGTTATTCACAAGTTTCAGTCTTTTACTTCTTCTTTTCTCAGTTTTATTCTCTTGTTCAGTTTGGCTTGTTACTTCATTTACTTGATCTGGATCTTCACTTCTGGTTGTTATGTGGTATTTTATTCTTTTAATGACACTCGGCCAATGATCTCCTTTTCTTGTTTTCTTTGTTTGCACTGTTTCTTTACTTTTTATTTCTTCTTCAAAAATTCTTTTATTTTCAGATTGTGGCACAGTTTGGTTGTCTACAATTTCAGTTTCTTTGATCTGTTCTTTTTCAGGTCTGATTGGTTTCTCTTCAGCAACTCCACTGTGAGTTTCCAATAATTGACCTTGTTCTTTGTTTATTTCTTCATGTTCATGTTTCTCGAGATCCTTTTCTTCTGTGTACTTTTCTTGATCTAACTGGTTCTGATCAGGGCTTATTGCACTTTGTACTTCTGCAGCCTGACCGGGTTCTTCTAAACCTGTCTGTCCCTGCTCAAAATTTGTTGATTCTTCATTAATTTGAGCCCAATTTCCTCTCCCTATCTGGTCCTGCTCAGGTTCTTTTATTGTATGTTCTTCTTTTCCCTGAGCTGCTTCTTCTTCACCTATCTGATCTTCTTCAATTTCTTCCAAATTTGTTTGACTTCTTGTTCTGTGGTAAACTTCAGGAATTTCTACCACTGGTATCCAATCCTGACTTGTGCTCGGTTGTTCTTCTGCAGCTTCTCTTGAATCTCGAGCCTGAGATTCTTCAGCTGGGCAACCTTCAGCTTCCTCAGTGATTGATGCTGACTGAGGATTTTCTTCTTCAGGGTCTGGTACTCTTTTGGTGTGGCTTACATGAATCCAATTAGGAAATCCTGCACACTTCACTGCTGTATTGGTAGTCAGTATGACCTGACAAGGTTTTCCCCATCTAGGTGATAGACACGTCTCTCTGGTGTGATTCTTCACTACCACCCAATCACCAGGATTCAGATCATGTTCTTGTTCAGGCTGCCTCGAAACTGCGTCTTCTCCGACCTGATGAGAGACAGAACGCACTAGGTCAGCCAATCCTTTGCAATAATCCAGAACCATATCATCAGATATATTCAGCAGTTTGTTTATGGGAACATGTGCTTGTCTCATTGCTCTTCCCATCATTATCTCGTGTAGACTCAATCCCGTATTTCTATCGGGAATGCTTCTGAGTCCCATTAAGACGAGTGGCAATGCATCTGGCCACTCCAATGATGTTGATGCACACATTTTTCCCAGTCTGGATTTTATAGTACCATTCAATTGTTCAACCACTCCAGAAGCCTCTGGACGATATGCACAGTGCAATTTTTGTTCAATTTGGAATGCTTCACAGATTATTTGGATCACTTCACTGTTAAAATGTTTTCCTCTATCTGATTCCAAAGTTACTGGCAAACCAAACCTAGGAATGAGTTCTCGTAGTAACAGCTTTGCGACTGTAATGCTGTCACTCCTCCTGGTAGGGTAAGCCTCCACCTATTTTGAAAACAGACACACTATGACCAGTACATATTTCAACCCTCTGCATGGTGGTAACTGTATAAAGTCGAACTGTAGTCTTATAAATGGTCCTTCTGCTGTTCCGATTTTTCCAAACCCAATTATTGTTTTTCTTCCTGGATTATGCATTTGGCAAGTCAAACATCTCTGGAAAAGGCTCTCTGCTACAGCCCTGAACTTGGGATTGTACCAGTTCTGTCTGAAAAGCCTAATCATTCCATCTCTCCCTATGTGTGTGTCTCCATGATACATCCTGGCCATTTGAGAGAGCAGACAGTCAGGTATGACTGGTCTGCCATCAGCACAAATCCACACTTCGTCATCTTCTCTTTGGGAACAACCCACCTTGACCCATATTTTCTTCTCACTTTCATCAGCATCATCTTGCAATCTTCTAACTTCATTCCATGTTTCAGGTGGCATATACAGCATAAGTTGGCAGCTGATTCCCATTCTTTCCACCCTTTTATTGACTGACAATCTATTTCTGGCACAATGTTGAGCCACAAGATCTGCATATCGGTTGCCGATTACCACCCAGTCATCTCCTGACTGGTGTGCGGCACACTTTACCACAGCCAATTCTTTTGGTGATTGTATTGCTTCCAGCAATTCCCTTACAAACTGTCCATTTTTAATGGGGGATCCTGAAGAAGTCATGAAATCCCTCTGCATCCATAGTTGGCCAAAATCATGCACAACCCCGTAACCATATTGGCTATCTGTAAATATAGTTACTTTTTTATTCCTCCCAATTTTGCAAGCTTTTATCAAAGCAATCAATTCAGCTACTTGTGCAGATTTTACTCCTGGTAAATAGGATGCTTCGACTATTCCAGTTAATTCACATACTGCATATGCTGCAGTCAGTTTACCATCTTCATGCCTCTGGCATGAACCATCAACAAACAGCTCCCTGTCTGGCTTCCTTAAGGGCAATTCCTGAATGTCAGGACGTGGTTTTGTGCATAACTCTGTGACTTGTAAACAATCATGTTCTTCTTCTTCTTCATCTTTAATTTCCTCATGATATGGGTCTGGTAGTAAGGTAGCGGGATTTACTATTGTGCACCTTACTATGGTCACATTTTCAGCACCCATTATTATTCTCTCATATTTAGTCAGCCTACTAGGAGTAAGATGCTGAGTTCGAGTTCTTGTCAACAGAATCACAACTGCATGTGGAACATACACCTTTACAGGATGTCCCATCACGATTGACTCACTTTGTTCAATGTTCAAACAAGTAGCCGCTACTGCTTTTAAGCAGCCTGGCATCGCGGCTGCCACTGGATCCAAGGTAGCAGAAAAATATGCTATAGGACGTCTGTCCAGACCATGTCTTTGAGTTAAGACTGAAAGTGCACAATTTTCTCTCTCATGACAGAACAATGCAAAGCTTTTCTTATAGTCAGGCATGCCTAGGGCTGGTGCTGAACACAGAGCATTTCTCAATTTTACAAAGGCTCCTACGCTCTCATCATCCCACTCAACTGGGTCCTTTGCCTTCTTTTTTGTCATTTGTATCAGGGGCTTTGCTAACAAGGAAAATCCTAGTATCCATTGTCGACAGTAACCTACTATTCCTAGGAACATTCTAACTTCTCGTTGGGTTACAGGCATTTGCATTTTCTTAATCAATTTTACTCTTTCTGAGGTTATTCTTCTTTTTCCCCTCTCAATTTGGTGTCCCAGATATTTAACTGCTGTTGTACAGAACTGCAATTTTTCTGGTGAGACTTTATGCCCTTCTTCAGCCAAATGATATAATAGTGCTATGGAATCAACAACACAGTCCTCTCTGGTGTTCGATGCCACCAGTAAGTCGTCGATATATTGCACTAGGACTAAGCTTCCTGGCATCACTAGTTTCTCAAGGCACTTTTTCAATATCTGATTAAAGATAGAAGGACTTTCCGTTTACCCCTGAGGAACACAATTCCATACATAGACTTTGTTCTCAAATTTAAATGAAAAAAGATACTGGCTGTCTGGGTGCAATGGTATTGAAAAGAACGCTTGGCATAAATCAATCACAGTGAACCATCCTGCACTCCAAGGGATCTGGTATAGAATTACTGCAGGATTTGGCACTATAGGACAACATGGTTCCACAATCTTATTTATTTTTCGCAGGTCTTGAACAATCCTATATTTCCCACTAGGTTTCTTTAGACCCTTTATTGGTGAATTACATGGGCTACTCATTACTTCTTTTAGTATGTTTTGTTCTACCATTCGGTTGATTTCTTCTATGACTCCTGGTTTTACTTCTGTACTCATTTTGTACTGTCTAGTATTTGGGAAAATCGCACCTTCTTTTACAGTAATTTTAACTGGGTCTATTTTGGCCATAAGTCCTACTTCCTTTCCTGTGGAATCCCATACTATGGGGTTTACTGTAGTTTTTAATTCTTCTGGTAGCTCATCTTTTGTTATCAAAGAAAACATCTCATCTACCTCTGTACCTTGTTTTGCAATCATAAACTTATATACATGATCTTCATCTGGGGTCTGAACTGCCACACCATCCGGGGTGCAGAAAATTGTGCAATTCATTTTGCATAGCAAATCACGGCCTAATAAATTTACTGGACTGGAATCACACACTACAAATTGATGCATTTCTCTGAAATTTCCAATTTTAACTTCCATTGGTTCGGTAAGAGGTGTTCTAATCTTTCGATTAGCTACTCCCACTACTTGGATAGCTTCTCCAGAGAGAGGAAGGTCTGGAATGTCTGCTGTTCTCACAGTAGACCGGGTAGCACCAGTGTCCAAAAGAAAAGTAATATCATTACCTTTCACATTCCCTTCAACATATGGACCTGACTGATCTACCGATAAGGATGCGCCAAGTATGCACTCCTTCTCCCCCTTTCCTAGGCACCGTCATGAACTGTATTGACAGAAATCGTCCTGTAAAAGAAACTGTGATGTTACATAATCATTCTTACCACTTCCTCCTTGATATCCGACGTCTGCACCGTGCTTTGCTCTGCTTACATTACCCTGAATAGGTGCTGGTGGCAACTGACTCTGAGGATTTATACCCTGCTGTGAGTCATTCTGCGTCTGCGGATTTAAATTTTGATTTGGGCCATTATTATTCCGAATCTTTTTACATTCATCCTTCCAATGCCCCAATTTTCCGCATCCATGACAAGGAAATTTCTTTTTAGCTTCTTCTCTACTCATTCGTCCTCTCACTTTTCCACCATTCCCAGTGTCGCCATTCGTTCCAGAATCCTTTCCTTGATTTTCACTCAGATTATCCAAATTAATTCCCTGTTTCTCGGCCATTTTCACCTGTGCCCACATTACTTTCTCCTGCAATTTCTTGTGTCTATCCTCAATATCGTCTCCACAGTATTTTGCATATTTCAAAATTTCGTCTATGGGTTTCCCCTGCCAACACAACATGTGTTGTTTAATCATCTGACAAATCTCTGGTTTCAGACCATAGACAAATCGATAAACAAACTGACTCATGTTCTTATCTCCAATGTCCTCAAATCCAATATACTGCTTAAATACCTACAATAAACGCTCAAAATAGGCGTGTACCGATTCACTGGCTTCTTGGGTGGTTCGTTCTATTTTCACCCAATCCGTTTCTTTTGGTGGTATTTTGCCTTTCAGGTAAGTTATCACCTGCTGATACTTTTTCATTACATCATTGGACGGGGCACCTGTCTTTGGATCTCTAGGATACTCTTCACTTGGCCAATCAACTCTAATTTTACAATCTGTCCACAAATCGGCAGGTACCACTATGTCAAACAAACCATCTAAGTCCTTCAACAATACCTTTGACACCTTCACAAACCTCTCAACCTGCTTGTACCATTCAATTGGTTTTTCTCTCAACTTTGGAAAATCATTCGTAAAGGACAAAATATCCTGTCTGCTCCATGGGACATGTACATAGCCCCCTCCTGGAACTTCTCGCATCGGATACATTTGATCTGCCTTCCCTGTTTCCTTCATTAAATATTCAGAGGCTGTTCTACTGGATCGTGCCTCTTCCTTTTTCTTTGCCCATCAAACTCTCCATTTATCTAGGTCTCCCCATTTTTGCAAGACTGTCATTATCTTAAATTTACGGCACTCACCCCCCTAGACATTCCTCAAGTAGACAATCTAGTGCTTAAATTAGAATCTGATTCCACTCCTTTGGTCTGTGTGCTACTCTACAGACCACCACAGAATATGCCACAGTTCCCTAAATCCCTGAGTGAACAAATGTCACATCTTGTAATAAATCATGCTAAAGTACTGATGGCCGGCGATTTTAACTACTGGGCCCATGACTCAGCAGAAGGACCTCACTCTGTCGAATTGACGGACCTACTTGTAGGACTCAATCTCAATCAGTGTATCTCCACTGCTACACATATCAAAGGGCATACTCTAGATCAGGTATGGTCCAGTAATCTGTCTTTAACCAATCTAGAAGTTACCCCTTGTGTTTGGTCCGACCATTATTTGATTAAATTTATTATAAATATCCCTTTCCGCTCAAAAATAATATCAAATGATCTTGGATTACGCAGGAGCTGGAATACTATTGACAAAGGGCAATTTCTGGAATCACTGACCAATACTATTCCCCCTGGCCAACCATCTATTGATCAAACCGAGAAAGAGCTCTCGGACTGGCTGATGACAGCCAGCAATAAAAACGCCCCTCTCAAAAAATCTTATCGAGCACGTCGCCATGAAGCCCATAAATGGTTCTCCCCTGAACTAAAGAAATTAAAACTTGATCTACGCCATGCAGAAAGGAAGTGGAGGAATAAATATTCACCTGATGACAAAAGCGCTTACTTAGAAGTACGCGGATCCTATAAAAAGGCTGTATTGGCTACCAAGGCCAAATACTTTTCATCTAAAATCATCAACTCCACAAATCGCTCTAAAGATATTTTTTCAATTATTAATGAACTATGCAATCCGGATAGAGTAACAGTAAAAACCGCTCCCTCTCAATCCCTATGTGATTCCTTAAATAATTTTTTCATTGAAAAATAAAAACATTAAAACAAGTATCCCCAGCTGCTTGAGTCCTGTATGTCCTATAAAAGCTAAGAACTCATACAGGCTGGAACAATTCCCAATAATAAATAAAGAAATATTTACAGCTTTACTGGCAAAAGTCAAATCTGGATCTCCAAAGGACTGCTGCCCCCCCCTGGATTCTGAAGGAAGCATTTACTGCTTGCCCAAGTCCAGCTGTGACATTTTTAAACGAGTCATTGCTCCAGGGTCAGGTACCGGATTCCTTTAAGGAGGCCATTATTATTCCCCTTTTAAAAAGCCAGGAGCTGATCCAAAACCCTAGCTAATTATCGACCAATTTCATTGCTCCCTTTTCTAGCCAAATTGATCGAAGCACATGTAGCCAAAAGCCTTTCCGCCTTTCTAGAGCAATCTGAATATTTGGATGCACATCAAGCAGGTTTCCGCCCAGCCCACTCCACAGAATCAGTGATACTATCAGTATTGGATACTCTGAGGGGAAGGCGGATACAGGTCTCCCTCAAGCCCTGGTGTTATTGGATCTCTCCGCTGCCTTTGACACGGTCGACCATAACATCTTGATCGACCGTGTCAGGGATGCGGGTATCGAAGGAATAGCCCTGGAATGGACTAGATCCTTCCTAACAAATCGATCTCAGGCGGTTCATCTTGGCGGTTTTACTACCCCCATGATTAAAACTACCTGTGGAGTCCCCCAGGGATCCTCACTTTCCCCTCACTTATTTAACTTATATCTACTTCCCTTGATTCATGCATTAAAAGAAAGGAATATCCAAACCTTTAACTATGCTGATGATTTCCAATTGGTATTTCCCATCAATGACTCCCGGCCTCCATCCACGAATGCCAGTCAACAATGCTGTTCATCCGTGACTGGATGAACAGCAACCAATTAAAATTGAATCCAGATAAGACAGAACTGATCCTCACGGGAGGCTCACTCAACCCCTGGAACTCCCTGTTCTGGCCTAAAGAACTGGGACAACCCCCAACCCCATCTAATCATGCTAAAACTCTGGGAGTCATGGTCAATAGTGACCTCACCATGAAAACCCAAATAGGATCTGTTATTTCTACCTGCTTCTTCCAATTAAGGAAAATAAAGAAAATAAGTAGATTCCTTACTCAGGAAGCAAAACTGCAGGCAGTCCTTGCCATGGTGATCTCGCATATTGACTATGCTAACTCCTTATATTTTTGAATCCCGGCCTATCTCATTCATCGTCTCCAACTGATACAGAACCAGGCGGCCAGACTGATTCTACAGGAAAACAAACGTCAACACATCTCTCCCCTTCTGAAGAAACTACATTGGCTCCCTATAGCACAGAGATGCGCATTCAAGACGGGATGCATTATCTTTAAATCCCTGAATGGCAGAAACCCCAAATTTATTAATAGCCTGATCAACAGATACAATCCAACTCGTAATCTGAGATCCGCCCACTTGCACCTCCTGGCAACCCCTCCTTTAAACAGAAACGATTTGGTGGATCCAGGTTTTCCACACTGGGTCCAAGATACTGGAACTCTATGCCCCTAGAGATCAGATCCTGTACTGATTTCATAACTTTTCGTAAACTTCAAAAAACATGGCTCTTTAAACAGGCTTTCGCGTAATTCGTGGATTTCGTATACCATCTGAATAAACTTGCATCCATCACCTTCCTGAGCAGTGCCAAGAAACCAATCTGGTGTACGAGCGCTATATAAATTAGGTATAACATAACATAACATAACATTAACTCCTTTACTTGTAACTTTCTTCCAGAGGCATTCATATTTTCTAAATCTTTGTCTGAAAAATCTGCTCTATAGGGTTTCTGCAACACTTTTGATCTCCCTATTTCAATTCCCATCTGCAGAGCTAGATCTGATAATTTTTCATGGAATATGTTTACATTTCTGGTGATACTTCTGCATACGAACAATAATTCTTCTTCATCGTAAGCATTTAGGCGATCTAACCCCACATTTCCTGCTATTATTTCTTCTAATTCAACTTTTAATTTATAAATATCCAAAATTTTTGGAGGTGTACACTGCTGATCTGATCCTTGTGCCCACCTTTCTAAGTCTTCTGGACTAACTACAGTGACACTTTTGCTCCCGATGAAGTTATTAAGTTTATATCTTTCGAGCACCCAGGTGTAGTTCTTCTGGGAGTACTATTGACAGAATCCCGAATTGGTAAATCCATTAATGATATTGTTGATTCACAATCACTAAAATGATCCTCAACCATTACTACTGCTTCAGGTTTAGGAACATTCACAGAAGTAGGCATAGCTAGTGGTGTAGGATAGTTTCCTTTGTCACTATATAACGGGACTACTGGACCAATTGTTACAGGTATGGTCAAAGAGTCAGGATGCACTTTTATCTGTGTTATTTTCTGTATAAATTCTGCTCTGGTTTTCTCTAGGGCTTCTTTTTTTTATCGTGAAGTATCCTACTAGGTGTGAAATCATGCATTACCTGTGGTACTAATGGAGTCTTTAACGGGGGTGCACTTGGGGTGCATCCACCTGTCCCTTCCTGGTATGGTGGGGGGTTCTTTAATATCTCTTCCATAAATTCATCTTCAGAATCTCCATTTCTCATTAAGTGTTTTGTCTTTTCTGTGCATTTCCTCCCTAACAGTTCTTCTACTGTAAATATTGGATATAATCCTTCTGTAAGCATTGCCCTCCTCCACTGTTTCATCTGACCGTCCCTAGTCTCATGTTGATTTCTGGGGAAAAATCCTCGGTAACCCCTATTACTCCTGGATCGGTCACGCTCAAATGCCTCGGTTTCCCATTCCTTTAAGGCTTCGTATTGAGTTAATCTAGGTCTGGGTTCTAAATCATTCATTCTCAATCTCAAATTTTGAAGAATTCTTCCATTAAAGGTGCCATTCTCGGGAAATGCTAATATCCCATACTTTTTGGTATATTCTATCCAATTCTCTATCCATACACAAGTATGATAACCTCTCTCCATCATCATAAATGAAGCGGGCGTTTTAGCTGGTGGAATGATAATTCCTTCCCTAGTTTTGATTGGTTTATCCTTTTTAAAATAATTCTTAATCTTTTGTAGGAATGTCATTTTCCTCTTCTCTCCGTACATTTTATCTAATCTTCGGTGTATAAAGTTATATTCTGCAAAACCTAGGAATCTCCTATCCGGACGAGTTCCTATTAAAGTTGGATCGCGTTTTAACATGCAATCTCTATCCACTAATATTTTAGCTTCTAGAATATCAACCAATCAATTGTCTGCTAACTTTTATTTCTGAACCAATCCTAGCGCGGCCTTTCTGTGACGTTAGTCTGTCAACCCCTCCTTTACAATCTGCGCTTCTCTGTCCCTCGCTGGTTTCAACCAATCCCAGCGCGGCACCTGTGACGTCAGTACTGCTCCTGACTACTGACCCCTCCTTTACAAGAGTCGTTCCACACCCGCTGTTTCAACCAATCCCAGCGCGGCGTTTTGTGACGTCAGCTCCCTCTCCGGCAGCTGACCCTCCCTTTATAAATTCGTACGCAAAAAATTTTCTCTATCAAATTAAAATTTCAGTAACAACATAAAACATTCGCTATTGTGCCAGTTTCTCTAAATTGAAAAAGATAGTTTCTCTCACACTTAGTAAAACCTTTCCGTTTACTAAACATACACTACGAGTAAAACCCTTCCGTTTACTCTTCACACAAGCTCCAGAAGTACCTGTTACTTCTTCAATGTTATCCTTTCTAGGTGATATAACATCAAATTTTTACCAGCGTACTCCTTTGCTATTACTCACATGTATAGAATCCCTAACCGGTACTGATAGTCCTGCTTAACTTTTCAGTACTATTTCTGCCTGACAGATAACCTCACTGCAGTATGGCTTCCACTTACCAACCGCTATTCAATTTCCCCCGGGGATTCTGGACAACATAAAACAAACTTTGAATACACGGATGTTAATTCATAAAAATAAAATTCTCATTACCCAATTAACAAAGTACAACCATCCTCTGATAACCAGAAAACTGATCCAGCGCGATATTAGCAAACAGCATTCATACACTAAATACTCACTTGGGCCCATACATTCATACTACGCTAAAACTTACGCTGGGGTTGTCAGTTGTTACTCTTTATCAAAATCCCTGCTACCAATTACCTTCCGATTGAAGAGTAATGACTTACCAATGAATCCTTTGCTAATTGGGAAGTTTAAAATGAGTGACATTCATTATAGTACATAATCCTGAAATAACCACGGAGTCAGGAAGTTTTAAAATGTTTATCTAAAGATTTTTTTAGCAGAGTAAAATACAGAACCACATGGTACTTAATCGCATATCAAGGATGAAGCATAGAAAAATAATTATTGATTAATGACGGTCCCTCAGAAAGGAGAAGATAGAGACAGCAGCGCAACTAAAGGTTGCATTTATATTTACCTAAGTGCGAGAACCAAACCCCTTGGCCAAGGAGTTGGAAAGAATAGGACCCAGGAAGGATGAAGAGCAAAGACCTCCTCCAGGATCAGGACAGGACCGGTGACCTCTCTACAACGACGCCTGCGTCGTTCCCCTCTCTGATACTCGACTTCTCCTCGATTTTCCTGTGCCTTCCTTCTAATGGACACCGCCTCCCCCTCCTCAGGACCTCTCTGGACAGCGGTTCAGTCTGCAATCGATCAGCTTGGCAGTCTGGAGCTCTTCTGTGCGTTCTGAGAGTAAGCTCTGGCTAATTAGCTAATTCTATATCTATTATACCCTTCTACGCCCATGTACCTCCCATTAATGTTGCCAAAATATGGGACCACTACTTCTGATTGGACAGGGACAGGGGTTGATTCTCACACCATATGATTTTAATACGAATTCTGAAGACCTTTGTTTTAAAATACCGCCCATCAAATTTAATACATTGGCTTTATTTCCCACCCGTCTCACGACAAAGTTTATTCATTTTCCATATACATAGTTGCAAGTTTGGCAAGAACACATGAATATATCAATATCGGCCATTAGGTCGCGGCCTTGGACGACGTCCAGGTTGACTTCATCTTTATTCTTTGGCAGCCAAGCAGGGCACATGCGCAGAATCATTGTCTCTCGAGTTTCAGATCACCAACCCCAGGCCCAAGTTTACGAACTAATAAAAGTCAAAGAAGAAAATATTAAAATCACAAATAAAATGTTTCACTGTATACCCACTCTTTCTACTCTATCCCTATTTACTTATAAATTCAATCCCGCATTAGTAGCGTTAGAAAAACGACAATTTAATAATAACACCAGAGCAAGCTGAAGCATGTGAAAACATCAAGCAGCCATTTTTAATGCACACTGCGCAGAAGCAGGAGTTTCCCACCAAGCAAAGAAAGACGTCACGACACGTGATATGGTTGAGACATGCGCAGTGAAGTTCCCGCGCTTTAGCGGCCATTTTAGAAAAAGACAAGCGTTACTTGTTAGTTAGAACACATAGGCAAGCTTCCTTGCTATTCATGTAGTGTATGCAAAGTTAATATAAACAATACAAGATTAATAAATTAATACTGTGAGGAGATTGCATTCGAGCAAGTCTCATTTGTGAGTCCTTGCTCCATCAATGTTATAACGGTCAGTATGTTATAAAGGAAAATATAGCTAAAAGGTAATTACATTGAGAGACACCAGCAGTCTATAAACATTACAAAAATTATAAATCATATACAAGAATATGTAAGTATGAGTAAACAATTCCTTCGGCAACAACATGGAAATACCTACAAGACCCTAAAGGACTCAAAGAATCTGCGAGGACCATATTGGCGTTCTAGGGTGGCACCATGTTGATGCGGTTTTAAACTCCAGAATAGAAAGAGTACTATAGCGTTTATCGAAAAGCGTTCTATGACTGCACCCTATTGCAGCAGTTTTAACCCCTTGACCGCGATCGGAATTCCGCTCGTGTGCTGGACATTCCGATCGCGGGTGGGGTCGTGACGAGCTCAGCTCGTCATGCGCACAGCGCTACCGCGCAGCATGACGAGCTGAGCTCGTCATGAGCACGGAAGGGGTTAAGCATCTCATAAGAGAGAGGAATAGCATTGTAAGAGGGTGTCGTGTCAGAGTTACAACAAAGCCTCACTGGACTCCACCACTATATACAGAACATATAAATTCAAATCCGTCACTATCAAACTAAGAAGGTATTCCACGTCAGCACCAGATTATGTAAAAAACTTATAATATTAAGCTACATAATTTCCAAACTGTAATGGCACTCCATATCGGCACCATGTTTAAGTTACTAGGTACTTCATTAAGAGGCAGAATAGTTGGTATGTGGAAGTTTTCGTGAAGTTGCTATTTCTTGAACTCATACTCATCTTCTCAAAAGCGCCATAATGGTGCGGTATGAGAATCTCATGCCATGATAATTCTTTCAAGCTTAAAGCCATCACAAGACCACTATAAAATTAAAAAGTAAATGGATAAACCACTCCCCAAACATAATGAGATATAAGGAATACTAAACTGGTTCTAGTACAAAATTAACCATTATCAGAACGTGCAAGGATAAATATAAATGAGACAAATATGGCAGCTGTCAAGTCGGATCACTGCAGTGGATTGACTTTATGGTGGCCTATCACTGAGCGGGGGACACAGACACACACGTATAGAGGGTAGGTGTACACTAGCCTCGAGTGGCTCTTGCACCGTCATTTATCCCCTTGGGCCGCGCCCGGCCATAAGGGGTGTGTGCCACAACAATGTATTATAGTGGCCGGGTGGCTCACTACATCCCTTCCAATGTTTTAAGAGAAAGAAAAGAAACCAAAAAGAAAAACAACAACTCAAACGAGGCAGAAACAACAAGAGTATGAAAGTTCCAAATTGACCACACTGCCAAGTCGGAGGACCCATGTTGCAGCAGGGTGGTCATCTGATGATTAGGTGGGTCACAATGGCTCTGCTCTCGTTTATCTAGACTCTGGTGTTCCAGTCCAACAAACAAAGGGGCATATTTACAAGGATTTAACACCGCTGTATCGTCATTTTTATGATGCTGCAATGTTTTTTTATGTCCTTATTTACAAACTGACGTTAGACCCCTCTAGTGTCACTTTTTCACAGCTAGCGGCTATTTACAACAGCACCAGTTCGGCTAGTGGCACTAACAGAAAAAGATTTGCAAGGTAGGCTTTCCCTCATAAAAACACCTGCAAAACATACTCCCACCATATGAACAAGGATTTTTTGAAACGCCGCTAAAAAGAAAAAACTGCCACTAGGTCCCATTAGCAGCAGTTTTTTACCTGTAGGAAATAGCTGGTCTTACAAATGACGCTAACACACTTGTATATAAGTAGAACAGATCCAAATCACCTTGGGAAGCTCAACTATTCCATGGATCTACTGCTATAGCACCAAGGAGACCACTATCACCACCACCATCACCACCACAGAGGCAACGCAGGAGAAGGGAGCGGACATACCGTCAGAGGATCATCCTTATTGACCTCAGGGAAGGAGGCCATAGCTCATTACAGGCTCAAGAGCGGGTCCACTGTCCGCCTCCTGCACCAGATTGCGCTAAGGCTGCAGCCCCCATTTCAGTGCTGCACCAACATCCCTCCGCAGGCCAAGCTACTCACTGTCCTGACCATGCTGGCGTTAGTAACTTTTCAACCCACCACAGCCAGAGTGGCAGGAGTATCCCAGGCATCCTTCTCAAGGTTCCTCCCCACCATCCTGGATGCCATCATAAGCCTCATGCAACAGTACCTCTACTTCCCCAACACTGCATGTGACAGTGGGCAAGTGGTGTGCCACCCTAGGGGACCAGAAAAGAGGATACATAAGCACAGGGCTCATTCCATTTCCAATATGATTTTGTCCAGATATCTGTAGGGCATAACACAGATACTATGATAATGGTTTCGGAAACTGTTACTCAAAGAATATCGTCATGTCTGGAGGACAAGCTGACACGTGTACCATGGTGCAAGGGTGTACGGTGGTTTTGCCATTGCACACCATTATGTCATGAGTTGAACGTAGAACACCATGGATGTGCTGTATGTAAAACAATTGCACATTCCACCACTTTGCTTTGAATGCGTTAGCTCAGCCTTTTCCACACTCATCGATGTACAGTGGCAGAACAACAACACGACGACCTACGTGCCCATCCAATTTTTTGCAAAGCCACTCACATAACATTAAATCATTATGATTGGGCACAAATACACATTGCTACAGCAAAGCATTCCCTGTGTGAAGTCTGTGTAGTACAAGTCAATCCCATGGGCAAGAGGAGAGAAGATACATCACACTTCAGTGAGACTGAGAAACATGGCCATAGATAAACACTGCGATTGTTACCCTCAACAATGTAGCATCACATCACAAATCGTACACACTCATCACATCCAATGTGCACAACTTGTAAAAATGTGTTTCATAATAATCACTTCAGCTGTCAGCCAAGGTCCCTGACTGTGTAGCAAGGCGCCCCCTCATGCACAAAGTATATCCCCCACGACAGCCAACAACTACGTTTCCAGAGACATATCGTGACTGTCATAGAGAAAAGCTGCACTGCTTCTGCCTGCGCAGACACAGAATGAATGGATGCTGATTAATGTCAACGCTATGGCCTACACTATCCCCAAGATGTGTTGCATTGTAGTGTACGCAATCTACTTGTTCAACATCACAACCCATCTACTAACTTCTATATACTGTCCCTACAGTGGACTCTGTGCACTACCATGTATAGATTAACATGTCACATATTCACATACATCTGCTTTCATTTCCATGCCTGTTAGACCTGGCATCGTTTGGTGTGTTTCCCCTGTCTTTTTGCTTCTGACCTCCTGGTTTTTGTGGTACTCTGGTTTTTGTTTTTGCTGGTTTAGTGTTTCTGCGCACTTCAATACTGCTGATCAGTGCTAAAGTGGAAATTGTGTTTATGGATTGGTGTTTCCATTATTGGCTTATTTGATTTACTCCTAAGTCCCTAGTACACTGCACTATGTGTGCCCAGGGCATGTAAACCAAATGCTTCTAGTGGGCCTGCAGCACTGATTGTGCCACCCACACCAACAGCCTTTCAAAGGGTTCTCAGACCTGCCACTGCAGTGTCTGTACGCAGTTTCTACTGCTTGTTGACCTGGCAAGTGCACCCATGTGCCAGGCCCTAACATTCCTTTTTCTTTATTTGTGGGTAGGGGGCAGTGTGAGGGAAAGGTAGGACATGTACTTGTGTTTGTTACATGACCTGATGGTGAAATGCTGGGCTTTTTGTTTTCACTGTTGAAAGGCTATATTTCCCATAGGTTAGAAAGGGAGCTGCTTCGTAGCACTTTTACAAATGTTGCTTGTTAGGGGAAGTTGATTGAAAAGTGGAGTTTGGTATGCCTGAACTCAGGATTTAAAAAGGCGTCTTTTAGTAAAGATGATTTTGATATTGTGTTTGGAAATACCACTTTTAGAAAGTGGATATTTCCTTGTTTAACCATCCACCATCCATGTGCCTCTGCCTGTTTGTGTATTAGCTGTCTGGGTTTTAGACTGGCAGGGGCTGTTTTGTGCATTCACACTAGACAGGGACACAAGGGGGGCTGAGGTATGTCCTGCCTTTCCTGGTGACTCATAGCCTGGCTGATGGGTCTGTCCTAGAGTGGTGAGAAGAGTTGCTGAATGGACTGTGTCTGGCTTCCACAATGTTGTCTCCACCTCCTGTAGTGAACCTGGCCTGAGCAGGACGGAACTGGATTATGTGTGCCAGGAGAATTTGTTTGTGCCAACACCACAGAACTTCAAAGGGAAATGTGGTATAAATATTGGGGCTCAGACCCCAGGATTTTAGAACTCTTTTGGATCATTAAACCTGCTAAGAAGACGAGCTGGAGAAGCTGTGAGGAGAGATTACCACTCAGATGGAGCTGTGTGGTGGGGAGCGACCCCTGACCTTGACTGGTAGGTCGCTCCCCACCACACAGCTCCATCTGTGTGCCCTGCTGCTGCCCCTGATTGTGCTCGTTTTTTCCTTTCTGTGCCCCCTTGCTGCCCCTGCTTGTGCTCGTTTTTCCTTTCTGTGCCCCCTTGCTGCCCCTGATTGTGATCGTTTTTTCCTTTCTGTGCCCCCTTGCTGCCCCTGATTGTGATCGTTTTTTTCCTTTCTGTGCCCCCTTGCTGCCCCTGATTGTGATCGTTTTTCCTTTCTGTGCCCCCTTGCTGCCCCTGATTGTGCTCGTTTTTTCCTTTCTGTGCCCCCTTGCTGCCCCTGATGGTGATCGTTTTTCCTTTCTGTGCCCCCTTGCTGCCCCTGATTGTGATCGTTTTTCCTTTCTGTGCCCCCTTGCAGCCCCTGATTGTGATCGTTTTTTTCCTTTCTGTGCCCCCTTGCTGCCCTTGATTGTGATCGTTTTTTCCTTTCTGTGCCCCCTTGCTGCCCCTGATTGTGCTCGTTTTTTCCTTTCTGTGCCCCCTTGCTGCCCCTGATTGTGATCGTTTTTTCCTTTCTGTGCCCCCTTGCTGCCCCTGATTGTGATCGTTTTTCCTTTCTGTGCCCCCTTGCTGCCCCTGATTGTGATCGTTTTTTCCTTTCTGTGCCCCCTTGCTGCTCCTGATTGTGATCGTTTTTCCTTTCTGTGCCCCCTTGCTGCCCCTGATTGTGATCGTTTTTCCTTTCTGTGCCTGTTTCCCGCCGCTGCGCCTGCGGCCCCGCCCCTCACTGCCCATTCGCTGCCCCATTCCCTGCTCCTCCTTCCCACCTCCCCATTTATGACGGCCGCTGTGCGGCAGCGCCGCTGGCGCGCCGAGGCGCGCCTAAGGCAAGCCCGTCTGCGCCCGTCCGCGCCGTGGCCGCGCCCAGCGCCAGACCCCCTGGTCCGGGCATCCCCGCGCCCGCCACATCAACAGACGCCGATACGACGCCAGCACCCTCCACGCACTCAACCCCGGAAAAGATCACGCCTGCTACCAGGCCACCCCGAAGCGCACCCAAGGGCCCTTCACCTGCCGGAACTGCAGCTTCGCCAGCACCCGCCCCGCCAAACCACCGCCCAGGAAAGAACCCAACTACCTCAGATGCATCCTCCTCAACACCCGCTCCACCCGCAAACACGCCATCGAACTCTGGGACCTTTTCGACTCAACCTCCCCAGACGTCGCATTCCTGACGGAGACCTGGCTGAATCCCGCTTCAGCCCCCGACATCGCCATTGCCATCCCGGACGGATACAAGATCACCCGCAGGGACCGCACCAACGGAGTTGGAGGAGGCATCGCCATCGTCCACAGGAACACCCTCAGAGTCTCAACCAACACCGACGACACCCTCAGCACCGCCGAACACATGCACTTCCAGATCCACACCGATCCCAACACCACCCTCAGAGGAACCCTCATCTACAGACCCCCGGACCCCGACCACAGTTCAGCGATTCCATCGCTGACTTCGTCAGCACACACGCCATCGCCTCCACGGACTACATCCTCCTCGGGGACCTGAACTTCCACCTCGAGAACAACAAGGACACCAACTCCACCACCCTGATCGACAACCTCGCCACCCTCGGACTCAGACAGCTCGTGACTACACCCACCCACGCCGCCGGCCACACGCTAGACTTCATCTTTTCCGCAAGCCCACACGTCTCCTTCAACCACACCTCCGAACCCCACTGGACTGACCACCACTGCATCCACTTCACCTACAGGAAGCCCACCACGCACCACCGCACCGAACAAATGCCTCGCCGCTGCTGGAGCAGAGTCACGGAAGTCCAGCTAACCACAACCTCGCCCTGAGCCCACCCGCCGAACCCTCCGACCCCGACACCGCCGCCCGCAACCTCAGACAGTGGATCGACGACTGCGCCAACACCTCGCCCCGCTCAAGAATCCGCCCAACAGCCACACCAGCAAGAAAGCCACCTGGTTCACCGAAGACCTCCAGGCCTCCAAGCGAACATGCCGAAAACTGGAGAAGATCTGGCTCCACGAACGGACAGCGGACAGCTACGCCGCCCACAAGAGCGCCACCCGCAATCACCATCACCTCATCAGATCCGCCAAAAGGGCCTCACTCAAAGACCGCCTAGACAACAACGCACACAACAGCAAAGAGCTCTTCAACATCGTGAAGGAACTCTCCAACCCCAGCTCCAACACCAACGACATCCAGCCGTCGCAAGACCTATGCGACTCACTGGCCACCTCCTTCCACCGCAAAATCGCCGACATCCACGACAGCTTCAACACCACGACCGCCCCGGAAACCACCGAGACCACTGCCCCCACAACCACCAACCGCCTGCTCTCCTGGACCAACATCAACGACGAGGACACCAGCGAGATCATGAACACCATCCACTCCGGTTCACCGCTAGACCCGTGCCCACACCACATCTTCAACAAAGCCAGTACAGCCATCGCGCCCCATCTCCGGAAAATAATCAACATCTCCTTCGAGACAGCAACCTTCCCGGAAAGCTGGAAGCACGCCGAGATCACCGCCTTACTCAAGAAACCCAAGGCAGACCCCAAGGACCTCAAGAACTTCCGACCCATCTCTCTGCTCCCGTTCCCCGCGAAGGTCACCGAGAAAATCGTCAACAAACAACTGACCCGCTACCTCGAGGAGAACAACATCCTGGACCCTTCCCAGTCCGGCTTCCGCAGCAACCACAGCACCGAAACCGCCCTCATCGCCGCCACCGATGACATCAGGACCCTGCTAGACAACGGAGAAACAGCAGCCCTCATCCTCCTGGACCTATCAGCCGCCTTCGACACGGTCTGCCACCACACACTACGAACACGCCTTCACGACGCCGGGATCCAAGAGAAGGCCCTGGACTGGATCACATCCTTCCTTTCCGGCAGAACACAAAGCGTCCGCCTCGCCCCCTTCCGATCCAAGGCCACCAAGATCATCTGCGGCGTACCCCAAGGCTCCTCCCTCAGCCCAACGCTGTTCAACATCTACATGGCACCCCTCGCCCACGTCGCCCGACAGCACAACCTCAACATCATCTCCTACGCCGACGACACCCAGCTGATCCTCTCCCTCACCAAAGACCCTCACACCGCCAAAGCCCACCTCCACGAAGGAATGAAGGCCGTCGCCGAATGGATGAGGACCAGCCGCCTGAAGCTGAACTCGGACAAGACGGAGGTCCTCATCCATGGTTCCAACCCTTCAGCCTGGGACGACTCCTGGTGGCCAACATCACTGGGAACAGCCCCGCCACCCACCGACCACGTACGCAACCTAGGGGTCATCCTCGACCCCACCCTCTCCATGACTAAGCAGGTCAACACCGTTTCCTCATCCTGCTTCAACATCCTCCGAATGCTCCGCAGGATCTTCAAGTGGATCCCCACCGAAACAAGAAAAACAGTCACCCAGGCCCTCGTCACCAGCAGGCTGGACTACGGAAACGCCCTCTACGCAGGAACGACGGCTAAGCTCCTGAGACGGCTGCAACGCATCCAGAACGCCTCTGCACGTCTTATCCTCGACATCCCCGACGCAGCCACATCACACCCCACCTGAGAGACCTGCACTGGCTCCCTGTCAACAAGAGGATAACCTTCAAGCTCCTCACCCACGCACACAAAGCACTCCACAACTCCAGACCAGCCTACCTCAACAGACGACTCAGCTTCTACACCCCCACCCGCCAGCTCCGCTCGACCAGCCTCGCCCTCGCCACAGTCCCCCGCATCCGGAAAACGACCGCCGGCGGCAGATCCTTCTCCCACCTCGCCGCCAAGACCTGGAACACCCTCCCCACCAACCTCCGACAGACCCAAGACCTACTGGCCTTCAGAAGACTCCTCAAGACCTGGCTCTTCGATCAGTAGCAGCACCACCCCCCTCTTCCCCCAGCGCCTTGAGACCCTCGCGGGTATGTAGTGCGCTTTATAAGTGACATGATTGATTGATTGATTGACCACTTTGCTGTGTGCTTTGCTGTGTTGGCCTGCAGTGGCAGCTTCTGTCTTGGGTAATGAAAGGACTGGACTGGACTTTCTGCATCTTATTTTCCTGAGTTTCTCCAAGGGCTTGAGGTAGAGCTTGCTCCCCATTTAAGAAGTCTCAGGAACACCAAGGACTTTAAGTTCATCTGCTACCAGCAATGGGAACTGTGCCTTTTGTGCTGCAACAAAAGAAAAAGCAACTTGACGCTGTCAACGACACCGCTGCCGGCTCCGTGACCTGAAGTCACTGCAGAGGGCACTGTTGCATCTCATACCGCAACCCTGGTTTCAAAGAAGACGCCTACTGATGCCGCCACCAAGCTGCTGATTGCACCGTGACCTGTGTGTACCGCACTTCGCACCACCTCGCTTCACACTGTCGCTCTGGTATCCCTGACGACGGCGTTCCACGCTGACATCAACGCTGCTGCTTGCACCGTGGTTTTGGGGCACTGCTCATACGTTACATGACGCACCTCCCTGTCCCACACCGCAGTCTTGGCCCGCCGGCGCCATCAACTCCAGTTCGTCAGCCGTCGACAGCGCTGCAATGACGATGACGCTGCCTGCACCATGACCTGCCAGCACCGCAACGAGCATCGCCCCACTTTTCACCACAGCCCTGGTCTCTCCGACACCACTGGACGATAACACCGAGCCGCTGCCTGCACCATGACCTGAGGGCACCGCACACTACACCGCTGCACTTCGCACAGCAGCCCAACTCTCGCCGACGCTGGCACTCCCGCCTTCAACCGCAGGGAGTTCCATCTGCAACGCGTGTGACTTCAAGGGACCGACGACACCTGCACCGACCTCCGGAACCAACGCCTGCCGACACCAGCTCTTCAGAGCTCACCGCAAGGTAACTGATGCCCTGCATTTCTAAAGGTACTGTTTCCAGGTCTTCCCAACACTGTAGCTGACCCGCGACGCCGCAGTCAGCCAGAACTGTTGGATTTGTTTGTTCACAACGCTGTGATAGCCCCGGATGGAACTATCAACTCGAAGGAACTGTTTTTAAGGTCTATTTTTGCTTTATGAGTATTTGAAATAACTGTATGTTGGATTCTTATCGTTTTGGTCTTGTTTTACACAGATAAATATTGGCTATTCTTCTAAAACTGGTGTGGTGTCCTTTTGTGGTGTCCTTTTGTGGTGTTTTCACAGTATTACTGTTTGTTATGTACAAATGCTTTACACACTGCCTGTGAGATAAGCCTGACTGCTCGTGCCAAGCTACCAAAGGGGTGAGCAGAGGTTATTTCAGAAGTGTAACTCCCTTATCCTGACTAGGAAGAAGGGTCCCTACTTAGACAGGGTAACAACCAGCCAACTAGAGACCCCCATTTCTAACAATGCCTGACACATAGAAACATGTAGATGCAATCAAAAAGCATAAAAGATGTGTGCCAAAAGGAAGATAGTTCAACAGCTACTGTCATAAGTCATCCAATAAGAAAGATAATGGTTTTGGATTTGGCATGGTACCCATACATTAACACAATAAAAGCTTGTCAGACAATTGCCTAATCAATGTCAAAGAAACTATTGTCAATGTTGACTAATCAACCCCTACAAGGCATTACCACTCAGCTGAATGTAAATAAATGGAGACATCACAGAGAATAACACACTTGTCTGTGTTGTTCTGTGTCTGCAATCACCAATACTAACATTGGGGCCGATTCACAGAACTAATCTGAGACAAAATCCTAAACTTACTACTTTTGGTATTCACAGAAGGCACTTACGATTTTTGGTATTCACAGAATGCACTTACGACTCCTAACTTTACGTCCGCACTCGGGCCGGAATTTCCCCACCCGGACCGTACTCTCCGCACCCGGAGCGTACTCTCCGCACCCGGACCATACTCTCCGGCTAGGGCCGTACTCTCCGGCTCGAGCCGTAATCTCCGGCTGGGGCCGAATAAAGTGTAATCAATGGGTCGGATTGCAATTTTTACAAAAGGGAACATTAGGAATGTGTGATAAATGGTAGAGAAGGTCATGAAAAACAGTTTGGGCAGGGAAAAGGGTACGGCCAGACACTATATCATAACCCAGAAAAGTTTTCTCCTTTGCATCATGGTACATGCAATGCACAATTTGCGCTCCTCTCACTGTTAACTGTGCAGTCAACACTGTTATGTTATTTATTTCTATTAAAAATAATGTTGATCCTTTACACTATTCAAAAACTTTCATTATGTTGCTGATGTCATCAGCCAGGTAGTGATCCTTTCACACAAACACTATCCATGCTGTCATCTAATCTGTGTAGCACAACTTTGACACTAATAGGATAACGCAGGCATTATCCTTGCATTTTTCATTTCACAGAGGCAAAACCCATGCACTCATGCAATAACCGAGACACTACCCCTGCACTTATGCAATCACCAATGCTCTACCCATGTACTCATTCAATCACTCAGGCACTACTGTTGAACTCATTCATTCACCTCTAATACTACTTCTGCACTCATTCATTCAGTGATACACTACCCATGCACTCATCCAATGACCCAGGCATTTCTGTTGCTCTCTTCCTTTTACTCAGGCAATACCCATGTACTCATCTAAGCAACCAGACATTAGCCATGCACTAATAAAGTCACTCAGGGACTACCTATGCACTCATCCAATTACTCAGACAGTACCCCTGCACTTATGCAATCACCTAGATACTGCCCATGTACTTATGCAATCACTCAGGCATTATTCTTCAACTCAACCATTCACTGAGGTGCTAACCATGCACTCATCCAATGACCCATGCATTAACCTTGCACCCATTCTTCCAGTCAGGCATTACCCATACACTCATTCAATCACTGAGGTACTACCCATGCACTCATGGAATTAAACAGGCACTACTCTTGGACTCTAGCATTCACTTAGGCAGTACCCATGTACTCATCCATTCACTCAGGCACTACCCATGCACTCATCCAATGACCCAGGCATTACTCTTGCCCTCATACTTGCACTCATCAAATGACCCAGACATTACCCTTCCACCAAACCTTCCACTCAGGCACTACTAATGCACTCATCCATTCACTCAGGCAGTACCCATACACTCACGCTGTGCAGTCAACACTAAGGGGAGCACAAATTGTGCACTGCATGTACTACGATGCAAAGGAGAAAACTTTTCTGGGTTATGATGTAGTGTCTGGCCGTACCCTTTTCCCTGTCCAAACTGTTTTTCATGACCTCCTCTGCCATTTATCACACATTAATAATGTTCCTTTTTGTAAAAATTGCAATCCGGCCCATTGATTACACTTTATCCGGCCCCAGCCGGAGATTACGGCTCGAGCCAGAGAGTACGGCCCTAGCCGGAGAGTACGGCCCTACCCGGAGAGTACGGTCCGGTTGCGGAGAGTACGCTCCGGGTGCGGAGAGTACGGTCCGGGTGCGGAAATTCCAGCCAGAGTGCGGACGTAAAGTTAGGAGTCGTAAGTGCATTCTGTGAATACCAAAAATCGTAAGTGCCTTCTGTGAATACCAAAAGTAGTAAGTTTAGGATTTTGTCTCAGATTAGTTCTGTGAATCGGCCCCCTAATGTTTAAGGACGTACTGCGTGCTGGTATGAATCCACATTGATCTATGTGTATTAACTTATGTAAGTAGGGGAGGAGCCTATTTGCCAAGATTTTTCTTAATATTTTATATTCTGTCGCCATAAGTGATAGCGGGCTATACCCTGTCATGTCTGCTGTGTCCCTCGCCGGTTTGGGAAGTGAGACTACCAAGGCATGTGTAGTGGTATGGGGAAGGTGGCCCAAGTCTAGCGATCTGTTGTATAGATCCTCTAGTTGGGGAATTAAAGCCTCAGAATAGGTATCAAAGAACTCCACCGGCAGACCGTCCAGCCCCGGTGCTTTATTACGTGCGAGCCCATTAATAGCAGCTTTTATTTCAGCCCTCTTGATAGGACCTGCTAGATTTTCTCGCGCTTCTGTTGGGAGCAGGGGATAGGGTAGGTCTACTAAGAATGTGTCTATTAGTGTGGTGTCTGGCGGGGGTGGCTTACCATAGAGTGTGGTATAATATGTGCAGAAGGCGTTGTTGATGCCCTGCTGGGAATACACTGTTTCTCCCCCCGGCGTGGTAATTTGACTGATTACAGTGATCGGGGGGTCGTCTCTCAGAATCTTCGCTAGAAGTGTCCCGGATTTATCTGCATCTGTGTGTTTTAACTCCGTAAAGGCCCTGTAGTTGATAACCCTGAGGGTCTCTAATAGCTCCGCATGCTGGATACGCGCCTCTTGTAGAGGAGCCTGTTTTGTGGGGTCTCTCGCCGCTTCCTGCTCCAGCTCGTTCATAGCAGCCTCTACTGCTTTCAAGCTTTTATGTATCTCTTGTCGTGCACCCACTGTGGTGCTGATTGCAGTTCCCCGTATTACTGCCTCAAGCACATCCCATTCGACTAGGATCGAGGACGCAGTGTTGCCATTCTCTGAAAAGTAGTTTGTGAGTGCGGTGGACAGGGTGGAGCGGAACACTGTGCCCTCTAGCATTTGGGGCCATAGCTTTCACGTGGGGACTGGGGTGGGGATTCTGCCCCAGGTAAGGGAAATCTCTAATGGATTATGGTCCGAAAAGGTTTGGGCTAAATATGTGGCATGTGTCACTTGCGTAGCTATCTAGAGGGAACATAGCATTCTATCTATTCTCGTATGTAATTGGTGGGCTGGGAAGTAGAAGTAGTATTCCTTGTTTGCTAGATTCCTTTTTCTCCACACATCACTCAGTGCCCACCCGTCCACCCAGCTACAAAGGGCCTCTGCTTGCTTAATGGCTCCCGCTCCGTGGAGAGGGGGGTGGGAGCGGTCGAGCCCAATATCCATAAATGCGTTGCAATCACCCACTATGATCCATGGGTGTGCCTCCCTGTCCGCTAGTATCGTGTTTAATCCCATGAAGTATTTATTCTGGTCAAAATTTGGGGCATATAAATTTACCAATACGACTTGTGTACCATCTAGTGTCCCGTGGAGAAAGATATATCTACCCTGTGCGTCTGTACGCCTTTCTAGTTCTACAAACGGAACCCCATATCTGATCCAGATCGTTACACCCCTGGCGAAAGCAGAGTAATTAGTAGAGAATATTTGCCCCTTCTATTTCTTACGCATTTTTGCCGCTTCCGGTTCAGTTAGGTGTGATTCCTGCAAGAACACTATCAGCGCCTTGCGCCTGATCAATTGTGCATGCACCCTATGTCGCTTCTGCACTGAGCCTAGACCCCGAATGTTCCAAGTGACTAAGTTATATGTGTCGAGCTTGTGCGCTGGATGGTAGTGATGACGTGTGTGTCCAAGGCAGGGAAGAGGGACCACGATGTAGGACGTGACATCTGTTGCGTGCTAGAACCCCAGAACTCCCATACAGGGCCCAGCCAGTGAACTAAGCCAGGCCAAACCAAAAATACAACATAAAGAACTGTGCTGCATTTAACTAGTGCATACGCAAGTAGGGGGATGTTGCTTATGCCGTCCATATTGTACTATTCACATACATTAACTCAGCAGAGCCCGGGCCTAACATAAGTAACATTGCATTGTCATTTTATTCATAAAAAAAAGGATATGCATGTCTATAAGAGAGTGTGCCATCTCCGCTATTTCTCGATAGCCGCTTGGATAATCAGGACCGCCGAGTTCATGTCTTATGAGCCCAGGAGGTCATCCGCAGTCTGAGGCGTCACTGTGGGGAATAAAGTTAGGCTGTTCTGAGAGTCAGAGCGCAAAGTGCTTCCCTCCAAGGATTCCGAATCCTTGCGCAGGGCGCTTTCCCTGAACGTGGTTGCCGTCGCCAGGGCTTCATCTTTGCTCCGTTGTACGTGCTCATGGGTAGGGCTGAGGGCAGTGATTTGTTGGAGGTCTTCACATTGTGGTGCAACTGCCGTCCCTGCATTCGTTTGGGGCTGTTTGATGGACCTCGAGGGGTAACGCTGGATAACGAGGCCGGGTCCATGACCTCTATCCATTCCTCCACATCTTCCGGGCTTTCAAAGAAATAAGTCTTTTGATCATAAATAATTTTCAGACGGGCAGGAAATAGTAGCGCATATTTAAGGTTCAGGTCTCTTAATTTCTTTTTGACTGACTGAAAAGAGGCTCTTCGACGTTGAACCATGAGGGTGTAGTCAGGATACAGTGATATCTGGCAGTTTTCAAATTGTATTTGCGGTCGCTCTCTTGCCTTCTGAAGCAGTACATCTCGGTCTCTATAGTTCAAAATCCTGACTATCAGCAGCCTTGCCGGAGCACCCGCCCTAGGTTTTCCAGTAGGTATTCTGTGGGCTCTTTCAACACAGAAGAAGTCTGATAATCCGTCAGGAGCCACATGGTCTCGGAACCACTGTTCCGTGAAAATGGCAGCATTAGGGCCCTTGCTGCGTTCCGGGAGCCCAATGATGTGCACATTGTTCCATCTGGCTCTGCCTTCCACATCTTAAACCCTATCCAGGAGACCATTGACTTGCCGCTGTAATGTCTGAATTTGTGACGTGTGCTCTTTGTGTTGGGGAAGGATCTCCTCCAGCACCAAACTATTAGCCTTCACATTAGTCGCCAGCTTGGCGTGGTCGGCCTTCAGTAGTGTAAAGCCGGTAGTTAGTGAGCCGATCTGTTGCTCTATCACCTTGCGGGAAACCTTGACCTCTTGCAGTATTAAATCTAACTTGTCCGGGGGTGCCATCTCGTTAGTGGGAGGTATGCAGGTAAGCGAGAGAGGGAGCACAGATTATTCATGCTCGTTTGTAGGCTGCAAGTTAGGGCCAGTCACCTCTTGTAGTTTCCCTTTAGGTCGCCCCATGACTCGCGGCGGACTCCTCAACGGGCCTGCTGCCGTGGAAGGGCTGGTGTCTCTGTTGGCGAACGATTGTGTACTCGCACTTGGCCCCCTCGAGGTCAGCTGCTGTATTAGAATCACCCAAGTTATTGCCGGCTTATGGTTAGCCACGCCCCCATGACCGTGTGCAAGGTGAATGTAGAAAGCTGGCCACGGGCCTCATCATCAGTGCTGACTAATGTAACACTTATTTCTTTAATTTTCAGCTGCCCAAGAGTATGCACTGATGCTGTGTGTAATGTCACCGGTGAAGGTTCCGCAAAACCAAGCACAGATGACATACATCCAAGCTCTAGGCCGCACCATGTCTATTGTTGAGCGGATATTTGGAGTCCTCAAGTCACGATTCCGCTGCCTTGATGCATCTTGGGGTATATTACTATAGTCCCCACCTATGGTCTGTAAGATCATATTGGTATGCTGTATCCTGCACAGCATATGTGTCAGGACCAATGTTCTGTTGCCAGCTGACAATGTGAAAAAGGAAATGCCAGATGATGGAGAGGAAGGAGATGAGGAGCCTATGCAACCTGCAACATCACCAGCAGCAGCAAGGCGAAGGGACAATATTATCAACCATTACTTCACTGATTAATATTTAACATGAATCATCTTAAAAAATGTGGTATAGTGACAAATGTGTCTCTGTCTATGAATAAACATTCTAAACACTTACACCTTCTAAGCATTTGTATCCTACATTCCCACTACACTTCTGGCATACAATATTTGTTCCACAGACGAGTCATCTAGCAGAGGCTATTAAACAAACTAGAACATCATCTGGTACAAGAAAAATATTGTGCATGCCAACTACCAGATGCAGATGGGTCACCATTGGTAGCCACCATTGGTAGCCACTATGATCTTGGTGTCGTCACGTAGATGGTGGGCACTAACTGTGTGTGTGCCACTCCTGATGCTAGCCATGTGTTAGGCATCATACTTGTGCTTGCCAGTAGAGGCCACTTTTAATAAGAGTGCATTGCAGTATTCCACATAGGATGTGTATGGAAACACACTCGCATAACTACAGTCTACATATGCCATTAATGAAAACATAATGACATGTCACAATCAGAAAGTTAGCTCAATTAACATAGACGTACCATAACTATCAAACGTTGCCTGTGCCACTGTGTTGCATCTGCACTCCCACTGCAATGCACAAGCTACACTGTCTTCTTGCATACTGTGGATATAGAGTCATAAAAGTCGACATACTGTCATCAAAAGGTTTGAAAACATACCAAGGCATGCATGGTGATAAACCATACCACAATCACCATAAATAATGGTTTTGGTGGCCACAAATGTTCACACTGTCACTGTGGTGTGTGATGTGGCCTTTAGATGCATGTGGTGCTCATGTAATCACTCACATAGCCCTATCCATACACCCACTTTCATGTGTGTGCAAATAATAGTTGGACACTTACACCTCAGGACTACAACCTGAAGCATCCACTGTGCTACATGGGGCTAATTGCCCTTGCACAGAGTAGTCGTACATGTACTACAGCGGCCCCATTGCATAGGTTGACTCTTGCATCATTTGTGGAAGCACATACAATGTAATTGGTAGGCATAAAATAACAGCCACACATACCACCCATGGGAACATGCGCCAAAGTGTGACCACTGTGTTTGTGCATGATTCATATTTAGAACCATGACATGGATGATCCCCCACATGGGTTTATTTCTGTACAAGCATTACACACATGAGCTAATAGTGGCAATAGTACAACAACACACATCACAACATTCACTGTCAATTGGAACATGAAATGCACATCATAAGAAAAAAGAAATTATTGTTTTCTCTTGCGTTTAAAAAAAACATGCTAGACTGATCAACGGGATTTTTTCCCTACCGAAAAAATTACACTTTCTCGCAGATGCGCAATATCTACTGTGTTAACCATAGCAAGCCCTCTAGTGAAATAAAGAAAATGTGTCCTAGCGTAAAAAAAATACCACACTTAGCCTGAAAACACCCCACATCCACACAGGAAATTATGTAATGTAGCAAAGCAAGTGATGTAATGGCTATTGCATGCTGGAACCCGGGAACTGTAAAGTTACTTTCACTTTCACAATAACTCGCAGCTTATCTGTCTGTGCTTAGGAGTGGTGGTGTGTTTGGAGCTGGAGAGAGTATTTCGAAGTTTGGGGAGTTTGTGCATTGTGTCTGCTGTCCCTGTTGTGTGTCTTTTGTCCATTTGTGTGTGTATATTGTGTATTGTGTATTGTGTGTATATTGTGTATTTTATTGTCAAGTGTACTCTTGGGTGTTTGCCTTTTGGGGTAGTTTTGTATTTAGGGTTTTAAGGTGTTTTCTGGGGTTTAGTTAGTGTTAGTTTATTGATAAGTGGGTGGGATAATGCCAGACCAGAAGCGTTGTCGGCCCATGAACTCCCAGGAGTTTGGCGCTTTTCTCTGGCTGGTGGCACACTACCTGCCAAATATGCTGCAAGCTGGTGGACGAGTCATACAGGATACCCTGTGAAGGCCCGCAAGGTGAGATGGGAGAACATAAGGCAGCAGATGTTGCGGGTACATGGTGTGGACCGAGGGACCCCACAACATAAACATCGCTGGGCAGATGTTATGGGCAGGGAGTCCGTCTTGCTGCAGTATGTGAGCATTGCAGTTGGTGGACCAATATGTAAGTACTTATATTATTACTTCAATGTAATGTGTCTCATGTTAACAATTAAAAATGTAGGGGCCATTAAGTATGGGTCATTATGATGCTTAGTGCTAAATTGTCTTGCGCACTTGCAAAATGGACAAATTCTATGGCGATGGAGCATGAATATTATTTGCACCAGTGGTTTCTGTGATACAGTGTCACCATCACTATTGTCACTATAACCATAGGTGAGAGAATTGCGTCCCTGGGAAATATGGAGTTGATGTGCATTGCCATGCATGTCCTGAAACTTCATGGCTGTTACTGCACATGTGCTCCAAAGAAGCTATTTCTGCTGCAGGCATGTTTCATTTCCAGTTTTGATTGTGCATTACAGTACCTATTTCATACATAGAGTGTCATTCAAGGCCCTTGCACAGCTGTCATTTCCCATCTTACAACATCTCAAGGTATCCTGTGTCTTATGAAGGTGTACCATAGTGATGTGCTTTTGATGCTCCTTGGCATACCACCTCTGATTGGCTAGCATCTTTGATGTCTCCCACGGCTTACTCTGTTTAGCTAATTCCTATTTGTTATCTGTTGTACTAGGCTTAAGGATGCCTGGAAATAATGTTGGACGATGACATAAACTGAGCAGCACTGACAGATAGAGTACACAAGTTACTTTGTGGACCAGTACGGATGAATACAAATGTATGTAGACTAAGTATTTAATGGTGCTCAACGATACAACAGTGGAAGATCGACCTAGACTTGTGTCGAAATGCGGAGCAAGTAATTTATAAAGGGAGAGGATGCCCGCAGAAGTGGGGACCGTGGAAATCCTACAGGGGACTGTGAGATCTCAGTGTGGAATGTAAACATGTATGTTGACCAGGGCAAGACTTTACTAGAATTTGGTAATCAGACACTCAAATGTAAACTGTCATGTAGTTCCTAATGTGCTATTCTTTCACAGCGCTATTTGTTACGGAACTTAAGGAACAAATGTATGCGCTGTCTTGTATTGAGCATAATGATGCAAATGTTAAATAAAAAGAATTTATTAAAAAAAAGTATTTAATGGTGTTTGTTTACAGAGGGTGTACAGAAACCATTACCTGAGTATGTATGTGAATTGTGTAGGTGCACAGCATCACCCAAGTCAGCTACATGTGTGCCGTTAGGTAGTGATGCCAATCTGCACAAGGATGTGCTAAATGGGCAACTGGTGCATATCTAAGAGTTTCACATATATGTATGACTGAACCATCTGAACAAATGTGTATCATCCAGGCATGTCAACTGTGTCATCTGAACACTTACAACCTGATAGGCCACATGGCCAATAGCCTAACATACGTACTGTGGTGTACTTGCTTCTCATATATGTTTAAAACAGTTTAATAATGTTCTGAACTTGTTATGTCTTGCAGCTGGACCTCTCCTCCCTAACACCGTTGCTGGGATGACCAACTTCATCAATCCAAACTTCACCGGTGAGTGTCTTCATATGTGTAATAAGTGTGTTGAGTGTGTGTCATGTCAGATGTGTAGGGAATTGCCTGATTCATTGTGCATCCTACTCACAATTTGACTTCTTGAAGAGCTGTAATAGGTAATGGATAGATGTGGCAACGTGTTTCATGTGTATCACATCTGACTAGTACTGATGAGTAAAAGTTGCCTATCTTGAAATGACAACATGAAAGTTGTGTGTGAGGTGTGCCATTTTTCAAGTGTCTGACAATGCCAATGTATGTAGTTATGGAAGAACAATTTACCATGATTAGGGTATGATTGCTGCAGTATGCATGTCATCTGCACATGGCAATTAAATGTGTACATGTCTTCAGTGTTGGCATGGTCCACCGTACAGTGGCATTATGCAAAATATGGAATGGTTTGTATGCCACTATATGATGTGGTGTACATTTTCAGCATCCATTGTAACAGGTCATGCTTATGAGGATATCTGTATAGGTAGAAATGTGTCTTGAAATGGCTCCTTGTCCCAGCAATTCCAAAACAGTGTGACGCAAGTAATGTGCTGTCAAGGCATGACACATCTGAAAGTGTGACACATCTGAAAGTGTCAAATGCCTGTGGCATGATGGCCATTGCAGGACGCCCAGGGTACACCAATTCACAGTCAATGTTAAATTGTGTACCAATCCATGGGTACAGAAACAAGTATGTTTCCAAACATACCCTGTATGGAGATTGTCATTATCACTTCTGCCTATGGTGTTGGTATAGCACAGTCTATCCAAACTGTTACCTTTGCAAATAGGCCCATCTACATCAGATATGCTTGATGTAGGTATGTGTGTAGTCAATCAAAGCAGCAATGTGTATGTTGGCTGTTGGGGCAACTGACAGCTGTAATCAAAAATATGAGATTTCCTTATGTTATGTGTACCTAGTCAGCCTATGACTGACATTTGACGTAAACTTTTTCCACAGACAATATGACCCCAGAGGAACAACAACATTTCCAGAAGAGAAAGGTGCGCTACCAGCACATCAAACGGGTTGTAAAATCGTACAGTGCCATGAAGCGTCGGTACCAGACCGAAAAGGCCTAGGGGCAGTAGTCTGTGTTACCCAGGGGTCCACCAACAACAAGCACAGGAAGTGTGGCCAGCCATTCACAAATAACAGCAGGACCATCAGAGGCACTGACTCCTAGCACATCTCGAAGTGGACCACCATACACTATGGCACCCACACAACAGCCCGCAGGAGGGCAGGCACATTTTGAGGCAGACATGTGGAAGGAAGTCTCAGACATTAAACTACGGATGGTAGTAGTGGAAAACAAGGTGGACCAGGCCCTGTCCCTGTTACAAGACATCAAGCAAGCAGTGAGGCAGGGCAAATGTTAGGACACCATGTCCCATCTACCTGTTCCAGCCTGTTTGAGAGGCACCCTTGTTGTTGATGTAGTGGGTAGGATAGGTTAGGTTAGCGTAGGTTTAGTGTAGTGTTAAGATAGTGTACATAGGGGTTTCATAAGGGTGGGTTTTATTGTTGTTATATGGGATTACTTTGGGTGGTTCAGGGGGTTGGGGGGTGATATGTGTTTTATGTGTAAAATACCCCAAAAAATTAAAAACATTTAAACAACCACAAAAATATATATCTGTTCAGGTTAAATGTTTAGGTAGTTTATGTTTAGGTATAGTTAGATTTGTCTTGTCTAAAGATGTGCCTTAAGTGGGGTGGGGGGTTGATGTTTAAAATGTCATTATAACTGTGTAGGTTAAGATAAGCTAAGTCAAGGTAGTGTCAAGTGTAGATAGAATAAGGTAGTGAACAATACGTTAGAATAGGTCTTTGGCAAAGGTTATATAGGCATAGATTTAGTTACTTTATAATTGAAATAAATGTACTACTTTGATACAGGTGTATGTAATGTTTACTGTGTATCAGTGATCTATTGTGCTCAGCTGAAGCTGAATATTTACACTAATCTTAGCTTGCAGTGTTGGTCAACATGTGTGAGTGGTTTCCTAATCTATGGACAGGGATCTGTAATACTGCCCATTAATTCACATGATCTGACATGCAAACAATGTTGACCAGGGGATGTGGCTTTTCTCAGTGCATGATGACAGAGTGCTCATTATGTAGTCAAATACGAGATAAATGTGTGTTTAAATTGCTACATGTATTGGAGGGATGTTGTGCCCTATGACTTCAGCACATATTGGTGGTATGTGGACTGATACACTGATTGCTGCCTCATAACCTCTTACACTTGCTACATGTACTTGACAACCCAATGAGGTATATTTCACTAGTAACCATGGATGAACATGACACTTGTGGGTTGAATGTTATTACCCTTCATATTGACTGCATGACACCAGATGCACATTATTGTGGCCACCTTGAGTATGCACTCAATGCTAATCACACAATAGGTGGTTCAAACATTTTTAAAACTATCACTGCCTAGCTTTGTCCTAGACTCTGCTGACACAATTATGTCCCTTTTCACAGTATTTGATGTAGTGTCCACACCGATTAATAAATGGTTACCCTTGTCCTAACTCATTGTGACAGAAAACACACAACTTATGATTTATGGTGCATTTATTTGCATGTGCAATTTTACTTTGGTCATACAGGTACAGGTCACAGGATGATGACCCCAGAGGATGATAGAAGAGAGTGGATGTCCAGACAAAGTCCTTGTGGGGAACATGTCATGGGACATGTTAAGGATTGGGAATGTATCAGTTAGGAGGATGACCGCAGTGTCATTGGGGAGAATAGGCAACATTGTCAGTCCACAAATGTCCAAGGTGAACGGGGCAAAGTCAAAATGAGGGCAGTGATAGCAGATGTTCCCTGGCATGTTGATAAGCACAGGGCTAAGTAGAAACTGACATATGACACAGATGAATGCGACTGCAAACCTTTTCTTTGGAAAGATGTACTGTCCTCATCTACCTCCTCTGATGTGTGTGATGTCTCCTGTGAGGTAGGTTTTGTAGTTGTGGCAGGTGAGGGAATCACAGACACACCAGTGGCGGAAAAAGTGGATGCCGTGCATGCAGCAGCATTCATCTGTGCCAAAACATGAGGCATTACTGCAGCGAGGAGGTTCTGCTAGTTTTGCAACACAGCAGCAACATTGTGGTGGTAGCCATGGCAGCCACGTGAGTGTCCTGCTTCCGCTCCATGGTCTCCAAGATGTTTCAGATAGCCCTCCGCCATTTAGCCACATCGCTGGTGCCTCTTTGGCAGGGCAGTTGTTGATGCTTCTGCCTCATGACACCAGTGATGTAAGCCAGCGACAGCTGGAGGCCACGGAGCGGAGAGTGGGTGCCTCTGAAGGCAGCAGAGTTGTCCTTATTGTGACTGAGGCACCCACGTACACCCTCTAGAGTTGCTGCCAGGGTGTCCATCCCCACCCACACCTAATCTGCAAACTCCTGCTGCACTCCTACCGCTGTCGTCGGAGGTGATCTGTGGGTCCTCGTAGTCCAGGGGTGTGGGTGTGGAGGTAGGTGGTGCCTGTTGGTTGTTTGGCAGGGTATGTGGAGATGCCACGATGCTGCTGACCCTCCCTGGGTCCGAAGATGGTGTCCCAATGGAGTCCAGGAGCTCTTGGAGGGTATTGTGGTCGATGGTTGGTAGGTTGTCATCATCGTCGCCATCAACGATGACGTGTGGGACAGGGTGCTGGCCAGGAGGTAAAGGTTTATACTCTGCAATGGAAAGGGTAAATGCTATTGTTGCTGCCTGCTACATTTTGACATGTTTTTAAGCAGTTGACAAACAAAGTGCATGAAATGACACTTTCCATTCTCATTGTGATACATGGGACACCTGTTACACTAGGCTGTGGATGGCAGATAGCACTGTCTATTGTTATTACATGTCAGGAGCTCTGCATTATGATCAGTGACACTGTGTGCCAACTCTGAGTGGATGAGGCCTATCCTAGAAGTCAAAATGGAATCACTGACGTTCATGACATTTAATCATTTGCTGAGTTGGTAATCTGCAGGGTGTCAGGCATCTGCTTGATTGGTTCCACACTTGTATGTGTCCAATGACCCCTCTGGTTGTTTAAAAAAAGGTCCTGGCAGCCGACTTAATTACTTCCATACAGTGATGGTACCATGATGATATGTGGATTATCCAGTACCTACACCACCTACATTCATTGTGGCTATCTCCAACAAGTTGACATGGTAAGCTGTTACAAGGTGACATGTTTCATGCAGCACCCGCAGATGGTTGTGTTTTTGGGGATATTGAGATGTACCTACTGAGGGGCCTTTTCACAATAGTTTGACACAACATGACACATCAGGCACTTTAACTGTGCAACCCAGCATCATTGCACATTCACAGGACTGCGCCATACACAGAAGGAGTGTCCACTCCCCTTGTGTTTTCCCATGTGCTGGCAATGATGAAGACAGGCAAGCACAAACACAGACAACCTTGAGCCATGGTGCAAGGATGCCTGCATTGGTGCACAGCTGAACGTTTTACAGCAGCGCTGGGGTGTGCCCAGGTGTGATGGAGGGGCATCATTCATAGACATGTGTTAATGTGCTGCACTGCACAAGAAATGAATTTGCAGACACAAACTGTGTGAATAGGGAAGTGCAGGGTTATGCTGTGTGTAGGACAGTAGAATGCATTCCTGTGCTTTCCTTTCTGCCGGTGCACAATCAGCTGTGTAGGACTTACACAGGTGCTGATTGATCTATGGTGCTGGTACCAGCATTGGTGTACATCTGCTATATGTGCCCCAGCGCATGCAGTTACTGCAGGAAAGTGCCTTATCTTGTCAACAATGCACATGGCTGATCTTACAATGTGTGTTAGTATAGCCCAGCTGTGACACTTGCAACACTGCCCTATGCAAACATTTGAGCAAAACACACATGAGTCTTCAATTGATGTTATTTCTACACATAGAGTACCCAGGTGGCTACCGTTTGACCTGCACACAGTGTGGGTGAGCGCTGGGACATAGGTACCTGGACTGGACAACATTACATATTTCCCCCCAATGTTTCTTGTTGGTACTTACCCTGTTGCTGATGTAGTTCGCCATAGTCAGCACTCTGCAGTCCTGCTACTCCAACCACCGACTCCTCACAGGTGACAGAGGACACCTGCTCCTCAAAGGATCGAGCTCCTCCTGGGGCGCTGGACTACCACCTCCGGTCTGCAGTGCTGCCTATCGATTGCTTGTCAGTTTCTGCTTAGTTTTGCACTTGTCATCTTGCCCGCGCTTCTTGCAGCCCGTCACTGTCCTCTTGACTGCTGCGATGCAGTTCACCTTGCCCACTATGGACTGCCATATAGCCTTTTTGGTCCCCAATGACACTTTGGAGCTGACAAAGAGCTGGTGTTGATGCTCCATCACTTCTGCAATCAGGATCTCATTCTCCTCTTGACTGAGCCTGCATTTCCTCTTCCTCTTCCCCTTGGACTCTGGCTGGTTATCCTGGCTGTTGGTAGGATTGGAGGGGTTGTTGTCCTCTGCTGTTCTGCGCTATCTCTCTTTTCCTCTATGTCACAATCATTCATGGGGACTTCGGGTTCACACGAAAAGTCATCTTCCTGAGTCTTGGCCTGGAATCTGCCCGAACCAGGATACATTTCGTGTTACTTCAACATTTCCTCTTCTGGCCGTTATCATGGTGCCTTTTACTTTTGGCGAACAAAGCAAACACAAGGAGATGATGGACGGAGCGCTGAAACTTTTCAGACACTCACCCTCAGTCACAAATCTGGGTTGAATCCATCATCGTTCTTTAGCTCACTTCGCCACCTCAGTTCAGACCCAGCTATATGCAAATCAGTCTTGACCCTGTGCCTCATGGGAACAGTCCAGCCCAAACTGCCAATCCAGATCTTCCCTGAACCGAAAACAAGCATCCTGGGACCGGTTTCGGGGTAACAACCCTCATCAGCCAGGCTAGCTTGAATCCAGTGGCAGAGTGAGCAAGGGACCCACGTCTGGGCATACCCTGCCAACTTAGGGCGAACAAAGCAAACACAAGGAGATGATGGACGGAGCGCTGAAGCTGAAACTTTTCAGACACTCACCCCCAGTCACAGATCTGGGTTGAATCCATCATCGTTCTTTAGCTCACTTTGCCACCTCAGTTCAGTCCCAGCTATATGCAACTCAGTCTTGACCCGGTGCCTCATGGGAACAGTCCAGCCCGAACTGCCTTCTGCGAGCTCATTCAGCTCACCACTGCACTGCACCAGCTGAGTCCAGGCTTCTTGTTTTTCCGTGGTTAAACCCCTTACACCGTCCAGAAAGTTCTTCCAATGATGCCCCTTGAGCTCATCAGCCCCTTGAGCTCATCAACCCCTTGAGAAAGCACGCATCAGCAGCAAGGACAATGCTCGGGGGCACACCAGCTCAGTAACCATTTTCACGAATCCTTCCATTTTAGGCTCCTATTCACAATGGAGGGAGGTAAACCACATCGAAGGCATATTGTTGAAGTTGGACTGCCCATCTCTCAATTCTCCGGGGAGCATTGCAAGCGGTGTCGGCAAATAGGGGTACCAGAGGCTTAAGATCAGTCACTACCTGGAAACTTTGACCACAGAGGTAAAGATGAAAGTGTTTGCAGGCCCATCAGATGGCCAGGGTCTCTCTTTTGATCTGCGCATAGTGGGTTTCCAGTGCCGTAAGAGCTTGGCAGGTATACATAATCGGGACCCACTCACCACTACCTTTCCTCTGCATGAGCACTGCTCCCAACCCCACATAGTTAGCACCAACAATGAGTTCTGTGGCATGTGTAGAGTCAAAGTAGGCCGATGTGGCATCCTGTAAAAGGGCCTTCTTGATGTCTTTGAACTCCTGGGCCCCCATACTACTCCCCTCCCAGGTGACGTCCTTCTTGGTCAAAGCCCGCAGAGGTCTGAGAACATATCCAAATTGGGAATGAAGCGACTGCAGTAATTGGTCATTCTCAGGAAGCTGCGAACCTCAGATGGGCTGTTCAGGATAGCTGCCGTTTTGATAGCTGTGACCTTTTTAGGGTCGACCTGCATACTGTTTTGGAAAAACCGGTATCCAAAAAACTCTTTGGCGTCGGCATAGAACAATCATTTTTGTCAATGAAGAGTGAGACCAGACTCGCTTTATCTTTGCAATGTTGCTCTTAGTCTGGCATGGTGTTCTTTCAGAGTGCTGGAGAAAATGGGAATATTGTCCCTTACATTATTTACCCCGACCAGGCCAGATAGCACCTCACATTGCATCTTGAAAAACCTCCACTGCCAACGACACCCCAAAACTCAGGCGCTTGAAACGTCGAAGACCTACGTGGGTAGAAAAAGTCATGATGTATTGACTGGATTCCTCTAGCATTAGTTGATAGTATCCGGAGTTTAAATCCAGTTTTGAAAACCACTTGGCCACGTTCAAGTCGGTGACAATTTCTTTGATGGTTAGGGTTATATGTCTCTCACAGTGGATGGCCTTGCTGGGCAATCTCATATCAACACATAGGAGTATCATTCGTGGCTGCTTTGGTTTAGGGGCAGTAACCAACAGCGACACCCTAGGTGTAGGGCCAGTCACCTTCTCTATGACTCCAGCTTGTTCCAACTTCTCCAGTCCCTATTCCACTTGGGGCCGGAGATGAAATGGCCCCCTTCTGTGGCGGAGGCCAAAGGGACGTACTGTATCATCTATGTGGAGTTTCACCTGAACACCTTTAAAGCACCCAAGTCCTTCAAACAGCTCCAGGAAGTCATTCAGAATCTCATCAGCGTGGTACTGGTCACTGGCGTAACGAAACTTGAGGGGGCCTCCCTGCAAGGCACGTGGAGGGGCCCCCTCTGGGCTCAATCAGGAGGTCTGCAGCCAGAGTGCTGTGCTGAGGGGGGCCCCCTGGAGCTTGGGGGCCCCCCGCACCGCGGGGGCTGCAGGGGCCTGTGTTACGCCCCTGGTACTGGTGTATCTGCTTGGCGAGGAACACCAGGCCTCCACAGTGTGACATCCTAGTAGCATGCCGGTACTGTCTTAGGTCACATGGAATTTTGTCTTAGTTGTAGCGTCTCCATTTGCCACCTCCACTTCAATGACACCCTGGAGCGAAATGGGATCAGTTCCGCCATATGTGTATATCTTGGCCCTCATTGGCATGAAGGCAGGTTTGGGTTTCAGCTTCTGGAATTGTTCTGCGTCAATGACATTTACTGACACTCCTGTGGGAATGAGGGCCCTGATTTTGACTCCACCAACTTCTATATAGCACATGTGGGGAGGTCGGCATTTCTGATTCCTCCGTCCTGTGAAAGAGATGGTGAACACATCTACCTCTTCATCTTCATCCATATGGCCGTCCACAGCTGCATGCACTGAGACCGGGCGATCACCTTTGTTGGCTACAGATAGTTGCCTCACATTCGTGGGTTTCTAACCCTTTGTATTCGACCCAGCACCTGCATCCTCGGGGTGGGTGTCAAGGCATATAACACTTGCCACATGCTTTCTCAGCGGGGAACGGCTGGAACAACGTGGGCAGAGCCATGCTTGCCAGAACACTAAATCTGTAACTATGCTTGCCTAAACAACAAATCTGCCTTAACCAGGGATACGCGTGGTTTAGGCAGATGGCGCTCTAGAGTTCAGGATAGGTGGGGAAGCATTGGAACAGGAAGCTCCAGGCGTGGACATGTAAGTAGGGCTGTGGGCGGGTTTGGGGGGGTAGTTTTTACGGGTGTGTTTGGGGGGTGAGTTTTTAGGGGTGGAGTGGTTTTAGGGCTCAAAACCACTCCACCCAGGGCGGAGTGGGGAGATCAGGGTAGTTTTTTTCACTAGGGCAGGTTTTAGGCCTCAGGGCAGTGGAAGTGTAGGGGTAGTTTTGGAAAGGGGGAAGTTTTTAGGGCTCCGGGAAAGGGTAGGGGTAGTTTTATGGGCTGGGTATGGGTGGGTGTTTTTAGGAGTGGGTGGCAGTTTTAGGGCTCAGGGCAGGGGGGAATCGGGGTAGTTATTTTAATTAGGGGCAGGGTTTTAGGCTTCAGGGCAGTGGAAGGGACTGGGGTACTTTTAGGGACAGCGCGGGGTCGGGTAGTATATGGTAAGGGGCATGATTTTATGCCTCAGTGCAATGGGAGGGGAAGGGGGAGTTTTAAGGTCAGAGCAGGTTTTAGGCCTCAGGGTTGAGAGGCAAGGTAGTGGGTTCAAATTTTAGGGCTTAGGACAGGTGGGGACAGAGTAGGGGCGACCTACCATTCATGGCTTGACAACAAAAATGCATGGTAAAAGCATGCGTAAAAGCATGTGTGGTAAAGGAATGTGTGGTTAAGATGCATTCATGGTTCGAGCTGCGTAGTGGAGGCACACGTGGTTTAGCCAAGTCATAAACCTTTCTTAGCAACTCGTGTGGGCGCTGCTCCACATGATCTTCCTGGGCACCATTGAATTGCCTCTACTTTTTCTTCTTTGATCTTCGCCCCACTTGTTGCTGTGGGGTGTATGGAGGCACGGCAGAGGGCAAACTCCATCACTCCTGCTCTGCTATTCTCAAGTTCATGAGATCGGCCTAGAACAAGTATTTCATTTAGTGTTATGCCAGGTTGTCGCAGGATTAACATTCTGAGGTTGGAAGAGCAGCAGCCCTGTATTAGCTGTGCTCTTATCTCGTCTTGCTTATCTATGCCAGCGCATTTGCTTGCCAACTTGGCCAGCCTGGAGGAAAAGGTGTCCACTGATTCCCCTTCTAGTTGACGTGCTTGGCGAAGTTTGAATCATTCGGAATCCAGGTTCAATTGTGGATCAAAATGTCGGTTTAATGCTGTGATGACTGTCGCGAAATCATCAGCTGCCCGTGTATTCAGTAGATTTTCAAATATCATAGAGTCCATCACCACCTATATGTAGCATCATGACTGCACCATTGGACTCACGCGTTGTGCGAAAGTAGTGCCTTAATCTTCCAATCCACTGTCTCCACCTCGGTGCTGCAGTCGCAGGTTCTGCTAGTTGACTAAATGGCGATAACGCCGCTACTAGCGCTTGTGCACCCTGACGTTGCGCAATGCGTGCAGCTGCAGAATTGGCCACCTCTTGGGGACTGACATAGTTGTTCACCCTCCTCTTGGGGTGTGTTGTGGGCATGGAAGAAGATCCCAGAGGGTCAATGTGTCTCACTGTTCTTTATGCTGTGCTCCAGTATGTGTGACATACAACTGTGTTCTCACAGTGCGTGTCCTCTTGTACTTTCGCCTTCTATTTTTTTTTTTTAATCAGGTGAATGTGGCTGGGCTCTTCTGTAGGCATTTCGCCCCTTTCAGGCAATCATCTTCTCTCTCCCCACTCCATGTACAACAAATGATTGTCACAAGTTCTCCAGGCACGGGAACGGGACACAGCCGTAGACCTGGCTGACGATAGTACTGATGCAGGGAAAACAGTACCTTAGCAGTTGCGGGGGCACACCACGCTCATCCCGCGCCTGTTGTGCCATAGCAACGCTTGCTAAGGGCCATGTGTCTGCATCGGATGGCCTCCAGTGATGCAGGTCGCACACTCCATGAAATTGGGTGGGCCGTGTGGTAGCAGGCCGAGATGTCACACTCCCCGACCAGGACAGGGCCGCTGAGCACTCACGTCGGGTGGCAGGAGCATGCCGACACAGGATCAGAGGCTGCTGGATTTGCACCCAACTCTGTGACGTCAGCGGGTCACACTGCGTGGACAGGAACAGGCGCCATCGGGATGGTAGCAGGCGACACCACACTCTAGCGTGACCAGGCAGCTGGTAAAACCACAGCGAGCTGAAAAAGCACCGCCATTCACGAGCTCAGGCTTGGCACCAGAGCAGACTGGATAGGTGCGGTACCAACAAGGTGCACCTGCCGCAATGGACTGTGTATGACAGGGGGGCCCCCCTTGTCGCCAATGTCGAGTTGGATCCCTGCAGTGGATCGACATTGTGGCGGCCTACCACTGAGCGGGTGACACAGACACACACATACATATAGAGGGTAGGCATACACTAGCCTTAAGTGGCTCTTGCACCTTGCACCGGTCATAAGGGGTGCATGCCACAACATTGTAGCGTAGTGGCAGTGGCAGCCGGCACAGGTAAGAGCGGTGGGGCGGGTGGGGTAGGGATCAGGGAAGTTGACATACAACGGGATAAGTTAAATTACATTTTTTAAAAACCACTTACCTTGCGCTCACCGCAATTGACTTCCACGACCCCCACTCCACCCCACCACTGCCAATCCCCACCGCCCCATTGCTGTTTCCTTTGCGGGCTGCCACTGCATAGTGGTGGGTGGCTCACTACAGTAGCCATCTTGGAAGTAAGACAAATATGGCAGCCATCGTATAAGTGCTGTCTTCCAATATTTAGAAGTGAAATATGACACACCTGATTAAGCAACAACTGCTAGAGAGTCGTATAAAGTACTATATTATGATCTAATAATATAAATGAAGAGAACCTCGTAATAATGGGTGTCAAAGTATGGTGTTATACTCATTTGATACATAATCTCAGTAAAATCAAAATGAGAGCACACTATAATTGCAAATATACAGACTTTTTTGAAGATACAAATTAATAATAAAATTATAAGTTTTATGATTTATACCTTTGGTTTCATATTAACTTTTGCTTAGGTATAAAATAATAGCATTTATGGATCGTCAAGAAAATAGTGTAGTTCGTTATCAATATTGAGCCCTTCCTCGACAGATCATTTCATAATCCATTGAGCTTCATGTCTTCTCAATTTCAATTCTCTATTACCTCCTCTGGCGTCCATCATCACCTTTCCCAGTCCATGAAATTGGAAATTATGATGAGTATCCTGCAGGTTGCATTCAACTACTCATTGCAAAGGACAATCTTGAATCTCCATGTTTAACTGCCCTAAAACGTTCTGAAATTCTCTCATGTAAGGGTCTGATAGTGCTACTAGCATATATTTTGTGGCATTTGCACAACAGAACATATATTACAAATTTAGTACCTCATTTATGTTATTCCTGATCTGATAGGTTGGACTATTATTGTAGCAAAAAGATGTTCCCTTGTCCTTTACTAATCTACAGACACACATTACACATGAGAATCAAAGCTTACGTTCACTTAGGACAACTTTGTGTTTCCTCCCATTGTGATTGTGACATAGTAGTCTATCACACGATCATTTTACTGTTATTATTTTCACTGTAATAAAGAACTGTAGGCTTTGCACTGAAAAGACTTGGGGCCAGATTTACCAGTATCTCAGGCAGTGCAGCAGCCCCAAATGCTGCGCTGCGTGAGAAGGGGAGAGCACCATATTTACAGAAATATGGTGCTCACCTCCCTTTTCCCTAGCACTGATGCTGAAATCAGCTGCCATGCGCCACAGAGACCACTTTGCGCCATAGTGGAAGGGTGTCTCTGTGAGTCAAGCATAGGTTTTGTACTGGAAGGATACCCTTCCAGTACAAAATACTATGCTTAGACAAATTTTAAATATTTTTCCACTTTGTATGTGTGGTGTACAATGCAGCACTCATGTGAAGTCGAAATATAAAGGAGAAAATAAATTCTCCTTCATAGCACCTGGTTCAAGTGTTCACTATTTTCTGGCACTAAACCCTGTATTCTTTTTTTAGTAAGTTAGATTTAGAGTCAGAAACCTTGGGCGGTTGCATGGGAATTACCATGCACCAACCATGGTACGCACCCTTGGCGCTAAGTAATGCACAGCAGCGCTATGCACTGCTTTGCGTTACTTTCAAGTTATTTCCAGCACTAAGCAAGGTTTGGAAAAAAATATGAAAAAAAGATCGTGCGCCTATTTGTGTCACTTTTGTGACGCAAATACAGCGTAAAATCTTCGTAAATCTGCCCCTATCCCAATCGCACTGAAAATGATGTGCCAAATCAAGGATGACCTAATGGCCTCAGACAGAGAAACATACTATGTAATAAGTCATGTCACCTGAATAGACTGAGACTGTCCGAATCTTACATAGTAGATTGGTGAGAGAAACTTCAAATGTATTCTTTAGCAAAATGTTTCTTCTTGCTTGTTCCCCATTGGTGCATACCCTGTGAACTATGTAAATGTGTAGTGAATGTATGAAATCCTTTGTCTAAAGTTCTATAGAGGGCTACAATTCGTAGAAGACGAATCTATGCTGGATTTCCAGCAGAACTTTACTGAGTTTTTCTTATATTCTTTATTATGCATATCCTTATATACTCAATTGACTGGTGGTTATGCTTATATATTTCTGTAATTATTTTCTTTGAGTAAACTTTTAAACTTTAGTCCTTGTTTGTCATTTTTATGGAAATCCATGTAATTTACTGGAAATTTATGAAATGTAAATCAAGTAGAGATGGGTCAATTGGGTAGCACCAAAGTCCACTAGGAACTACACCTCTCCTGGTCCACCAGTTATGCACATTGAAGAAGGAAAAAGAGACACAGGTTTGTGGACTCACAGATCCGTGTCAGTAAAACATTCTGACATGCAGAGTCAAACGTACTTCCAACACCAGCAGAAGTCTGTCAGTTAACACCCTAGTAATGAACTGCAGCATAATCACAGAGTTCTAATGAACAACCAGAGGACAAACATTTTGTATTCATGACTAAAGTGAAGTACTCAAGAACTACATTTTGTTGGAATTGGAGTTGATGAATTCCAAGCCTTTTCTGAAGAGCAGGCTGAGTAAATGAGCACTGGGATGGTCATGCAGGCATGAAGCCAGGGGGTTAAAATTGTGAGAGTAAGTGTGACTTTTAGTAATTTGATGCAACCCAAACAAATGATGGCCTGAATGCTAAACATTTCAAACATTCACCCCCTGTCAAGCGATCTGGGTTAAATCTAACATTCTTTTGCTCACAATGCCACCCCATCACATCTATCATCTGTTCTTTTTGCATTTGTCGCCCTAATTGGGAAGGGTATGCCATGACGTGGATCCCATGCTCGCTATGCCACCAGATTGAAACTAGCCTACCCGATGACAGGTGATACCCCGAAACCAATCCCAGGATGCTTGTTTCTGGTCCAGGGAGGACCTGGCCTGTCAGCTCGGGCTGGACTGTTCCCATAGGGGCCAGGGTCAAAACTGATTTGCATATAGCTGGGATTAAACTTGAATGGCATGGCAAGCAAAAAATCTGTGGATTAACCCAGATGTGTGAATGGGGGTGAATGTTTGATTTGTTCATCATCTGCTCTTTTTGCATTTGTTGCCCGAAGTGGGAAGAGCATGCCCAGACGTGAGTCCCATGCTCACTATGTCACCGGATTCACTCTAGCCTGGCTGATGACATGTGATACCCCGAAACCAGTCACAGTATGCTTGTTTCTGGTCCAGGGAGAACCTGGCCTAGCAGTTCAGGCTGGACTGTTTTGATGGCGGGCAGGGTCAAGACTGATTTGCATATGGCTGGGGACAAACTGGAATGGCTTGGGAAGCAGAAAAATGATAGCTTTAACCCAGATCTGTAACAAGGAGTGAATGTTTAATTTGTTCAGCATTCCGTCCATCATCCGTTCTTTTAGCATTTGCCACCCTAAGTGGGAAGGCTATGTCCAGACTTGGGTCCCGTGCTCGCTATGCCAAAAGATTAAAGCAGGGCTAGCAAATATGGGGTGATATCCCAAAACCGGTCTCAGGATGCTTGTTACTGGTCCATGGAGGATCTGGCCTGGCAGTTCGGGCTGGATTGTTGCCATGGGGAAACGGTCAAGACTAATTTGCATATGGCTGGGTCCATACTGAAATGGCATGAAAAAAAACTGTAGATTTAACCCAGATCTGTGACTGGGGTGAATGTTTGATTTGTTCAGCATTCCGGCCATCATCTTTTCTTTTTGCATTTTTCACCCTAAGTGGGAAGGGTATGCCCAGATGTGGGTCTCATGTTCGCTATGCTACTGGATTCAAGCCAGCCCAGCTGATGAGGGGTGATACACTCCAACCGACCCCAGGATGCTTGTTTCTTGTCCAGTAAGGACCTGGCCTAGCAGTTCGGGCTGGACTGTTCCAATGGGGGGTAGGGTCAAGACTGATTTGCATATGGCTGGGTCGAAACTGGAATGCATGGCAAGCAAAAGGAACAATGGATTTAACCCAGATCTGTGACTGGGGGTGAATGTTTCATTTGTTCAGCATTCCGTCCATCATCTGTTCTTTGACATTTGTCGCCCTAAGTGGGAAGGGTATGCCCAGATGTGGGGCCCGTGTTCACTATGCCACCGGATTCAAGCTTGCTTAGCTGATGCGGGGTGATACCGCGAAGCCGGTCCCCGGATGCTTGTTTCTAGTCCAGGGAGGACCTGGCCTGGCAGTTCGGGCTGGACTGCTCCCATGGGGGTCATGGTCAAAACTGATTTGCGTATGGCTGTGTCCAAACTGGAATGGCATGGCAAGCAAAGAAACAATTGATTTAACCCAGATCTGTGATTGGGGTGAATGTTTGATTTGTTCAGCATTCCATCCATCATCTTTTCTTTTTGCATTTTTCACCCGAGTGGGAAGGGTATCCCCAGACGTGGGTTCCATGCTCGCTATGCCACCGGATTCAAGTCAGCCCAACTGATGATGGGTGATACCCTGAAACTGACCCCAGGATGCTTATTTCTTGTCCAGTGAGGACCTGGCCTGGCAGTTCGGGCTGGACTGTTCCCATGGGGGGTACGGTCAAGACTGATTTGCATAAGGCTGGGTCCAAACTGGAATGGCATGGCAAGCAAAAAAACAATGGATTTAACCCAGATCTTTGACTGAGGGTGAATGTCTGACTTGTTCAACATTCCATCCATCATCTGTTCTTTTTGCCAGCCTAAGTGGGAATTGTATGCCCAGACTTGGGTCCCGTGCTTGCTATGCCACCTTATTCAAGCTAGCCTGGCTGATGAGGGGGTGATACTCCGAAACCGGTCCCAGGATGCTTGTTTCTGGTCTAGTGAGGACCTAGCTTGGCAGTTCGGGCTGGACTGTTCCCATGGGGGGCAGCTTCGAAATTGATTTGCATGTGGCTGGGTCCAAACTTGAATGGCATGGCAAGCAAAAAAACAATCGATTTAACCCAGATCTTTGAATGGGAGTGAATGTTTGATTTGTTCAACATCCCATCCTTCATCTGATCTTTTTGCATTTGTCACCCTAAGTGGGAAGGGTATGCCCAGATGTGGGTCCTGTGCTTGCTATGCCACCGGATTCAAGCTAGCCTAGCTAATGAGGGATGATATCTCAAAAGTGGTCCCAGGATGCTTGTTTCCGGTCCAGGGAGGACCTGGACTGGCAGTTCGGGCTGTGACTGGGGGTGAATGTTTGATTTGTTCAGCATTCCGTCCATCATCTGTTCTTTGACATTTGTCGCCCTAAGTGGGAAGGGTATGCCCAGATGTGGGTCCCGTGTTCACTATGCCACCGGATTCAAGCTTGCTTTGCTGATGCGGGGTGATACCGCGAAACCGGTCCCCGGATGCTTGTTTCTAGTCCAGGGAGGACCTGGCCTGGCAGTTCGGGCTGGACTGCTCCCATGGAGGTCATGGTCAAAACTGATTTGCGTATGGCAGTGTCCAAACTGGAATGGCATGACAAGCAAAGAAACAATTGATTTAACCCAGATCTGTGATTGGGGTGAATGTTTGATTTGTTCAGCATTCCATCCATCATCTTTTCTTTTTGCATTTTTCACCCGAGTGGGAAGGGTATCCCCAGACGTGGGTTCCATGCTCGCTATGCCACCGGATTCAAGTCAGCCCAACTGATGATGGGTGATACCCTGAAACTGACCCCAGGATGCTTATTTCTTGTCCAGTGAGGACCTGGCCTGGCAGTTCGGGCTGGACTGTTCCCATGGGGGGTAGGGTCAAGACTGATTTGCATAAGGCTGGGTCCAAACTGGAATGGCATGGCAAGCAAAAAAACAATGGATTTAGCCCAGATCTTTGACTGAGGGTGAATGTCTGACTTGTTCAACATTCCGTCCATCATCTGTTCTTTTTGCCAGCCTAAGTGGGAGTTGTATGCCCAGACGTGGGTCCCGTGCTTGCTATGCCACCTTATTCAAGCTAGCCTGGCTGATGAGGGGGTGATACTCCGAAACCGGTCCCAGGATGCTTGTTTCTGGTCTAGTGAGGACCTAGCTTGGCAGTTCGGGCTGGACTGTTCCCATGGGGGGCAGCTTCGAAATTGATTTGCATATGGCTGGGTCCAAACTTGAATGGCATGGCAAGCAAAAAAACAATCGATTTAACCCAGATCTTTGAATGGGAGTGAATGTTTGATTTGTTCAACATCCCGTCCTTCATCTGATCTTTTTGCATTTGTCACCCTAAGTGGGAAGGGTATGCCCAGATGTGGGTCCTGTGCTTGCTATGCCACCGGATTCAAGCTAGCCTAGCTAATGAGGGATGATATCTCAAAAGTGGTCCCAGGATGCTTGTTTCCGGTCCAGGGAGGACCTGGACTGGCAGTTCGGGCTGGACTGTCCCCATGGGGAAGGGGGGGGGGGGGGGGGTCAAGAATGATTTGCATATACCTAGGTCCAAACTGGAATGGCATGGCAAGCAAAAAAACTATGGATTTATCCCAGATCTGTGACTGAGTGTGAATGTTTGATTTGTTCAGCATTCCATCCATCATCTGTTCTTTTTGCATTTTAGTAATTTGAGGCATAATGTATTTTTAAGGGTGCTAAAATAGTTAAAGAGAGAAATGTCTGCAAAAGTACAGCATTCCTTTTCCATATCTGCTATTCAGCCTACTCATCTTCTCACTCACTTATTAGATTCCTAATTTTAAGATAGTAACATTTTGGTCGCCCAAATTATATATCTACATGTCTATATATCTGTTTATTTATCTATCTATCTATCTATCTATCTTTCTATGTAGCAAAATCTTATGAATTCACTGAACAAAACAAAGGTTAAAGTGACAGTATAGTTAGGTGTTCAAATGAGGTAAACAGTAATCTTTAGTAACTAGAAACCTCCTTAAATTCAACCACTATATTTTAATTGACCAAACTATAACTTACGCTCCCTCCATGCACTAGTTATGAGCTCACATATTACATGACTAATAACATATTAAATTGCCTCATTAATGCCATCTAAAATGACATCATTGATGACATCATTCACTCATTGTGACACTGTCCTACAGGGTTTGGGTACTTGAAGTAAGTGGCCAGTTTTCTCCTGTGGTCAATTTTCTATTCACACTAATCGGATTACCTTATTAAAGACTACACATGACCAACAGCTTTAAGTCAAGAGGATGACAGGTATTTGGCTTTCTTCAGTGAATGGGTGTGTTTGTGTGTGTGTCTTGCTTTTTCCTCAGAACACCTGAGCAAGACTTCAAAATACCAGGACACAACTTGAACACTTCAAAATAGGACTCTACACACTTTAGAATACCAAATTACAACATAAACAAAGCTCAACACTCATTTGCCAAGTAAAGGGGAATATTTATTGCAGCAAGTTCACATATATCAAATGGCAATAATGCACATGTAAAATAAATGCATGTATACTGAATGTATATCCACAAGAATAAATGCAAAGAAAGATAACTGCATATACACAAGAATAAGTAATTAGAACTTTGAATACTTCACTGGCTGTCTGTTTAACATCATCCTTGCCAGCACGACTGGGGAACCCGTTGACAGTCTTAGGCAGGAAGGTCTCGACCGTGCACAAAAGCACTGGGCAGTGCGCCCACTTGCAGGAGAGTTCCTGTCAAAGCACCAAGAGGTCTCCATCTTTATACTCTTTACTTACACGGAGAGAGACTACTAGAAGCTCCCTCTCCCTTCATCTACGCTGTAGGTGGTGGCTACACTCTCTGCGTCGAGATCACTCAACGGAGCCGGCCAGGCTCCGATGAGAGCTGAGGCAGAATTCTTCACATTCACATCCTTGGACACTATGCAACCCACACTGTTTGTTCTAGCAGCTTATCTCTCCCACTCAGGTAAATGAGAACCATAAACAATCTGTGTGCGCATTTAACCTAGGCCTGCCTGCGTTCGCAGCTGAAAGGCTGGGTCCTACAGACACAAGATGAAAACATGCTCACAAATGTAGTTAAAGCAACATGGAGTCAATGGTCAATACACAATCTCACAATGTATAATTGCCTTTAGCATTACACTCCACTCCTTGGCCATTGACTAATAAATAGTATAACTCATAGGTATAAACGTTATAGTTTAGGATGAATTAAGGATATAACATTAGGCAGACATTGCATACAGCAACAAATAGATATCAAAATACAAATTATAATGAAAATGACACTTAAAATATAGTGAAGTTGTCCGAAATCAGGCAACCATCCAAATGACCAATCCCACCATCCCTTGTCCACATCTTGCTTCGCCCCCTTGACTAATTCATGCAATGCATTAAGATGCAAATGGATGGATGTGGAATGGTCAGACAAATTCAAACAACACAATCCTTCAAAATCGGCACAGCCATGGTTATGTTTTATAAGCAAATAGTCAATACCAGCCCTATTTTGTAAAGTGGCTTTTCTTGTTCCCCGAACATCCAATAGTAATTCAGCTTAAGCAGTGGAAATTTCATTTATATTTTTCACCATTAAACATGCAAGCTTGTTTATTATTCTCGTATTATACACAGTTAACCCAGGAATGCCTACTATGGATGTAGCTAGACTAATATATTCAGTTTTAACAAGGTAATTTCTGAATCACAGTCTTAGACAATTGAAATGCGTCTCTAGCATAGCGAGAACGTAAGCTGAATGCAAAGGATACATCATAAGTCCTAATCATGTTAAGGCACATGGTCCGCTAGTCAGGTTCTCTGGAATGTAGGTGTATGATGTATTGCCACACGAAAAGAGCCATCCCTTGCGTAATTTAACATGCCTAAAGTGACTAGCATCACTATTAGTTTCCGAGACATACTGTTATTTACAGTGGTACACATACTAGAGGTGTTACTTATAGAACCATCAAGCTTTAGCTGCTGGCACTTGCCTATTTTAGCAGGATCACATGTAAGGTTGAAACAGATGTCATAAACAGAGATATTGAATGTTGAATGTTATGATGTGAGTCACATAAACACGCCATGCTGTGATCTAGAAGAACAGAGAACAACAAGTATTATCATTCTTGCAAATATCATTTATCAGCAGACACATGTTCCGATTTCTCCTCTCTAGGTCTCATTACAACTAGAATGTTGTCTTTTCCCATAGCTATGATTGCAGCAGGTTCAGGGGGGTTGTTGTGGGATTCGATCCATCCTTTAGCTTCTGGGTTCTTATCAGTGGAGCTGAACCCTCTCTTTCCTCGTACAGTAAGAAGGTCTGGGGCAGTCCCCTTCTTAACATTTCCTCCATAAATTGGCATGATGATAATCTGGGCAACTCGATCTCTGGGTTGCACTACTAAATCAGCATCTCCACTGTTCAACAGTATCACTTTTATCTCTCCTTGGTAATCAGAGTCTATTACCCCTCCCAGAATTTGGATGCCTTTTAAGGCAAGCCCGGAGCAAGGGGCAATTACTCCAAAATGCTCCAGGGGAATGTGAATTCAAACCCCAGTTTCAATTAAAGCTATATCTTTGGATTTCAGTCTGTGCATCTATAAAGCATGTAAATCAAGACTTGCAGCCTCTGGGGTGGACTGATATGGAGCTAAGACTCCAGGAGTTGTCTCCCAGTACCAGTTAGTGTTAGTGGCCACGTGAGGCTGAATCTGCAAAGCTGGTGTCAACATTCGCATTAATGGAGTTTCTACATTTGTAAAAGGTCTGTTGTTTAAAATTAAACAATGCATCATGCAAGTTATCTCTCCAACCTTTTAATGACCCATCTGACAATTTTTTCAGCTGAGCTTTCAACAATGCATTCATCCTCCCAATCAGGCCCACAGCTTATGGGTAGTAAGGGATACAATACATCCACTCTATGTTGTGCTGTGCACAATAATCCTGCACCATTTTGCCATTGAAATTAGGAGCATTGTCACTTTGAATCTGCAATGGAATACCATAATACAAAATAAGCAGATTCACTGTTTTCAAAGTAGTCTGCTGAGTGGTGTTTTTACATGGAAAGGCTATCAAGTAGCCAGAGTAAGTATCTACCACTGTACATGCATACTGACAACCCCGACTAATTGGCATTGGCCCAATGCATTGGATCTGCCATATGTGTCCTGGCAGCTTTCCCCTACCTAGCTGACCTCTCACCACCTGTGGGAGTGATCTGTGTTGCGTATGCTGACAAATGGGACATTACATAATCGCAGTTTTGATCACATCTAAGGGAATATGCATCCCTCTATTCTCTGCCCACCTCTTAGTGGCTTTCTCTCCCAGGTGTCCACATTTTTGGTGTGCCCACTAAGCCATTCCCACCAAATCAAAATCCTGTGTTACCAGCTTGGCCTCCAAAAATGTGGCTATTTCATCTGCAAAGGAATTACACCACCGTTCTAATGAGTCTATTGGGCAGTGGGAATCTACGTGATATACAGCAACTGTGCTTAGTGGTAACATTTCTCAGATCTCTTGACACAACTCCTTACCCCACACCTCTTTTGAATGTATCATCCAGTTATGGGCATGCCATATGGTAGCCAGGTAGCTAACTCATTGGCAGTAGAACATGAGTCTGTATAAATAAAACACTGCCAGGTAATTCTTGGTTCAAAGCCTGATACACAGCATACAGTTCTGCAAACTGGCTACTCCTTCCCTCTCCGGTAGTAGTTAACAATTTCTTGGTCACAGGATTGTACGACACTGCTTTCCAATGCCTCTTAGCCCCCACATATTTGTCTGAGCCATCAGTAAATCACACATGTGTCTTGTCGTCTGAAGAAAATGCTGGAAACAGCTAACCCCACTTCAAAGGGGACTCCTGTATCTCAGGCACATCCTGTAACAACTCTGTATCTTCCACTGGGGCCTGCACCACCTGCTCATGCAACACTGCAGTGCCTTTGGGGCCTACTCAGGCCCTGTCTTGTATGTATCACTTCCACTTGATTATGTTGGCTTCCTGTGCATGCCCTATCCTATGAGTCTTGGGGGAACTCATCACCCATTTCATTATAGGAATCTCAGGTCTCAAAATCACATTGTGCCCCAGGGTCAACTGCTCAGTGTCCACCAGGGCCCAATAACATTCAAGTAACTGCTTTTAAAATGGAGTGTACCACTCTCCTTTCTTTGTCTCTGCCACAAACTCCAATTAGCATACTGCCCCTGGACTGTCATATTCAGCTCAACATCACTCTCTCGTACTGGCCACAAATCCAAGGCACACTGCATAGCCTCCTTTGCTGAGTCGAATGCATTCTGTTGCTGCTCTCCCCACTCAAACTCATGTTTCGTTTGCATAACCTTGTACAAAGGGGCCAAAATCTGACTTAAGTGAGGAATATGCTGTCTCCAGAAACCAAACAACCCAATGAACCTCTAAGCTTCCTTCCTATTTCGTGGCACATCAAATTCTTTAATCATTTGTCTCACTTGCGACACCACCTCTCTGTGTCCCTGATGCCATTGGATACCCAATAATTTCACATTTTGAGAGGGTCTCTGTATATTTGCAGGATTTATCTCCCACTCTTCACTCTGCAAGTGTTCCACAATACTGTCCAGTTGGATCTTGTGTCTCTCCCTGTATCATCACATCATCAATGTAATGGCAAAGCTGCACCCTAGGAATGACTGATACCTCATCCAAGTGCTCCGACACCAGTCGGTGACAGATGGCAGGACTATGCAACTAGCCTTGAGAGAGTCTTTGAAATGTAAATTGCCTAGTGTTCCAGGAGGAAGCAAATTGTTTTTTGTTCTCGGGGGCTATCAGTATAGAGGAAAAAAGCATAGGCAATGTCAATAGTCGCATACTACGTCCTAGTGTGTTTCTGTATTTTCTCAATTAAGGTAATCATATCTGGGACAGCGGCAGTCAGAGGAGGAGTATGCTTGTTCAGCTCACGATAATCAACTGTCATGCACCAACTATTATCCATTTTGCGCCCGGGCTACACGGGGTTATTCCAGGCGGTAGTGATTGGAATCACCATCGCTGCCTCTATCAAGTCTTGTGTGGTCTCACTGATCTCCTCATGTCCTCCTGGAATTTTGTACTGTTTCCTATGAATTATCTCAGTATCTTGGGGCACCTTCACTGGAGGAATCTTTAAATGACCCACTCTCATTGTGGGCAACTGAGATATACCTTTTTGATGCAAACTGATAACATCCAGCCTTTAAATACAGAGTCATGCCTTTTAAGGTGTCAATTCAAATGATGTACTCAAGAATGGGCACTATCAAAACAGTGTATTCTCTTTTTGGGAGACTCCCAATTCTCATATAGACGGTAGTTTCTACTGCTGGTGTTTCCTCTCCATCCAAACGGGTAATTGTAAAATACTGTCCTTTGAATTTTTTGGGATTTCCATCTACTATAAAGGTCTCCACTCCGGTATCTACTAGGTATCTCACATTTTGGATGTTCCCATTCTTCCAATAAATCTCAACCCTAACATGGTGTCTGTTATTCTTGTGGGCCCACCCCTGCATAGGAGCTTGGCCACTTACCTAATCTAAATTTGCCCTGCGCACTTTCGCCCTTGTCAAATCCGGATAAACTCTCTGGTAATTTACAGGAAACCCCTTATCTCTGCCCCAACTGCTGTTCCTGTCCTCGTCTGCCTGGTCATAACTCATACCATACCTCACCCCATCAGACAAGGCTCTCTCTTTTTCCCTGAGGAGCTCTCTCTCTCTCTCTCTGTCCCGCTCTTCTCTCTCCTCCTTCCCCTCTGACTCCACCTGTTTCCGATTCACCTGCTTATTATCCTTCTTATTTATCTTTCTACCTCCTTCCTTTTTATCCCGCCCTCACCTCCGATACATTTCCCACATACTCTTGGTATCAATGCCATCAATTCTTCCATTGACACCCCGTCTTTCAACAATGTCATAAACATGTCTCTCCTGGACACTCTATTATTATCAGTACGAGTTTCAGACCGGGAGGCCCTTTCAGTCTTTATACACTCCCCCAACTCACCCAATTCACGAACTGTCTCAAGCACCTGAGACAAGTGATTGCCTGTTTGATTAATCAACAACGTCATTATAACATGTTTGTAGGCTGGGGTAGCTAAACAAACTATCTTATTCCGCACTGATGTATTTAGCAATCCATTCATCAAATCATGAGGAGCACCCATGAGAATTGCAATCCTCATTACATCTTCTTTCATTCTCTGCATTGCATCCCTCAATGTAAACCAGGGCTTATCACTTGCGGCCAATCTGACCCAGTTGGGTATTTGCGTGAACATCCTTCTGCCGCTAACCACAGTAAAGTGGTCTGCGCATTTCCCTAAAAATTACTAAACTCATCTTGCACAACAGGATCATTGCTTAGTATATAAAACTTTGCTGAATCTCCATGACGCACTCCCTGTGCCCCTAAATCAAACAAGCGCACCACCCATACTATTGCAGGGATTCTGCAGAGTCACAGAACTAATCTTGGGATCATAGAACCTCAAGAGGGAGGAACTGAGTCATCCTACCACCTGAGTACCCATGAGCCCGGGACCGACTAGCTATAGTGTCTCACTTGTCCTCCTACTCATTCACAGCCGCACAAGTGAATAGACACCACAGAAAAGCAACACTCCCGACCCTCTCAGGAATCGCAGTTGCAGGACACACCCTTTCACTCTCACATTCGTACTAGTCCACAATAAGTTCTGACAGAGACTCGAGAAAAGTTTAAAATGTTTATTTTTACTATTGTGCTCTGGTATGCAGTATACATGCCACAATAAGTAAGAAAATGCCTAACACAAATATGGTCAGCATAGTTAGTAATCCATAAATCATAAAAGGAGCTGTCATTGTATAAGACAGAATAAACTAACCTCCCTCCCCTTCTACAGAAGAAAAAATGATTATATATCAGAAGATCTCTGGGTGTTGGCAGCAGACCTTGTACCTTAGCAAGCACAGATGAAAGTTCTACATCTCAGGTACTGTCACGATCTCTTCCCTGGAAAGATCCCTATCCAAGTGTGTTGTTACCTATTTGTGCATACCTATATGACATGAGTACATGTTCCCAAACAAGAGCTGCATTTGTGTGTTTTGTCTAGGTGCTAGGGCCTGACCAGAACAGAATAACAAGGGGCATTGTTGTTTGACCTTGTCTACAGTGTTCAGACTAAATTCCAGGAAAGAACAGAATGCGAAAAGAACAGCAGGTTCTGTGTGAAAGTACAGTGTGGCACAAAGTAAAATATGTTTGTATAGTAACGTGCGCAAAGCCGAGGGCAGTCTGCAACATGCTCATGCTACATAGGGAAAACGACAATGGGCCTGCACAGGACACATGAAATCCATGACATGGATATTCCCATTCTTCCAATAAATTTCATCCCTAACATGGGGTCTGTTATACTTGAGGGCCCACCCCTGCTTCGGAACTTAGCCACTTACCTAATCTAAATTTGCCCTGTGTACTTTCGCCCATGTCAAATTCGGATAAACTCTCTGATAATCTTCAGGAAACTCCTAATCCCTGCTCCCACTGCTGCTCCTGTCCTCTTCTGCCTGGTCAAAACTTATACCTTACCCCCACCCCATCAGACAAGGCTCTCTCTCTTTTTCCCTACGGAGCTCTCTCTCTCTCTCTCTCTCTCTCTCTCTCTCTCTTTCTCTCTCTCTCTCTCTCTCTCTCTCTCTCCTTCTCTTCTCTCTCCTCCTTCTCTTCTCTCTCCTCCTTCACCTCTGACTCTACCGGTATCTGATTCACATGCTTATTATCCTTCTTATTCACCTTTCTACTTCCTTCCTTTTTACCCAACCCTTGCCTACAATACATCTCCCACATACTCTTGGCATCAATGCTATCAATTTCTTCCCTTGACACCCCGTCTTTTAACAATGCCATAAACATGTCTCTCCTGGACACTTTATTATTATCAGTATGAGTTTCAGACCGGGAGGACCTCTCAGTCTTTATCCACTCCCCCAACTCACCCAATTCACGTACTGTCTCAAGCACCTGAGACAAGTGATTGCCTGTTTGATCAATCAACGTCATTATAACATGTTTGTAGGCTGGGGGAGCTAAACGGACTTTCTTATTTCGCACTGATGTATTTAGCAATCCATTTATCAGATCTTGAGGAGCACCCATTAGAATTGCAATCTTCATTACATCTTCTTTCATTCTCTGCATTGCATCCCTCAGTGTAAACCAGGGCTTATCACTTGGTGGCCAATCTGACTCAGTTGGGTATTTGCGTGAATATCCTTCTGCCTCTAACTGCAGTAAAGTGGTCTGCGCGTTTCCCTGGAAATTCCTAAACTGATCTTGCACAACAGGATCTTTGCTTAGTATATAAAACTTTTCTGCATCTCCATGGTCTAAACACACTCCTGTGCCCCTAAATCAAATGAGCGCACCATCCATATAATCAGTGTCTCACCCGACCTCTGCCAGAATGTGTCTACAATATTACTAATCTCCTGCTGTGTGAAATCCTCCAAGGAGCAAAAGCCCCGGTGGATTTTGTGGATGTTGCTGTAACTTTCGCCGGTATTGGCTATGCCCGAATGGTCTTCCAACCCTCCTTCTCATTCTGACTAATATCCTGAAAACACTTTCCCCCAGAGACTGACAAAAATTCTGATCAATCCCATATGTTACCATCCCACTCCTCTGGGTTCCAATTTTAACCAGTCTTAGCAATAGCCAAATGCACCTTTCTCTTGTTAACCCTTCCTCTCCGCTTCTTCCACTTATATTCTGCTACACGTATCAACGCTTTTTCAGCCACAAGCTGATAAGCTTCCAACTTATCTTGCAACAATTTATTCTAACATGACAACTTTACGGAAATATTCTTGGCTTTCACTAACTGTTTTTCCATTGCTTCACGCTCCTTTTCTAACTGAATAAATTTTTCGTGCTTTTACCTATAAGCATTTAAGAGGATTCAGCCTCTTCGACCCAATGTACAAAACTCTTTCCCTTTTTCTGTTGGCACTTTTTGCAAGCAAATTAATTCATCTTCTGACTGCGCATCAGATATACACGCACTTCATTTCTCACTCAACCCAGCACAATACGACCACTCATGAGCAAGCTGACTATATGGAACTAATTACCATCCTGGTATTTCATTTGGTATCTGGGAAGCTGCTTTATCCATTTTTTGTTTTTCTGCCAAACATTCTGCCCCTTTCACTGCGTAGCCTGTTCGTGAAGCCAAAATGTCTTGCTTTTTCCTCAGAACACCTGAGCAAGACTTCAAAATACCAGGATACAACGTGAACACTCTTCAAAATAGGAATCTACACACTTTAGAATACCAAAATAAAACATAAACCAAGCTCAAAACTCAGTTACCAAGTAAAGGGGATTTTTTATTGTCGCAAGTTCCCATGTATCAAATGGTAATAATGCATATGTAAAATAAATGCATATAGTGAATGTATATACACAAGAATAAATGCATAGAAAGATAACTGCATGTACACAAGAATGAGTAATTAGAACTTGAAATACTTCACCGGCTGTCTGTTTAGCATCATCCTTGGCAGCACGACTGGGGAACCCGTTGACAGTCTTAGGCAGGGCGGTCTCGACCGGGCACAAAAGCCCTGGACAGTGCATCCACTCCCAGGAGAGTTCCGGTCAAAGCGCCAAGAGGTCTCTGTCTTTATACTCTTTACTAACACAGAGAGAGACTTTTAGAAGCTCCCCCTCCCTTCATATGCGCTGTAGGTGGTAGCTACCTATATGTGAGAAGTTGGCCTGGCATATGCTGTCCACTAATTATAGTGGGCACCTTGCACCAGTCCAAATCGACTCTTATGGTAGGTAGGTTAAAGACAACCTTATTGAAAGCTATCCTAGTGGTAGCTGTGGAGAGCAGCCTTCAGGCTAAGTCTTGAAGGAATGTAAAGCAGCTTGTTTTACCAGTCTATAATCTCTTGAGTGACCAAATGAAAGAGCACCACACCAGGTATATATTCAAAATATATGTATTTATTACTAAACACACCCCTCTAGTCTCTTTATGAGGCTAGAGTTCGAAGTACATAGGTTATAAGATCTTAAATCACAGTAATAGCACAAATACACGTTTGGGCCCTAGGGGCGTACCAAACCATATACCAATAAAGTGGTATGCGAACCACGACTGAACTAGACACTAGGCCTAGAGCCTCTAGAAGTGCTTGGACCACAAGGAACCACCCAAGGTAGTGACACAGGGGACCCACGGGAGACGCGTGCAGGTGTAAATACACAACCGCGATACGCCGTTAACTTCTATGGAGAAAGTCGGGATCGGGAAAATAGAGGAAAGGGACACTTAGAAGAGGACTAGGACAAAACCCTTTGAGATCTAGGACTTTGAAGAGTCTCTACCCACGGGAGCACCGGAGTACTCGTGTTACCTCACCCAGGGAAGCCGGGTGCATAGGTGCCTTTCGGGGTCGGGTTTCGTCGTCGGTTCTTATGGCGATCCGCTGCAAAGTGCTGCTGGCGACCAGGAGAAAAGTGTCCGGGTGGATCCAAGAGTGGATCGGAGTTCTGAAGAACCTGAAAGCAGAGGGGACAGAGTCTGGGTCACTAGCCAGTGACCAGGAAGGCGATGGACAGATGCCCACCGATGTCGAGTGCTTCAGGTGCGTTGACGGTCGTCTCGTTTCTGCAGCCACGAGGTCCAGGAGGCGTTGTTGGTGACCAGGAGCAGGATTCGGGCTGGTACACGATGTTTGTCGAGTGCTGCGGTGTCGGCGACCGGATTGGACCCAACAAGCCTTGGCAACGGCAAGTCTTGATGTAGCTGGAGATCGTCAATGGTGCAGACCAGCAAGGTCTGGGGAACTCACCCAGCGAGGGTAAGTCAGGGCAGGCCTGGAGCAACCAGGGGAGCCCTTTGGTTTCTTTAGAAAGTCTTCTGGGGACCCACGAGCCGGCTGGCAAGGGATCGCGAAGACACCTCGGGTGGAATCACTCAACAGGGGCCCACGGTCACTCAGGACGGTGTAGGCCTCTGATCTTCGGAGGGATTCCTGCTGGAGATTGGGACCACACGTGGTCCAAAACTCAGGTTCGTAGAACGTTGTGAAGGGGTTGCACTCGATAATAGTGCACGGTACCCAGGGGTCGCGGTTCCTCGTCACTCGTGGGGTCCACTTGCCTCAGCTTCGCTGGGGACTCACGATGGCCTTGGAGAAGTCAGGAAATCTACTTCTTGGGCTGCAGGGACTTCGGACTCCGGCGGGAGCGGCGTAGTTTGCGACCGTCGTTATCGTTTTTGGTGCCTGCCAAGCAGGGGAGTCACTCCTTGACCCCAAGGGAGATTCTTCAGTCCTCTAATCGTGATGTAGAGCGTCGAAGGTCCAGGATTCAGTTTCAAAGTTTAGTCCAGGGATATCTAATCTTGCTGTGGCAAGGGTTCCCCATTTTAACTAGTAAAACAGGGAGGGACTAACTCTATGACCCCACCTATGGGAGGGTCAAGGGAGGGGTGGCTACACCCACTTCCCTTTGTCCAGTTTCGCGCCAGAGCAGGGGCAGGTAGCCCCTGAGCTGGTTTGAACTGGCATATGCACAGAGGAGCCTTTTGCTCCCCCAGTGCAGGACTTCAAAGCACTCTAAGAGTGCACCCACCCAGCCCCAATACACATTATCCTGTCTGGGGAGGTGGTCACACCTCCCTGCAACAGGAAACCTATTGTCCAGGCCTCCCCTGCCGGAGTTTCGTCCAGCAGCAGGAGGCCAGACTTGTGTCTGTGGCAGCAGCATCCATTTTGTGATGCCAGGGCTTCAGAAAGAAGTTACCGGGTAAGCCAGAGTTAACATGTCTTTCCCTCTAGAAGGGTGGAATGCTACCCCCGCCACCAGGATTGGCGGGGGGTAGTATTCCAAGATGTTTGACACCAAACACGACATGTTTAGGTGCAGCCATTCCAAAGTTAGCATTTTACCGCAAGGATATAATGCGCTTAAGAGTATATGGTCAGGCTGCACTACAAACAGCATCAGAGATGGTCTCCGAACGCTGCAGAGGGGCCCTGCTCATGCAGGGGCACCCTCTCACATAGGAACCATGCACTCTGCCTTTAGGATTGATAAGGCCTGCCTTAGGAGTGACTTATAGGTTTCTAGGTGTGTATGTATTTCGTGATATAGGTAACCTATATCACAGTAAGGGGTGCATGCACCACCTTACCCAGGCTGCAGTAGCAGACCTGTGGTGTCAGTTTGGATGGCCTTCCAGGGGTGGCATAATACATGCTGCAGCCCCTGGCAGGCCTCTGAGGTACCTATGCCCTTGGTACATAGTATACCATATACTAGGGACTTATAAGGGCACTCCAGATCCCAATCAGAGATGTGCCTAAGGCACATGGAATCCATTTTACAGAGAAAGCAGATAGACTGGGGCCCTGAATAGCAGGATCCCAGTCCAACTAAGTCATAAACCAGCAAAACACCATAAAAAAGTGGGGGCAACCATATAGTCAGATTCCACCTTCCTACATAACCCCCCAAACGAAAGGAGATAAGGCTAACCTTGGCCAGTTGAGCCTATATTGACTAAGTGGCCATATAAGGAAGCACCTGCACTAGCATGGTTGCCCCCTATGTTATGGTCCACTAAGCAATCCCTCACCCTAGAGGGTATGAGAGGGTCTCCACCATGGGGAATCACTACCTCTGGTGTGCTTAGGTAAAGTACAAGGCTGGTGAGGTGTCTGAGTAGGGAAGTGAGGCCCTAGGAATGTTGGCCTCAGTTTCCTCAGATCACTGGTCACCATGTATGCCTGTCTTTCCATGACTGAGTTGCACTTTGCTCTAAGGGTCAACCTTTGGCTGCCTACAGCTGGGGGTTGGGTCCCTTTAGATGGAACACTGGAGGGACATGGCAGGTTTGGAACCTTCTGGTCCCAGGTTTGCCCTTGCCTACCAGAGTCCTTCTGGGGAGGTCCCTACATAAAGGTATGGGGGATCCCTCAGTGTGTAGAGGAATTTTCACCTGGCTAGGGCTACTAGACTGGCTGCCCCTAATCTGCTGATGGGGGCTTCCTCTGGACAGGGGGCCCGGGGGGTCCACTGACCTCCCTGACCTCTGCAGCCCTGGGCTGACTGAGGCAGGGTAGAGAGGGGCAGGTTACCTGCTCCAGACTGGGTACCACCGTGGAAGGGTCCTCTGCCATCAGGGGTGTGGCCAGGCCAGGCCTGACTACCTCTGTGGCAGTTCCTTCACTAGGGGTAGGGTCAGTTCCCTGAGGAGGCTGACCCTTACCTACTGTCTGGGGGAAGAAGACTTTTCTTCAACCCTTTTGCTCTCTTTTGGGGGAGAGTGGGCCATTCTTTCAGGCTCCATCTCTCCAAAGTCTTGGGCTGGGGCTGTGGCCATCACAGCCCCACTAACCTTTGCAGGGACGCCCAACATCCTAAGATGGGTTTGGTGTTCAACTTCAGCCCAGGCTGAAATTTCCAAATCATTGCCCATCAGGCAATCTACAGGTAGGGTTGGGGACACTGCCACTCTTTTTGGGCCTGTGACCCCCTCCCAGCTGAGATTGACTATGGCCATGGGGTGATCTGTTCTGACACCATCAATGTTGGTCACCTGGTATTTAAACTCAGGTAAAAGCTGGTGAGGGGGGACTAGTTTCCCTGCCACCATGGTGACACTAGCCCCTGTGTCCCTAAATGCCACAGCTTTCTGACCATTAATCATTGGCTCCAGTCTGTACCTGCCCAATGCTATGGGACCCATGGTAAAGGTGGCAAATCCTATACCACCATCAGAGTCAGAGGAGTCTGTTGCGGGGTCCCTGTCTAAACTAGGGCCCACCTCTGTTCCTCTTGCAAAAGCACCCAACTTTTTGGGTGCACTACTCCCAACTGGAGGATTACTACTGGTAGTACCAGGAGGGGTGGTAGTAGTTGTGGGAGGAACATTTTCTTTATTGCCAATCCTGGGGCAACTGGGATCAGTTTTCCAGTGCCCAGGCTTTTTACAGACATGGCAATATGGTTTCTTTTCAGGAGAGGAAGGAGTTTGGGACCCACCCCCAGAAGAGGAATTTTGGGGCCCTGTAGGGGACTTATCCTTAGATTTATCCCCACCTTTCTCTTGGGACTTAGTAGAATCTTTCTTCTGGTCACCACCCTGATTTCTAGTTTTAACTCTGGTTCTGACCCATTTGTCTGCCTTCTTTCCCAATTCTTGGGGAGAGGTCAGATCAGAGTCCACCAGATACTGGTGCAAAAGCTGGTTTTGACAATTATTAAGGATCTGCTCCCTCATAATCAAATTGTACAATCCTAAAAAGTCATGCACTTTGTTGCCATGTATCCAACCTTCCAGAGCCTTTGTAGCACAATCTACAAAATCAACCCAGTCTTGAGTCTGAGCTTTTGGGTGTCTCTGAACTTCAACCTATACTGTTCAGTGGTTAGGCCAAACCCATCTATCAGGGCACTCTTCAAGACTGTGTAATTGTCAGCATCCTCTTCTCTTACAGTGAGGAGCTTGTCTCTACCTTTGTCTGCAAAGGAGAGCCACAAGATTGCTGCCCACTGCCTCTGGGGGACCTTCTGAACTTTACAGGCCCTCTCCAGTGCAGTTATCCATTTGTGGATGTCATCCCCACTCTGGTAGGGAGGGACAATCTTGTTTAGGTTTCTATGGTCATAAGACCTGTCCCTATCTCTAGGGATATTGCTGCCACCATGGGACTCTAGTCCCAACTTTCTTCTCTCTCTAAGGAGATCTAGGGATTCTCTATCTAAAGCCAATTGCTTCTTCCTGATCTCTAGTTGAGTTTCCTCATACTGGACCAGTCTCTTTCTTCTCTCATGAGAGGATTCCCTCCTGTGAGAAGAAACAGAGCTCCCTATTGAGGTGCCAGAGTGGTTAGACTCCTGAGAAGGAGACCTAGACTTTCTGAGCACACTCATAATCCTTCCTGGGGGACAAAGGTGTGGTTCTCTAGATCCTCATCTTCATCTTCCCCAGAAGGGATTGGGTTTTCCAGGTCAGGGTCATTGTCACCCTCCTGGTCAGTTTCAGAGGGGGGCTGGGGGTAGTAGTACCCCTGGCCCCTTCCTCATCTGCTGGCCCACCCTCTGCTCCTACCCCTTCAGTCTCTGAGGACTTACTAAGATCATAAGCCACCAACAACTCCTGGAGGTGTTGGGTGGTGGGACTTTGGCCTGTCCTTAATTTCCTCACGTTACACAAAGCTCTCAGTTCCAAGAATGGGAGTGTGTCATACTTGGAGGGGGAAGCTCAATGGCTTCCTGCAGGGCATCTTTGGATCCTGCTTTTAAAGACATTACTAGTGTGGTGTGGTGTATGCACTACCTACTCTAGTGTGGCCTACTAAACTCTCTTGAGTTGTAGAAAGGGTTGTGCTATCCCTTAACACACAACTCTAAGTTCAGTAGAACTTACTGATATTCTAAGCTTAAATTATATGTACCTTAGGTACCTTTAGTGGTTTTCAGTTGATCAATTCAATTGAGATTATCTGGTAAAACAATAGCAAGCTGGAATCCCACACGCTGCACACCAATGTGAGAAGTTGGCCTGGCATATGCTGTCCACTAATTATAGTGGGCACCTTGCACCAGTCCAAATCGACTCTTATGGTAGGTAGGTTAAAGACAACCTTATTGAAAGCTATCCTAGTGGTAGCTGTGGAGAGCAGCCTTCAGGCTAAGTCTTGAAGGAATGTAAAGCAGCTTGTTTTACCAGTCTATAATCTCTTGAGTGACCAAATGAAAGAGCACCACACCAGGTATATATTCAAAATATATGTATTTATTACTAAACACACCCCTCTAGTCTCTTTATGAGGCTAGAGTTCGAAGTACATAGGTTATAAGATCTTAAATCACAGTAATAGCACAAATACACGTTTGGGCCCTAGGGGCGTACCAAACCATATACCAATAAAGTGGTATGCGAACCACGACTGAACTAGACACTAGGCCTAGAGCCTCTAGAAGTGCTTGGACCACAAGGAACCACCCAAGGTAGTGACACAGGGGACCCACGGGAGACGCGTGCAGTGTAAATACACAACCGCGATACGCCGTTAACTTCTATGGAGAAAGTCGGGATCGGGAAAATAGAGGAAAGGGACACTTAGAAGAGGACTAGGACAAAACCCTTTGAGATCTAGGACTTTGAAGAGTCTCTACCCACGGGAGCACCGGAGTACTCGTGTTACCTCACCCAGGGAAGCCGGGTGCATAGGTGCCTTTCGGGGTCGGGTTTCGTCGTCGGTTCTTATGGCGATCCGCTGCAAAGTGCTGCTGGCGACCAGGAGAAAAGTGTCCGGGTGGATCCAAGAGTGGATCGGAGTTCTGAAGAACCTGAAAGCAGAGGGGACAGAGTCTGGGTCACTAGCCAGTGTCCAGGAAGGCGATGGACAGATGCCCACCGATGTCGAGTGCTTCAGGTGCGTTGACGGTTGTCTCGTTTCTGCAGCCACGAGGTCCAGGAGGCGTTGTTGGTGACCAGGAGCAGGATTCGGGCTGGTACACGATGTCTGTCGAGTGCTGCGGTGTTGGCGACCGGATTGGACCCAACAAGCCTTGGCAACGGCAAGTCTCGATGTAGCTGAAGATCGTCAATGGTGCAGACCAGCAAGGTCTGGGGAACTCACCCAGCGAGGGTAAGTCAGGGCAGGCCTGGAGCAACCAGAGGAGCCCTTTGGTTTCTTTAGAAAGTCTTCTGGGGACCCACGAGCCGGCTGGCAAGGGATCGCAAAGACACCTCGGGCGGAATCACTCAACAGGGGCCCACGGTCACTCAGGACAGTGTAGGCCTCTGATCTTCGGAGGGATTCCTGCTGGAGGTTGGGACCACACGTGGTCCAAAGCACAGGTTCGTAGAACGTTGTGAAGGGGTTGCACTTGATAATAGTGCACGGTACCCAGGGGTCGCGGTTCCTCGTCACTCGTGGGGTCCACTTGCCTCAGCTTCGCTGGGGACTCACGATGGCCTTGGAGAAGTCAGGAAATCTACTTCTTGGGCTGCAGGGACTTCGGACTCCGGCGGGAGCGGTGTAGTTTGCGACCGTTGTTATCGTTTTTGGTGCCTGCCAAGCAGGGGAGTCACTCCTTGACCCCAAGGGAGATTCTTCAGTCCTCTAATCGTGATGTAGAGCGTCGAAGGTCCAGGATTCAGTTTCAAAGTTTAGTCCAGGGATATCTAATCTTGCTGTGGCAAGGGTTCCCCATTTTAACTAGTAAAACAGGGAGGGACTAACTCTATGACCCCACCTATGGGAGGGTCAAGGGAGGGGTGGCTACACCCACTTCCCTTTGTCCAGTTTCGCGCCAGAGCAGGGGCAGGTAGCCCCTGAGCTGGTTTGAACTGGCATATGCACAGAGGAGCCTTTTGCTCCCCAGTGCAGGACTTCAAAGCACTCTAAGAGTGCACCCACCCAGCCCCAATACACATTATCCTGTCTGGGGAGGTGGTCACACCTCCCTGCAACAGGAAACCTATTGTCCAGGCCTCCCCTGCCGGAGTTTCGTCCAGCAGCAGGAGGCCAGACTTGTGTCTGTGGCAGCAGCATCCATTTTGTGATGCCAGGGCTTCAGAAAGAAGTTACCGGGTAAGCCAGAGTTAACATGTCTTTCCCTCTAGAAGGGTGGAATGCTACCCCCGCCGCCAGGATTGGCAGGGGGTAGTATTCCAAGATGTTTGACACCAAACACGACATGTTTAGGTGCAGCCATTCCAAAGTTAGCATTTTACCGCAAGGATATAATGCGCTTAAGAGTATATGGTCAGGCTGCACTACAAACAGCATCAGAGATGGTCTCCGAACGCTGCAGAGGGGCCCTGCTCATGCAGGGGCACCCTCTCACATAGGAACCATGCACTCTGCCTTTAGGATTGATAAGGCCTGCCTTAGGAGTGACTTATAGGTTTCTAGGTGTGTATGTATTTCGTGATATAGGTAACCTATATCACAGTAAGGGGTGCATGCACCACCTTACCCAGGCTGCAGTAGCAGACCTGTGGTGTCAGTTTGGATGGCCTTCCAGGGGTGGCATAATACATGCTGCAGCCCCTGGCAGGCCTCTGAGGTACCTATGCCCTTGGTACATAGTATACCATATACTAGGGACTTATAAGGGCACTCCAGATCCCAATCAGAGATGTGCCTAAGGCACATGGAATCCATTTTACAGAGAAAGCAGATAGACTGGGGCCCTGAATAGCAGGATCCCAGTCCAACTAAGTCATAAACCAGCAAAACACCATAAAAAAAGTGGGGGCAACCATATAGTCAGATTCCACCTTTCTACACTATAAAACTGTGCAAATACAAAAATGCATAGTTGTGGATGGTTTAAATTACATCGGAGTGCCTTATCCTGGTGGTGTTGCCGCAGCTTGGACGCCAAGGGTTCAATCGCGAGGGCGAATAATAGGGGGGATAATGGGCATTCTTGCCGGGTGCCTCTCGAGATGGGGAATGCAGGCGATAAATGCCCGTTTATTAAAACTTTAGCCGTGGGGCATTGATAGAGCAGCCGTATCCAGGACAGGAATAAGGGTGGAAAGCCCATGCGCTGTAGCACTCCAAGGAGGTAGTCCCATTCCACTGAATCAAACGCCTTGGTGGCATCTAAAAAAACTGCCGCCAGTGGCAGTTCGGGAGCTACGTTCTGCAGAATGGAAAGGAGGGTGCGGAGATTGTGTGTAGTGGCACGTCCAGGAACGAAGCCCGCTTGATCAGGGAGGACAAGTTTGTCCATTAAGAGGGCTAGCCGGTTAGCGATGACTTTGGCTAATATTTTCGTGTCGCAGTTAATAAGCGACAGTGGCCTGTATGAATCACAAGATACTGGGGTCTTACCAGGCTTCAGACGGGAAGTAATGAGCGCCTCTCTCATAGAGGGGGGAGTGTGCCACTCTCCAGGGAGTCCTCATAGATCTCTTTCAAAATCAACTGGGGGAAGTCACAAATATTCCCTTTAACGTCCACGGTCGCTAGATTCCCCCTGGATTTCCCGCTGGAGTGGTGTGATACTGACTTGCGTTACCTGGGGATTCGAATCCCGGGAAGAATTAATGCGCCTCAACTATGGCACCACTATGGAACGACTCACAGGCAGCATCACTCGATGGATTTCCTTGCCGCTCTCGCTCGCAGGCAGTGCATCCTTAATAAAAATGGTAGTGCTTCCGCAAATATTGTATCTATTCATGAATATACCTTACAATCCTGGTCGATATTTTTTCAAGACACTCCGCTCAGAAATGATAAGATTGTTGTGGGGAGGTAAGCAGCCCTCGACTACAATGGTCGATACTTATGAAGCCATATGTGCAAGGAGGTTTCGATATTCCAGACTTCGAATTATATTATACATGTGCACAGGCTCATTATGCCTATTATTGGATTAACCCTCCTAGGTACATGCCACAGGTTGCGGCGGAGCAATGGCTAGCTGACCCTATCCCCTTGGATGGGATGCTGCATGCACCCACTCGTACACGCGACATAGCGCCCACCACGATCACGGGAACGGTTGATGCCTGGCATCAAATCTCGGGTCTCCTTAAATTTCCTGTGTTGTACTCACCGTTGCTACCCCTGTCCTATCATCCCCGTATGCAATTACTTCAAGAAAAGGGATTTCTTAAACTGTGCGAACGCACTAACATTACCAAATGGGGAGATCTATTTCATAACGGAACATTTCGTTCATCAGACAACATTTTTCACGAGATGCAACCCTCTTCCCTCGACATTTTTCTTTATGTCCGTCTCTGTCAGAGAATACACTCCATTATCCCGGAATTTCCTCAGGGACCCACCATCCTCGCCCCCTTACACCAGATGCTGGGAGCTACAGTGCCGGAGCATTTAGTCTCTACACTCTATCACACTATTCGCACACAACAGTCAGATTCCCCTAGCTCTTCCCGTACACAATGGAACACAGAACTAGGGTTCGAAATGATGGACGAACAATGGAGATACTGTTGTTTACAAACTGAACAAATTTCTGCCAGCTGCAGATTGCACATCACGCACTATAAGTTCCTGCAGTGCTTATATTATACCCCTATCAAAATGTTTCGGTTCAAATTGAAAGAATCAGATCGCTGTGAGAGATGTGGCAGTCCGGGGGCTGGCTTCATACACATAGCCTGGGAATGCCCACAGGTACATGAGTACTGGGCACAGATCTTTGATGCCCTGGAGCAGATGACATCCGTTTCGCTGGAGTGCAGTCCCCTGATGGCCCTGTTAGGTTATACCGAACGTATCCCCAAGTTACACCGTCGATACATTACCATAGCTTTGTTACTTGCCAAACGCAGAGTAGCTTGTAGATGGGGTAGGGGACGAGCTCCAAAGTTCAAGGATTGGCTTGATGATTTAATATACTGCCAGGAGCAACTGACTACATATGCCAAAACACTCCCTCGAGCTTCGAGGCCCAAAGATATTTGGGACCCTCTCCAGAGCTATCTTCTGGCCCGAACATCGGAGGTCTTATCTGATACATTGTCGGAGGTGGGATCATAAAGTTGACTTCGTCATAAAAAATTTGTAATGATGTGGGGAGCATGTCCTGACTTGTCCCTTCCCCTTCTCCCCCTCCCTCATAATAAGCCCCACAATACTGTGTCTCAATGTGTCCTGAGATAATAATGTGCTGTCATTAAATGACCCTCTTGTGATTATTGCTGTTATTTTTTCTGTTAATTCTGAAATGGATGCCATGTTTACTGTATCGTAGTTCATTTACACAGAGACCAAACAAAATGTGCCATGTGAAATTAGACTGTACAAATAAGGGCTCGATTTGTTATGTCACACTACTGAATTGTCAATTATTTGTTCCCTTCCCTCTTTTTTTTATGAGACAAGAATGATGACCACGTATCCCTTTATTATGTCTGTCATTATACGCTAAAGACTGTAATGTATGCCATACTTAACTAAAAAAATCAATAAACAAATGTTTAAAAAAAAAAAATAGTTGTGGATGGTTTTCAGAATGTATTTACTGTTGCAGCTGATAGTAATGTATATAGAACACGAGTGTGCCTTTCTACTGAATGTTTGCCAGTGGGTTCAAAGCTAATATTTCACAGAAAAGAGGTCATAACTCTGAATTATTTCCAGTAATTCACATTGCTGAACTCATTTAGCTATCCTAAATAAATAAAAAAGTTAACACAACATTTTTTCTTCTTTTCAGGGCCAGTAAATAAGGCTTTCACAATGATCTCTGCTATTAGACCAGTAATGAGCACACCTGACAAGGTCAAGCTCAACCTTGATGGTCAACCTTGATGCAAGCATCTACCAATGAATCCACCCAATTGTGTGAAAATAAACAATGAAAGTGCAGAACTCTGCCAGCAAAAAGTTACCGTCTCACATTGCACTTTATTTTCTTTATTTGTGCATGTCTTTTTTAAACCTACTCTATAGTGTCAATGTACTACAAAAGAAAAGCACATTTTAGAATGCGTTTGTAATTTTCTTAAAATGTACTTTACAATAAAAATGTCACCTATAATAACGTACATTGTTGCATAAACACATTTTAAATATTAGCGCATTAGCCGCAATAAAAACACATACTTCTCAAAACATTGGCAGACATCTGAACTCTAGCAATGAATACTAAACAGAAGATGCTCAAATGCTCTAAAACTGTACTAAAGGGTACTAAAATCATTTATTAAATCATCTACTACATACATACTTAACGAGTAACCTGTATAATGATCTGATATTGCCATCGAGGTGATCAGGTGACATTTATAAACCAACCAGCCTTCAGCCTTGTGGTTTGTAATTGTCACCAGAATCCCTCAATGGGAATAGAGGCCCATATTACACAGCTACCCATTATCTATCTATCTATCTATCTATCTATCTATCTATCTATCTATCTATCTATCTATCTATCTATCTATCCATCCATCCATCCATCCATCCATCCATCCATCTATTTACACCTACATATAAAATTCAATTCAATTAACTGTGAAGTAAACAGTGGCGGCTCGTACAGGTAACGCTGTGGGGCAGTGGGGCCGGGCTGGGGCGGGGCTGGGTGGGGGGCTAGTGGAGTGTGACATACAATGGGAAAGTGTAGAGTAAGGAAATAAATAAATAAAAGCACTTACTTTGCACTCGCAGCATTGCGGACTTGGCGATGCTGCGAGCGCAAAGTAAGTGCTTTTATTTATTTATTTCCTTACTCTACACTTTCCCGTCATATGTCACACTCCACTACCCCCCCACCCAGCCCCGCCCCCGCCCCACCCCACCGCCCCACAGCGTTACCTGTACGAGCAGCCACTGGAAGTAAAGGCCTGCAAAGTAAAATCAGTTACGAAGTGGATGCGAAGAAAAAACTCCTCATGTACGTAGCTGTAATGTAACAAACCTCCCAAAGTACTTACTTGCCATGTAATGACCTTCAACGTAATGCCCATGAAGAAACTGTGACATAACTATAAAACTGTGCAAATACAAAAATGCATAGCTGTAGATGTACTTATTGTTGCAGATGAACTTTAGTAATGTGAGGCCACCTGTACTTTTATACTGTAGTTCTTGTAAGAATGTAATTTTTCATTAATATTTAATTTGTTAAGCTTTTCTATCACAAATACTATATACCAGATAAAAATGAAAGGTCGCCAGTAGGTTGCAAAGATGAACAGTGCAACAGGAGAGAACATCGACTAGTGAGTTAGCATGACCTCTTTTCTGTGAATTATGAGGTTTGAACCCAATGGCAAACATTACATAGGAAAGCACAACAATGTCACATAGACAATTCTTTGTGGCTGTCCCCTCTCCCAAAATCTATTGCTGATGGCCTGTTCTTTCTTCTTATATGACGTCTCTGAGCTACAATTTCTCTTTGCACTTATAAGTTCTCCATATTGGTGCTCCACTTCAGATTCATTGGTTAATGACTAGCTGTATCCTCGGAGCCAAAATAAAATTAAAAAAACAAATTCGTCCCATTGGTCCTGCATAACTCTTGTAGATTTTAACAGCTCCCGCAAGAGTCGTGCGGGACCCAGCGCAAGCTCCCCGTGTGGTCCTCGGGGACTCTCAAAGGAGCCAGCGTGGACTCCTGTGCTCCTGCTGGAGTCCCACGCAACTGAAAACAAGCATTTGCAATGCAATCGGTCTCGCCTTCGGGACCTTATAAGTATTTATCCATGCAGCACATTATCCTAGGTGCTGCAACCACAGCACAAATTAAGCAGAGGGAGAGGGGAGCAACGAGGGAGGGACGAGGGAGGGACGAGAAGCCTGGAGGGAGAGGGGAGCAACGAAGAAGGGATAAGAAGCCTGGAGGGAAAGGGGAGGGAAGAGAGGCCTGGAGGGAGATGAGAGCAGCGGAGGAGTGACGAGAAGCCTGGAAGGAGAGGAGAGCAGCAGAGGAGGGGCGAGAGGCCTGGAGGGAGAAGAGAACAGCATGGGAGGGACGAGAAGCCTGGAGGGAGAGGGGAGCAACGATGAGGGAGGGAGAGGGGAGCAACGAGGGAGGGGCGAGAAGCCTGGATCGAGAGGGGAAGGACGAGAGGCCTGGAGGGAGAGGAGAGCAGAAGAGGAGGGACGAGAGGCCTGGAGGGAGAGGGGAGCAATGAGGGAGAAACAAGAAATCACATTGTTTTGACATTCAAGAGTGAGAACAGTCGCGGCCGGCATGACGGGTGGGGGGGGGCACGCGGGTTCGCGAGGGGGGGTAATTATAATTTTTAAAACAATTACCTTCACGGGTCATATGCTGCCGCCTCAGCTCCTGCTGCTCCTGGCGCGTTGCAGGCAGCCTCCCTCCTCCTGCTCCCCTAAGCGAATCACAACGCTGCAATGGCAGCGTTGTGATTGGTGCGGTGCAGGCGCCCAGCGCCCCAGCCTGGCCAATTTCTCTATGTAGGCTGCATGCAGCAGCCTACATAGAGAAAATGGAGAGTGCGCATGACTGCTTTGGTCGGCCCCAGGTCGACCAAAGCAGTCAGGGCCCACAACAGTGGGCAAGCCACTCCCCCCCTGCCCTCGCGCGCGACCGCCCACCCGCCCTCCCACAACCAGGCACTCCAGGCACTTCTGCTTTCTCGCAGTGCGAGAAGCAGAAACATAAAATGGTAGTTTTACCATTTTATGTTTCTGCCTTCTTGCACTGCGAGAAAGCAGGGGGGCGACGCCCCCACGCCTCTATGGAGGAGCCGCCACTGAGTGAGAAGCAGTCAGCCCCTTGAATCTGAGCATCCTTGACTCGCGCAGATGCGATCCCCTTCGCACCAGCTTCGGCAAAAGTCCCAGGTCAGACAACACATCATTGAAAATGTTCAGTTAAACAACAGTTAGAAAGGTAGTGATTAAGTTGAAAAAGCTTAAAAGGAAGTGAATAAGTGGCAATTTTCCCCACAGGATTAATTTTAATAAATAACATCAATGTATTGTTAAGCACGTTAGTATAGTTAGTATAGCATACGTCTCATAATGATTGTAAAGAATAGCCAAGGCGTCTGCGCTCACCTGATTGGAGTATCTCACAAACACCTAAGGTGTCCTTTCAGTCTGAGTGATGTCTGAACAATCAGGGCCGGCTTTAGCGCTGGTGGCGCCCTGTGCGACAATGTCTGTTGGCGCCCCCCAAATGACCACCTCTGCCACGGATTCCCTCACTAGCACCCTTTAACAGTGCCTCTCAAGTCTCCATAACCACTGTCTCTCAGATTCATTTAGTTTTATAGCACCACTCATACCAGTGTAAGGTGTCAGAGCACTTTACACCACACACACATTGCACAGAGACCATCATATGTGTGTAAATCAGTGTATAGGAAATGTTACATCAGACAGTACTACAAGGTGTAGTGTAGGAGTGACAGGTCATCGATACTGGTAGGCATTATAGTTAAAGTTCTTATTCAGGAAAGGCACAAATTCAGAATTTAAAATGTAACATCATTGTTAGGGGTTCTCTTTCATAATAAGAATTGTTTTCTACCCAAATGAACCCTTTTCACAAGATCAGGATAGTGAAAGACTGGGCAAAAAAACATATAGCTTTAACATATACCTTGCAGTTTGCAGCAGCTCTAGGGTGACAGTTAATAGCTCAATGTTCTATATTAGGATTTTGACTTATAAACGACAAGTAACAAAAGGAGCTCTCTTACAGAAGCAGTAACCCACTGACCTATTTACATTATATGCACTTTATCTGCATGGTACATGTTCTTAGCAGCAGGCATTTTAACCCTCTGCGCTACCTTAGGATGAGTCAAAACTTCCACTAGACAAACCTCCGGTCTCTTTCCAGAAAGACGATTAATCACCGGACTTCTCTTGACATTTTAATTGATGTCTGAAAGTTGCTGGAGGCTAGGTACGAGGCAGCAGGTGCTTTTAAAATAATACACATTTTCAAAAAGGACGCCCCCACCCCAAGTCAACACCGGTGCGGCCGCACCGATCGCACCGCCGTAGAGCCGGCCCTGTGAACAATACACAGAAAGCTAGCCGAGCCCGTGAAACTAATGACGGCGGCTTAAAATGCATTTATTTTTCATGTTGTCACCCAAGCAAGCTTCGCCAACTGGCTGCACGACAGCAAAAACACACACACAAAGCAAGCGACCCGGGGAGGCCACAGGCTTTGTGCTTCGATGACAGGCTGACCGCTGCCACAATTAACACTGGCGCTCAAGGGTCGCTGCTGACACATTCAGTGCTTAATTTGAGCCGGGGCTTTCCGGTGCTAAGCACCGGCACTTAATTGGTTTCCGGTGCTCGGCACCTAATTGTCAACACCATACCTACAAAAGTCCACCACATGGTGGCGCTGCTCATCTAATTTAGAGATGAGCAGAACAACGGTTGTTTAGGAATACAATATACATTAAATTGCAAATACCTGCCTCCCCAGACATTCCTTTAGCTTTGGGGACCTGGAATAATGGGAACTGTCACATTTACATGCGAGAGAGATGGTTAGTAGTTGTTTTGGCAGCGATGGCGATGGGTGGTGCAAGCTGCAGTGGCCTCCCGGTCAGAGCCCTGGCAGTTAATATTTTACAAATTAAGCACTGGACACAATTACAGCTGGTGAAAGAAGTTAGACCGTATTAGACAAAAAGATGATAGATATGTGGTGCACAGGAGCGTTTTGTCTGCTTGGTGTTAAGGCAATGTGGCAGGGAAAGTATATATTCCTACCATTTACATGCTGCACGTCAGGAGAAAGCAGTAAGCATGGCACGCCTGTAGAACAATGTATGGGTTTTTGGTTTCATCTTTCGAGTAATTTCCATGGATTAACAGTGATGTGTAATCTCTTTAAACTGCGACAAAATGGGGCTGGATGGATGCTTTTATCCAGGCCTCTCTCAGCCAGTTCCACCCTTCAGGTCAAAATGAGAGGTCTCAGATGGTTTCTGGAATACCTTGCAGAAATTCTGCCCGCTCGCCAAGGTCAGTTTGGGGTTGTGGCATTTCTAACATGTTCCCAATCAACTTCTTACCATGAAAGGCGCTCAAACAACTGACAGGTCTTTTCCAGGTCTGGTGGCAGAGTCATAGTTCCCCCCCACCCTTGTGAAGACAGAGCAGCCACCCCTGAAAACCAGCAGGGCGGGGGCGACAAGCAATACACGAGCAGGAGCAGCAACCGGAGTCACAAATGTAACAAAAGCAGCGTTGACGCCCACTCAGGCGTCATGAATAAATTAATCTCTGCGTGCCTACCAAAAATGTATGTGTCCTTCTGTAGCGTATGTGGCTTGCATGTAAAGTGCTCCAAATATCTAAGGATCGATTTGGCGCTCTATAAGAAAAAAACCATAAATAAATGCAAACAACTGACAGGTCTTTTCCCGGTTGGCGGCAGGTTCATAGAGTAGTATTCACCCAGCCCTTCTGAAGACAGAGTATGGCCCCTGGTAACCAGCAGGGTGGGATGGCTGCAAAAAAAAAAAACCTTTGACCTGCAATAGCCAGATGGGAGGAGGGAAGTGAGGCCATCACACGCTGTACTGTGTGATGGCCAACTAAAATGTTCTCAGAGTGAAATCGCGGGAAAGAGAACTAAACACACAAAGGAGGGACTTTCACAGAAATGCACCAATAAGAAGCTGGCATTTCTGAATGCCACAGAGTAACCAATGGCAATCAGTGGGTTTGCCAAACCCCACAGAAGAGATAAAACAGGTCGATAGAAGCTCAACCTAAAAAAAGGAAAGGAAACATGTGGGATGGGGTTCCTTAGGCAGTTGACTGCTTATGGGGGCTTGACCGTCTGTGGGCGTTGGATGTGGAGCTTGCCAAAAGCTAGGGCCTGTAGCCAAACCCACACTGAGCACATTGAAAAGGGCCGGGCATAATGGTGGGTTAACTGCCTGCAGGGGTTGGTTGCAGGGCTGCACAGCAATGATGGGCTGCTTATGAACACACATATTACATCATTGATGACATTTGAAATGTACAGCGGTTTAAAAACAGTGTGTTTTTTTATTATTAGAAGACCTATGTATAATTCCACTTTAATCTTTTTTTCAGTCAACTTTATATATTTATTATATACTATGATATATATATATAAAAACACATATATGTGTGTGTGTATATATATATATATGTATATATATATATATATATTTATATATATATATAAATATATATATATACCACTGTGGTTATGTAGTTATAGTTAGGTCAGAGTTTCCATAGGAAGAACATTTTTTGTTTCACTAATTACTTTGGCGTTGTTTTATCAATCTTTGTGAAATTTTCCAAAAAAGTTCATCCACTCCAGCTCCTTCCTGGAAAGTTTGCTGATCCGTCAAGCATGAACCATGAAAAATGTGAGGTCCCAAAATGCTAATTTCATGTCTTAATTTCCTTAGGAAAATTCTGGGGGAGCTATAGAAAAAATAGATCAGCGAGATTACACCAATCATAGCAAAATACTTAGAACTTTACTCAGAAAGTGGGCATTTTGGGATTTGGTGTAATCCGCTCTATTTTCAAGAAATTTGCATTTCAAGAGGGGCTTGCGTTGTATATGTTTGATATGCTGGCCATGTCATGGCAGCCATTACAGGACTCAGGCATGGTTCCTGCATCCTGAAAATGAGTTACAAATTATGTAAGAGGGCCAGGTGAGAACAGCCTGACCCCAAGGGACATGTGGGGGCCCCAAAGGGACCCTCTGTTGATTTGCTGGTCACATCATAGACAACATATTGTGAGAGTGTTGTAGTAACTGTAATTCTGGAATACATATGAAATAAGTTTATTTGAACAAGCCACCTGAACATGGGTTTCCCTTGCCAGTCAACAGGTAACCGACAGCAATGGAATTCCACCACTCAAGTCATAACATAAGGGATAAAATACTCCCTGTCATACATTACGAGGCTATTTCAAGTCACTGAGAAGTTCCGAAACCATATAGAGGAATGAGGCCAGAGGCAGAGTTCCTTTATAAGGTTATGAAATTCCATGTGACTTGCAATATCCTTATCATGTACGGCAGGAGGCATTTTATCCCGTATAATACATGGCCACACCATCACCTTTCCCACAAACAACTTGAAATCTTTGTGCGTAATGAAAGAAAGAGCATGTTTGCAAACATGAAGAGTAAAAATAAAACCTCTAGTGCAAAGTTAAACACATCAGATATTTATTGCAAAAATATATTATAAACAGTTCGATACAAATTAGAAATTAAAAGAAAAACTGCAGTAGCTTGGAATGTGCAGAAATATGCAGGATGATTCAAACCTTTCTATAATCATCTATGGATAGCAAAAAATAAACCTGTTCTTTCTGCTTGTCACTGTAAGCTAGAAAATAGAGCAGAAGAAAGAAAAGCAATGTTTCATTTTTGTTGCGTTAAACAGCTACTTTAATTATGCTCCTTGACCTGACCTGCCTTTCCCCTCGGCTGCTGGCTCTGGTAGCAGGCATTGTGACATCAGAACTCAACTGTAATAAGTTATTACAGTTGAGTTCTGATGTCTTTCTTTATAATCAGTGACTGTGTGTGTCACAAGTCGCTAATTATAAAGAAATTAAAGATGGGCATTTATGTAGGGATTGTAGAATCCCATGTATTACAGTGTCATAATACACAGAATACTAACACTGAATATCCTATAGCCAAGCACATAAGAATTTGCACAAAAGGCATAAGAGTCCTAAGAAGGCTTAGGGACATGGTCCCCATTAAAATGCGTGTAGTGAAAACATGTTTTTGAAGTTCACAAAAAGGAACACATAAAGGGTAATAACATATTTTAGTCACAAGATAAGAAATATGTTGGCGGTACCATACTAATTTTAGGAATCTTGGTGTGTTTTAGGGTAATTTTACCCTGTGTAAAATGCTGGTCCTTTTCTGGGATTTGTGATCCACGCCTGAAAAAAAAACTGTTCTGTCTCATTATTTTTTTTCATTGAGGTTATGGAAGGTGCAGCAGAAACTAAAATAAGAGCACATTTTCTATAAGGTGATACTATCCATCTAAGCCATGTGAGAATAAAGACTGAGAAAACCATGTACTTCCAACAGTAGCAGGAGCATGCCAGTTGACTCCCCAGTGTTGTACTGCAGCTTTCTAGCCTGTTCTAATGAACAACTAAATTCTGTATTTATGACAAATGTGTGGCATTTCTGAAGGCAGTGTAATGTAATCAAAGCTGCAAAAGTGTTAGAAAATATTAAAATTAGGTTATTTGTTTTGTCATAGAAATTATGGTAATGGCCAAAAAAGCTAAAATGATGACACATTTTCTGTGAGTTCTCAAATATCTTCCTCATCCATTTCAATACAACATTCTCAATCAATCAGTCAGGGGTTTGGTAAAGCGCGACTACTCACCCGTAAGGGTCTCAAGGCGCTAGGGGTGTGGGGGGAGGGGGTGCAGGTTCCATTCCATCAAGGAGGGAGTCTGTCGAAGAGCCAGGTTTTGAGGTTTCTTGCAAAGATGGGGAGCGATGTTGTCTGTCTGAGGTGGAGCGGAAGGACGTTCCATGCTTTGGCCGCGAGGAAGGAGAAGGAGCGGCCTCCCGATCTGGTCTTTCTGGTGCGGGGGACCACGGCTTAGGAGAGCTGGGCTGATCGTAGGGTCATAGTGACATGCATAGTGAAACATGTACATCCAACAACACTGGTAGCCTGTCAGCTAACTCACTAGTAATCAACTGCAGTGTCCCACGGTGTTCTAATGAACAGAACACTAACATTCTATATTCATAACAAAAGTATGGCACATCTAAAGCCATCCTGATGGAATCAAAGCTGTAAAGCGTAAAGCATTTCATTTAGAAGTGAACAAAATGAGAGGGTTCTTTTTGTTATATAAATTATAGTTAGTGCTCTAGAAGGCTAAGATGAGGACTCATTTTCTTTGAGTTCTCAAATATCTTCCTCATCTATTTCAGTAGAACATACTGACATGCATATTGAAACATGTACTTTCAACACCAGCAGCAGCCTGTCAGTTAACTCCTCAGTGATCATCTGCAGCTTTCCCATAAAGTTCTGTTGAGCAACTAGAGTGCTAAATAGTGTGGAACACCATCTTGTTGAAATCAAAGCTGTAAAACTGAAAGAATTTTCTGAATAGTTACTGTGTACAGCTCTACCAAGTTTCCCAGGTCCATGCATGGTGTGCTGCTCCAGCTCAGGCTTTTCTTTAATTGGAACTTGTAGTCTTGATTATTCCATTATAAAACAGGATTACATTCCCAAAACCTGGAACAAAACCTGCACTGGGGTAGTACATCACACATGGACCTGGGAAAATTGGCGTCTATGTGGATACTGCAGTAAATTAAGACATAAGGGGTTTATTTTCGTTATAGAAATTATGGTTAGTGCTCTAGAATGCAAAAATGAGGCCACATTTTCTGTGAGTTGTCAAATACCTTCCTCATTGGTGGGATTTGTTTTTTCTTAAACCGCAGTGCTTAACACATGAGAATCTAAGCTTATATTAATATAGGACAACTGTGTGTTCTCTTCTATCATGGTTGTGACATTGATCCAGCGGTAAACCAACAACAGATACTCCACTACCATACACTCACCTGGGCCCATAAAACACACATACACATTGAGTAAACTGCTGGAGTGGTATATAGTTTATATTTCTCAAGATTAGTTATTTAATTCTCTTAACTAACTTTTCACTGATCAAAAAGTTCTTTCCTCCGGTCGATGGACCATTAGTTGGAACTAGTTGATGGTGATAATTAACTTAACCCTTAACTATTCTTGGTTTGACGAAATAATCACAGACTTAGGAAAGTTTTAAATCTTTATCTAAAATAAAGTGCACGTGAACCATTTCAAAAATACAGTGTAGACACCCTCACTTCAGGAGAGGAGTTCAATTGATTAAACATCAAAACCATATACTTCGGACTCATACAATAATTAATGCTCAGAAAGGGAGAGGACAGAGAGAAAAGTACATTTGCAAATAACATGAAATTATAGTTACGAAGAATGGTGTGAAAGACTAATCCCCTGGCCAAAGGGCTGGTAAAGGTCCCCAGGATAGGTTAGGAGACAAAGACTTCAGGACAGGATTCAGGACAGGATAGGTCACCTCTCTAGAATACCGACCAATTGCGTCGCACCCCTCTCTGACACTCTCTTCCTCCTCGAGATTCTTCCGCGATCTTCTGATCTAACCCAATTAAGTTAGGATAGAAAGTTCTTCTTCAGCGTCTGCATTCGAGTCTTCATCAGCACCTCACAGCATCTCTCCAGCAACAGCATCCCTTACTCCCCGACAGCATCCCGAGCTCTGCAATGCAATCTTATCCCCTCTCTTCTCTCCTTCTCTCATTAACTAACTAAAGCTACCTTAATTATACCTTCGTTTCTTCAGGTTCCACCCACTAAAGTTACAATATCGTAAAAATACTAAATCTAATTGGTCAGGCAAGGGGGGATGATCATCACACCATGCTTACATATCACTATACTCTATTAGACTATTGTTCGCAAACCTACCCCCTTAATTTTTTATTCAAGATTTTATTCCCATCCACTTCATGTAGCAAACTTGCAACAATTATGACACTATAAAGAGTAGGACATCACATCGTTGAACTTTTCACCATCCGTTCCCAGGACAAGTCGCTACGAATTGGCCTCCATTCAAATGCCTCATCATTGACCTTCATAGCTTCACTCTGTAGGCATGCGCAAGGGTTGCGTCATTTCATCAAGTCTGGTCATACGAGAAAGGCACAAATGTGCACTAATAATAAAGTCAAAAGAGAAATGTTATTTTCACAAAATAAATGGTCTCACTGTATACCTCCCACCTCTACTCTTTTCCCGTTCTTTTATTAATATTTTCCCCGCATTAGCATTAGTAAAATAGCTTGTTTTAGTTTTAGCTGAGCAGATGCCATGCACTCGAGTCTTCGAGACTCCATTTTAGTATCTTCTGCTCATGCGCTAGAATTTCCCTCCAAGCGTTAGCTCGTCATATTGCGTAGATGCAATTGACGCATGCGCACAACAGTTTCCCCGTTTAAAGCGGTTTTAGTCCGTTTTCATTGTTATCCGCGTTAGTACACACATAAGCAAGCTTCGCTAACCTGCATGTTGTATGTGGTGCGTATTAATTATTCACAAGACATGTTTAGTAATTCTGTTAATGAGTTAAACGAGAGGATTGTCTCCGAGCAAGTCTCTTTCTTACGAGACCTTGCTCCATCAACATTGTAGCCTATCACATGATCATTTTGCTGTTATTATTTTCTCTGTAATAAAGAACTGTTGGCTTTGCACTGAAAAGACTAAGGAGATGATTACGAGTTTGGAGGTCCATGGACCGCTGTGCTGGCGGTGGCGATGCGACTGTGGTGAGCTCGGCGGTCTGACTGCCCGATTACGAGTTATGTGTTTTGGCTGTGGAGGACCGCTGCAGCCACGCTGCCGCTCCGCTAACACCGGCGGGGGTGTCAGAGCATGACAGTCACGGGTGGTCTAATTAGAATGTGTGAGGCTTGAACCACAAGGGACACCGACCTCCCGCCCAATTACGAGATACCTCACAGCTGGCGGAAGGATAGAAGTCCAACCACTGCATCTCAGATGGCGGAAAGGGAAGGATATAAGGACGAAACTCACATCTTCTCACCTCCACATGTCCTGTGCCAACATGAAGCCTATCCTACCCATCCTGCTGCTGCTCTACTTTTCAATCACATCCAAAACAGACACCATCGTGGATGAAATCGGCGGGAAGTCACACAACTACCTGTTGCCATTGACTGCTCCGCAAAGTGATGCCTTGCCATGAACCAGGCAAGGGAGGTGGGGTCTCCAATGATTTCATACTTGTACAGTGTCCCTGGCTGGAATTGTCTCAAAACGATCATCCTAAGCAAAGCGGTAGGATGCCCTCACTGGCCCAAACATTGGTCCTGCACAAGTACACCCAGGGTCGTATTGGTAAGGGTGGCACTCAGGTAATGGGCGATGGGCCTGAAATGAGTTACAGATGTGGGCCACTTTTCTAACCAGCGTGGTAGCCTATTTGGGCAGTGTCTGTGCTGGTCAGATGCCACTAGCAGCCCAGTGGTGGCCTAAGCGGTATTTCCTTAAGCAGAAGGACCACTATTACCTCCATTTACCAACGGGGCGGAGGTGTCATTCCCAGTCTCTCACTGGGCTGGCCCATTAAGGTATGCAGATAGAGCAGGGGCAGTGGGCCCGAGCAGAAGTGGCATCACTTATATCCAGTTGTGTTGCACCATTGTGAACTAATCCGTGCACAAAGAGTCCTGGTAACATTTGCATTTTTCGTTATCTCAATGTAGTTAAGAAAACATGCCTCTTTTAGAGAAGACCCCTCCTACTTTCCATAATACTTACAACACTGAAGCAGTAGTTTGTGAAAAGTCGCAATCCGTAAATGTGGGTCATTTTACTTTTTTTTGTTTTGGGTGCCCGGGCCTACAGTTTATCCCAATCCAACCCTGAGTACACCATACCTTAAAAGGTCATGTGTCAGCATTATACTTAAAGTGATATTGATGTCTGCTTTTTATTTGTGTACCACAGCACCACCTCCTCCACACCATCACACCTATCAATGCCTGACACATATAAGACTTGACCTTTCTCACTTGTTTGGCATGTCACTACTTACCTTCTCTAGTCGTGCAGCTCACCATTTCTCAAGTCTTGATAAAGTCACATTCAGTTGACTACAACTACCAAGAGGACTCCGTGAATATGACATGCTCACAATGCACACATCCCTGCTCCCGTTGTGAGGTCAAAGTAAGATCAGTATGGATGTGTCCTCAAAGTCAAACACACCTTCTTAGCTACAACTCTGTAGCCAACTCTCACACATATCCCACATCAAAAGGCAATGCCACTCAATAGGATTACATAGAAGCAATGGGTAAAACATGATAGGGGCACAGTTGAAAGACTCTCTGCAGGATACCTACGCCTCCATCGGGGGAACCCTGAAAGCCTGGGGCAGTGGGCCACACTTCATTTTGCACATGCCTGTGAAATTCCAAGAGCATTGGACCTGGGAACTGATCTGTATCAGGGATACACAATAGAAAACCCAAGTGCCAGGCATGTCTAGTCAATGGGTAAGTGCAAATTATGAAGGCAAACACAGCACCAACATCATCAGGCACACATCTTGAGGAAGTAGCTGAAATGTATATACTGCAAAATGGACACATGTTCATGCAGAAATACACAAAGGAATGATAAGTTGACACCCTCCATGTGTGGATACACAAATATCGAACTTAGCCTAGCACATGCACAACCTACATCACAGGGAGAAGGGCAAGATAAATGTTGTTGATTTTGTGGCCAAGCTAAATAAAATACTTACCTAATGGAAATACACACATTTCAACGTCACCTCCCATTTAGTTTTCCTCCCACATATCTGTTCAACGAACATGTCCCCTCGTCCACTGAGACTCCTGAACAGGTGCAAAGGTCAGATCACATTCACCACTTCCAATGGACCACCAACCTGGCTCCAAGTTACACAACTGTAGTCACACGTACTTAAGGGAACCATAACAGCCAATAGCATGAAATGAAATGGCATATCTAAGGTGTCATCAATTAGTAAACAGTTTTTATTTTTTTTTAAAACAATGAAGGCCAAAGGCCAGTTCAAAAGTCTAACGTGGCCCTGCACAATGTTCTACCACTCCACTTGCCTAACATGACACTGCTTGGGAAACCTCCCCAGGAAAGGGCATCCAGTGGGCAGGCCAGGCACCTCAAAGGTGTGACTAGGGAGTGCTGGGGTCGGTATTGGGATGGGTTAGTTCGGCTATGAGAGGGGAGGCAGTGGTTGTGTCGGAGGGATTTCCAAGGAGAAACTGGGGGTTTTCAATGGGAGCCTCTTGAAGTGGGATGACAAGGGGTGGGCTTTGGGAGGTAGAGAGAGTGTCTATCTGTGGAATGGGTGTGCCTGTTGTTGGTGCTGGTATCTGTGGGTCGGATGTCTGGTGTGTCTGGGCTGTGTCTGTTGGTGCATACTCTGTAGGTATGTGTGTGGTGGTGCTGGGGAGGTGGAGAGGGCCTGTTCTGTGGGTGCTTGTTTGCTTTTTTTGTTGCGTTTAGGGGTGGGTGTGCTACATTTGGCTGTTGTTGTGGGTGTGTGCTTATGTTTTCGTTTGCTTGGGACAGGTATGGGTCAAAGTATTTGGGATATGGAAGAGACAGGAGGGGGGCTGGAAGACTGGACTGGGGGTAAGGCTGTCATCAGTAAGGAGGCCAGAGCATGAAACAACCTCTTTTGGACAGACAAACTACTGTGAATGTCTTCCAGGAACTCCAGTGTCTGCGCCATCAGTCTTGACTGCCCCTGGATGGCATTCAGCAGTGCATCCTGCTCAACATAGATCTGCTTCAGGAGGTCAATAGTCTCCTCACTGAGGGCAGCCTGGGCCCACAGGGGCAGGGGATGTGGTGCCTGGACCCAAGGAGACGTCCCGCTCCTTATGGGAGTGGAGCCAGACAACTTGGCGGGGAGCAATAGGGAGGGTGGAGGTGGCAGACAAGTTTGGTGTGGACACCGGTCTTGGGGGGTCCACCACCACCATAGCGCTGCCACTGGAGGCTGAATCAGAAGATGAAGATGTAGAATCTTCATCCTCCAGGTCATGCTCCTTACCCTCAGGGCCACTGACTCCATTGGTGATAGTCTCCTGACCCAAGCCACTGTGGCCACCTGCATCCTCAAAGTTGTTGGCACCGCCTCCTCTGGTTGTCCCTGTTGATGCTGAAAAGACAGTGGAAATAGGTGTAAGACATATGTGTTAACTCAATGTTCAAACAGATCTTAACAATCACATCATCAAATGAGCACAGATCACTCCACCAACAAGGTCACCTATAAATGCATGGAGAGAAGGTGGCCTAAGTTTACTGTCAGCAGTAGCACAGATATCCATGGTGCCAGACCCCACCTATGGCTAGGGACAACCCGGCTCCACATTGGTCCTGGTGGCAACACCATCCTCAGGTTGCATGTCTACAACTACATACAATAGTGAAATACTTAAGAGGTTCAGCTGAACTCCAATCCATGACAATGAGCTGCCACCACACACATATGACCACACCAAATCAGTATTTTACTCCCCGAGGCATGTCATCATTCATTGAAAGCACCTTCAACAGTGGACATGTGTAGTCCACGTGGCTCCACACTCCCATATCAATGTTATTGAGGAACGGTTTGTGAGACTCAATTGTAAGTGGACATACCATCATATATAGTCTCAACATTAGGACATGACTAATAAGATAGACCAATGACTCTATGTATGTCTAACATACACTCACATGTCTACACACCCCAGTCTGTGTGTAAACATCACCTGTATTCCTAGCATGGATGAACATTTACCTTTACACATTGGCCAACACATACACATTTTGAGGATCCTCAGCCTTAACTATTTACCACCTTACCTCATTGATCATGTCTTTTGGCACATTATTTAAAAAAAAAAAAAGCTACACATGTCAACATGTAGGCATAAATACAGAAGGAACCAGTGTTGTTTGTCATCTCACAATGCTGTACATACCCCACTTACCAAGGCCAAGCATTGTTCATTTTCTGCATCCTATGTGCACCATAGGCCATGTCAGATGTAACAGATCTGCAGGACGATATACAGTTGTGGGGGACCATCATTCCTGACACATGGTCTGTGTGGGACATCTCACACACACACACACAACATCAAACATGTATAGGTGAAATGTCACATTACTCAGCCATGTGTCTGTACAACTCTGAAGATTGACATGTGACTTCACTCAGCTCTGGATCAGGACCACAAGACATAAATCTTGCCCAAACATCATGCAGCAACGTTACTATCTACACATGCAACAACACCAATAATCCTTTGGACATGAGTCACCAACAGCGTTGATGGGGAAACTGCTGCTTGTAACAGGAGGAAAATGTTAATGCACAATGTCAGACTTGGCACAATACTCACCTGCTCCTAGCTGCTGTTGGGCCCTCAACTGCCCATCAGGCTCTGGGTAGGCCACAGCCAGGATGTGAGCCATTGGGGGAGTCAGGGTCCAACGTGCCTCGTGAGGACTTCCCCAGCTGGACTTCATCGATGATCCTGGTCCAGTGGCTCAGGTCCTCCCACCTCTTTCTGCAGTGGATGCTGCACCAGCGATAGACACCCAGGGACCACACATTACGGGCAATGGCTTTCCACATTCCCTGCCTCAGGTGGACGTTGACCTGTATTGAAGCAAGAGATGAAGCAAGATATTGTAACTGATAGTAAATGGGTCAATGTGAGGCTCTCACAGATTTTTGAGACATCTAGCACAAGCAAGTAACAAATCTTAATAAGCTACATTTGTACTCCTTCCCTGTTTAGCACCACTTATAGGGGTATACACAATTTTGTAGTCATCAGCGCACTATCCTCTATCCTGGAAGTGAACTACACTGACGAACACAGAACACCAATATCATGTAGGGCAGGGCCATCCCAAATGTAGTCTGCTGTGAGCAATAGTGGCACACACCACACCATTCAGACCTTCTGAAGGGGAAACCACTTGGGCATGTATGTACACACCCTGTAACCACCAGGCCAATTAACAACATGCATACGCTACATACAGCCTTACACCAGGGTACATAGTGACACCAAACACAAAGGTCACAATGAAATAGCTCGCATGTGTCACACTGACATATACCACTCTGGTATGCTCTGGCCATGTGAACTTCTGAAAGGGATAACATACAATGTTTCACTGATTTGGAGTGGTTGCTTCCACCATCACAGAACATACCTCCTGCCACATGAGACACTGACACATGGATGACATTAACACACTTTAGAATACACAGTTGTATATGTTGCCTTTTAACCAGCTCCTGAAACACAAAAGTCAATTGTCTCACAAATGAGCAACTGCCAGGACAGGCAACATGTCACATGATCATTAGGCCTCTACAATGCAGCTATATGGAGAGTAACAAGACACCAGTGGAAATAAATGACATGAGCCAATCACATCAGACACATCCACAGTGTGGCCCGACCTAAAGAAGTCTCAGGTCAGGGGCTGAGCTCAGAGAACATACAGAAAATACTACATACACAGTCAATCTTGAAATAGTAGTGGGGGAAGGGGCTCACTCTGAAAACATTCAAGGATCTGCAGGACTAAATTGAGCTAAACCTGTTTCTCACATGGCCAGCCCAAAGTGATTATGTCTCTCATCTTCTGCCATGGCCAATGATTGGCACAAATCTGCATCTACCCTTGCCCTCTGCAGCCAGTGTAGACTCAAACTACATCTACAACACTTACACGGCACACCAAAGAAGATTGCACATCTTTGTGCCATGCTAAATGTGACATTACCATTGTGTGGCACTCTGAGGGGGGCCATTGGTGAATACATTTCTCCAAAAGCATACTGTGACGACTACAGATCTGGCCTGCGTCAGTACAACCACTGTACACATGCCTCCTTTCATCCTTACCTGCTTATTATGGACACATACACAGCACAGACTGTGAGCCTTGAAATATCCACAACCCTCCTTCAGGATTTTGTAACACAAGTGTTACATGGCACCAATTACAGATCATTTTCACTGAAAGGTGCATTCTACCCAGGAATGCTTTGTGCCTAAACAAACATCACAATAATGATGTGAAGTACACAGAGTAAAGTGCTTTAATATCTATTACAGTGATGTGTAACATAGGGACACCAAAAATATATTTTTTTTATATCATATGACACACTGGACACAAAAGCTCCATGATAGCCTGGGAGACAGGAAGCAATTCAGTCAAAGACAATGAAGAAAGTATGTGAGGAAGTTACCTGCTCGTCTGGTAAGGCGTAGAGCTGGCCATACAGTGGGAGGACCTCTTCCACCAGCTTCTCCAGTTCCTCTTGATAGAAGGCAGAGGCCCTCACCCCTTTTGCACAGGACATGATAGAATAGACGGCAAACACCAGCTGAAGTCGAGGAGGTGTCAATTGCAGCAGTGTCAGTAGGTAAGTGAAGAGTTCAGGCCACCACTACTTCCAGGTACGCCACATAGGCGGTCTTCGGCATGTGTAGACACAATCATTGGACCGCGACCTTCAAGTTCAAACACTGTAAGTCAATGGATGCATCTGCCGTTGTCGACATCGCCTACCATGCGGGCAACTTCCACTGGCGCTCGCCGAGTATTGAATGTCCTATAGCGGCGTCAGGCAGTTGCCATTTTGGTGATAGAAAGTGGATTATACCTCACGTAATCGACAGCGTCACAATCACTTCAAGCATGTACCGACATGTCCACAGGGGTTCCAGAGCATTTCCCTGGAACTAGTATTTCGCATATTGGATTCTACTGCATTCCTTCTGATCTCCCCACCATTTCCGCTGTGAGTGTGACCATAGCGATGACTGAAAAAACGGGGTGCAAATATACAAATATAGTACAGGCAGGTGTAGATGACACAAGTGGCATATGTATAATGTGTACCTCACTGAAATGCACACATATGGAGGCCAGATAGATCCTTCAATGGAATACAAATATGTCACTCAGTAAGTAAGTGGATGGATATGCTATGCTTACATATCCTGAACTTTTTCTGTACATGAGGAAAATCGGTTGTTGCCTCACAGATGTCACTGCAGACACTGTAATCATCCTATAAATATGTGTCGATCATAGAAAGTTTTGGGCAGTAGCTAGAGGCTAGGTCTCACTGTCCCTACCATTTCCAGAACATGAAACCATGAATGTAAGAGATGTCATTAAGTACTACACAATGAAAAGTAATTCCCCATACATGATAGCACTCACTCCGCCACGTGGTACCTAACAGCCTGAGGGCCTGGGTCACAGTCAACGTTTCACATGGCTTTAAATCCCCATGCGCACAGGAGTTGTGGCTTAATTGTTGACCAGGGATCAACATCCTCACAAACAACAGTCATGATAAATGTGGAATAGTGAAAGTGCAAGTAGGCTCAGCATCCACAGCAGAATGTGAATGTGTAAGATAGGAGAAATGTTTAGTGAAATACCAAAACACATATGTGGACATATGACCATTACAACTCATACCACATGAGACCTACATATATGCATCCATGTGTGGTGTTCCAAGTTAGTCACTTCAACACATATCCAAACTACACCATCACGAGACCTTTAAGCCAAATGAGGCTCACAATGTCTAAGAGTAGTCGAAATACCCTCTATATGACCTTTCACCTCATTCCATGTCATCCAACATATCCATCCATGGAACTGTTAGTCATCTCCTGTGGTATACCATCACCGGTGCATATTACTGCGGCACAATTAATGTCTGCTAATGTCACATCATACTACACGTAGGAGCACAAAATGTCGTGACACATCACAAACACGATGACTACTTCACAATCAGATCATAAACAGTGGCAGGACTCTTTTTACAAACAAATTGTACATTTTTATTTGTATCACAGATGTAACTTTAAATTATCAGGCCATTGGCCAGTCCATATTTGTGAAGGTGGCGGCAGGTGAGAAATAGGTTTGCCACTGATCTTGCCTACAAAACACTGCAAGGGGAACCTTCCCAGAAAGGGGCAGCTGGTTGGTATGCCAGACACCTCAAGGATCTCATTTGGGAGGGAGGGAGCTTGCGCTTGGGAGGGGGAGGCTTGGAAGGGGTGGACTTTTCCTAGGAGTGGTTTTCTTGGGTTTGGGACAGGGCTTGGCTCTTCTCCTCCTTCAGGGGGTGGATTTGGGAGGCATGGCACGTGAGGTGGAAGGATAGGGGATGGAAAAATAGGGCCTGGGTTGAGGGGGGAGGATGTTTTCAACAGGGCAAAGTCCAAGGTAAAGGAACTGTTGGTCACAGGTGGAGAGTGTGGGAAAATCAGAGGTGGAGTCAGGTTGGGAGCTAGAGGGAGTGCAAGTGACTAGTGTAGCTATCTCTGATGTGGGTGAATGTGTAATTTCTTGACTGATGTTGGGTGGTGTTGATGGGTGTGTGGGTGCAGGTGTGATGTATTGGCTGATATATGGTGATGTTGATGGGTGTGTGGGCAAAGGTGTGAAGTCTTGGATGATGTACGGTGGTGTTGATGGGTGTGTGGGTGCAGGTGTGCTGTCTTGGCTGTTGGTGGGTGTTGTTGATGGTTGTGTGCTGCATGTGTCTGTTTGCATACACTGGTGTTTGTGTGTTTGGGATAGGCAGAGGAATAGGGTCTTGGGATGGGGATGGGATAGACGAAGGATGTGGGGTGAAGACTGTTGTGGGTGTAAGGCTGCTGTTAGTAAGGACACAGCCTGAAACAATCCCTGTAGGGCACACATGCCTCTGTGAATGCCACCCAGGTAGGCAACCATCTGAGTCTGTTGGCTGCCCAGACACTGGATGGCATTCAACAGTGCAGTCTGCCCAACATAGATCTTTTTCAGGAGGTCAATACCTTCCACACCATGGGCAGCTGGGGGCACAGGGGCAGGCGCTGAGGTGCCTGGAGCTGAGGAGACGGCTCCCCTCTTTGGGGAGTGTGCCCGGACAACTAGGTAGGGAGCAGCAGGGAGGGCAGAGATGGAACGGGGTGGCAGACAATGATGGTATAGCACCAGGATTGTTGGGATCCGCCACCATCAAGTAGTGGCCACTGGAGTCCGACTCGGTGGCTGCAGTCATGGAGTCCGGGTCCTCCATGGCACTCCCCTCGCCCTCTTGGCTACTGGGTCCATCTGTGTTGGTGTCCCGACCAGACCCATTTGGGCCAACTGCTTCCCCAATGTCCAGGGCCCTGTCTCCACTTGCCTGGGTAGATCCTAAAAGGACAAATGGTTAAAGCCAACAGCATCAACAGCATGTTAACAGCGTCGACATACAGGAGGAACTTCTCAGTACACATGGCACACCAAAATTGCTGTTATCACAGCACCTACTAGGATGACTAAATGGACTACAACCTTTGCAGTAGCACATGCATGTTAGCAACATGACTTTGCAACAGTTGCACACAATGATACCTGGACCACAGTCTGCCATAATTGCATGAGTCACCTTGTTACTACTCAATCTTCCTGTATGTTGCAGGGTATTACTTCATCCTATATACTTTGCCCCTTTCACGTACTAGAGTGACCATGTGACATCAACTAGCCTGGCCGTACAGAAGCTGGAACAAAGTCACCGAAGACCAGCTCACCTCTGCTCTCATCAGCAACCCACCACCGACTACGCCAGATGCAAACAACGCAGCACACAACCTCCACCGCTGGATCACGAACTGCACTGACACACTCGACACCCTCAAGAAAGCCACAGGAAGACACATCAAGAAAGCAAGCTGGTTCACCCCTGCACTCCAATAATCCAGACGCTCCTGCAGACGACTCAAAAAGACATGGAGGAACAACAAAACCCCAGAAACACGTGGCGCCTACAAAGCAGCTACTCCCGCACACCACCATCTCAACAAATCCACAAGGAAGAAATCCCTCCAAGACAGAATCATCACCAACGCTCACAATACCAACGAACTCTTCTCCATCATCAAGGAATTCGCCAAACCCTGTAGCAAAACAACAGATGTCCCACCCTCCCAGGACCCCTGCAACAGACTCAGCACCTTCTTCCACCTTAAGATTAGGATGATCTACGACAACTTCGACAACCAAGACCTCTTCACCGCTCCAGCTCCCCCTCCATGAGACGTCACTCAACAGACCCTGCTCAAATGGAACCCACTGACGACAGAAGACACCTTGAAGACCATGAAAATCATCTACTCCAGAGCACCCTCAGACCCGTGCCCACACCACATCTTCCACAGAGCCGACTCGGCCATCAGACCCGAACTACGTCGGACAATCAACAGCTCCTTCGAGTCCGCCACCTTCTCCAATGACTGGAAACACGCTGAAGTTAACCCCCTCCTGAAGAAACCGTCCGCAGACCCGACGGACCTCAAAAACGTCAGGCCTATCTCCCTTCTTCCATTCACAACCAAGGTCATCGAAAAGACCGTCAACACTCAGCTAGCAAACTTCATTGTAGCTAATAACGTCCTGGACATCTCCCAATCCGGATTCCGCAGCAACCACAGCACCGAGACCAATCTACTCGCCGCCACCGACGACATCTGCTCCCTCTTCGACCAGGGCGAAACGCAGCCCTAGTCCTCCTGGACCTCTCAGCTGCCATATTACACCATCTCCCACCGCATCCTAGCCACCAGACTCCACAACACTGGCATCCGCGGCAAGGCCCTCTACTGGAAATGCTCCTTCCTCACTGGCAGACTCAGCGGGTCAGACTCCCTCCCTACCTCTCGGAACCGACAGAGACCAACTGTGGTGTGCCCCAGGGCTCCTTCCTCAGCACCACCCTCTTCAATGTCTACATGGCCCCCCTCGCAACCACTGTCAGGAACCATGGCTCAACATCATCTCCCACTCCGACAACACCCAACTTATCCTCTCCCTCACCAACAAACCCAACATCACCAAACACAACTTCCAAGAAGGGATGAAAGCCATCGCCATCTGGATGAAAAACAGCTGCCTGAAACTCAACTCCGAGAAAACAGAAGTCCTCATCCTTGGCTCCACCCCCTCCGCATAGGATGACTCCTGGTAGGCCCCTGCCCTCGGAAATCCAATCACCACGACGGACCACTCTCGAAACCTAGGCATCATACTAGACTCATCGCTCACAATGAACCGTCAAATCAACGCTGTATCCCTGACCTGCTTCAACACCCTCCACATGCTTCAAAAGACGTTCAGATGGATCCCATCCGAATCCAGAAAAACTGTCACGCACGTTCTCATCAGCAGCAGATTGGACTATGGCAGCGCTCTCTACACCAGAATCAACAAGAAACTCCTTCGCTACTCCAGACTGTCCAGAACGCCACAGCCAGACTGATCCACGACATCCCCAGTCGCAGTCACATCACCCAACACCTCCACAATCTCCACTAGCTCCCAGTCAAAGAAGAATAACCTTCAAACTCCTCACCCATGCATACAAGGCCCTTCACAACACCGGACCCACATACCTGAATAACAACCTCTCCTTTCACGCACCCAAAATACACCTCCGATCAGCCGATCTCTTTCTGGCCACCTTCCCATGCATCTACAAGACCAGAATGGGAGGAAAGTCCTTCTCCTACCTCGCAGCCAAGGCCTGGAATGACCTCCCCCTTCACCTCCGGCAAGCTCCCACATTGCCCCAGTTCAGGAAGGACCTCAAGATCTGGCTCTTCGGATGACCCCAGCACTCAACGGAGCTGCCCCGCACCCCCAGTGCCTTGAGACCCTCACGAGTGAATAGTTGCGCTTTACCAACCCTGATTGATTGATTTATGCTTACAGCAGTCCTACTCATTCCACACAATTATCTGCTACAGCCACTAATCATTTCTGAAACCCACTTCCCTATGCACTGATGTGAGCATGATACAGGTATCTCCCAGCAATATGTGTGATAACAATGAGACTAAGAAAGTGCCCAGTGCACAATGTTCACACAACCACTTTCACACCTCTTCATATCTCACAGCACATCTAAATATTTAATAAAATGGTAAGATTAGCTATATAACATGCGTCTCACACCAAAGTCTCCTGAAAGCAATGTGGCTCAACTTTGGTCCAGATGTCATCACATACATCCAAATGACCTGACACCACCTAGGACTAGGGACATACCCACTCCATTTTGGTGAACTTACCACAACCATTTTCCCATAGCATATCGTATAGCTATTACAACAGGTAAGAGTGATAAGAAACAGGGAATGTCCTGTCCATGTAGTGCATGTTACACTTGTAGACAATAGGGAAGAGACTTCACAGCACCTACATTTTATTCACTTAGAAATATTCCAATATGTTGCTGACAGTACACACTCACATATGCCTCCAACAAGTCTGATTTATACCACCTGCTGCATGTCAGCAGGCAATTACAGTTCCTCCACAATTCCATATGTGCATGTCACTTACACGTCTACTGACACCTTGCCAGCATGGGATATCACATTGTGAGAAGGTACTGTCAGCCCTCTGACCATGTATGTTATTGCCTCAACATTAGCATCAGATGTTTTACTATAAAGTATGTAAATGGATATGTGTGACACACCCACCCATGCCCACACACTCCTGTCTATGATGAGACATGATAAATATGCACATAACTAGTCACAAAAGTCCTTGGCACCTTGGCTAATACACTCAATTGTGATGGACACAGATGTCATACTATGTAGAGCCATCAATCTTGTAGTAAACACTTCTGTATATGATAGTACAACACAGGTTTGTTACCAATGCCAACCATGCCAACACATGCAATTACTCTTCTATATGGTTTAGCATCAGTCAAGATCCAGGTTGATGTGGTTGCAGATGCCTGTAACAATGAATAGATGGTTAGGCAAGGCTCAGATTAGCCAGTAAATTACTCACCACCTCCTAGCTGCTGTTGGACACTCCACTGCCCATCAAGCACTGAGTAGGCCACCACCAGGATGCTGCCCATTGGGGGAGTCAGGGTCCGGTGCATGCCCCTATGACATTAGGAGAACTTTCCTAGATGGACTTCTGTGATTTTCCTGGTCCAGCTTCTCAGGTCCTTCCCCATCTTCCTGCAGTGGATACTGCACTGGCAATAGACTCCCTGGGACCGCACTTTCTAGGCAATGGCTTTCCAGTGTCTTAGCTTGAGATGAGCGTTGACCTGGATGGATGCAATAGTTGAGGAGACTTGGGTGGGCATGCAAAACAGAGGTCATCTGTGTAGCAGATCAAGAAGTTGTAGACACCTAGCATGTCCAAGAAGAACTTGGCAAGACCACAAATGTGTGGTCTCCCTTGATGCCCATGCACACTGAAATGAGGCAATGTTACACTAATCATCTGACGGCTATACCAAACTCTTGTTTGGTATTCTACGGCCTCGCCAGGTCAGATGGCTCAGTGGACTAATGCATCCACTGCAGGGGCCTGTGTTTGATCTCATTGTCACAGGTTCAAATCCCAGCAGGTCCACTCATCCTTTCATCCATCCGAGGTTGATAAAATGAGTACCATTGGGTAACAATAAACATTTGTTATTCAGCTCCAAGATGCCTGTGGGTGAACGTGCGCTTTACAAATACACTTTTTATGTTATGTTCTCCCAATCTAAATACAACACTAAGACCAGGGCCACAACACATGTTCTGTTGATTTCCACAAGATGTACCACTACACACCATTGGGAGCACATGACAGCTGGTGAAAATCTGCATGACTGTACAGGCACTTTAACAGGCCTGACGTGTTACTCTACATGCTATTTTGAACATGACTGTTAGCACACACTCTGATACATCCCAAAAACTTCCTTCAACATGGAAGGTCTGGCATGTGTCACACTTAGTACTCACATTCTGCAAAATATTAGCCATGTGTACAACTCCATGTTAAAAAGTTATACGACTAATTGAACATGTGGCCAATGTCCTGGCAGCGGAGTTAAGCCATTTAGCACTTTCAGCCACTGTCACAGGGAAAACCTCAACATTCCATTGTACAGACAGTCTGTTCGCTTCATGTGACAACCCTGGTGATGCAGTTATGGCTTTGACTGCTGGAATCACCAATTATCTGCACAATACATGTGTCAAGAGTGCAGATACTCTGCCTAATGAGAGCACGAATCATGGGCCTGTTACAGCACACTTGTGGTAGTGAGGGGCCTGTCCTAAGGCAGTGTGACACGCTGACAATGAGTATAAATGGCAAGTACACTAAGGTCTGTGGCTCTTGTCAGGTCTAATCTCATAGGTTGTTTTAATAAAATGTCTTAGGGCCACAAATTGCCCTTGAACACTATTTCGGACACTATCTCTGGATCAGCAGATCTCCTTGAAGAGGACACTGTGTTGCAGTGCTGTCACATATACCTCAGCTGAATCTGGGGCCAGAGGGGGTAGGAATCATTGACAGGATAGGCTTCCTGCATGCTTGCCATAGTGAATCCACATTAACATTATATTTGCAGATTGTTAATAGGTTGGTGTAAATGTAATGGACATGCAGTACAGGACAACAACGTTGTGTTGCTCACTTAACGTGTTTGTGACGTTTCGTCACTCCCAGCCAAAAGGTTGATGTGGACTGATATGTGCTTTTAGATCTGGGGGACTATACACATACAACTAGTGCTGCTCCTTACATGTTACCTCCACTAGTAATGCATTGCGACATGATCATTCCTTGGCAGATTGAATATCTCCATGTGAAGGCCATATTACTCCACATCACAATCTGCATGCAGTTGTTTGCGCATGGCACAGGGGTAGGATATAGTGCAACATCATTATGGATAGTGTTTGCAGCAATGTACATATGTCATCTATGGGAAACATGTATGTAGCGTACTTATTTCCTGGTGTCAAAATTAAGCCGGCATGGGTATTGCTATACCTTGCTGAGTATGCTATGTGAGTTATGTAGGTGCAGAGATTATCAAAGTCAGCTACCAAAGTGAAATATAGTAGTGATGAGGTGGAATAACTAGTTCTGCAAATTGGCCAACAGGTGCATGTTTTGGCTCATCATATGTATGTATACTTCAGCCTGCCTTACCGATATGTATCATTCAGGTATATCAACTGTGCCATCTGATTACTTACAACCTTAAGGGTTACATAGCCAATAGCTATGCATATGTACTGTGTATCTGTTGCATATAATGTATGTGTTCTAAGTTAACTGATGTCTTTTACATGTTATGTCTTGCAGGTGGACCACCATCATACACAGTGAGGTGGATGGTTTCAAGGCCCGCAACGCCACCAGTGAATGCCTTTGTAAAGGCTAATTGTGTAGTGCAAGAATTGAGTGTGATGTCAGATGCTGTGTAAATAGCCAGATTCAATGTGCATCCCTATCACAAATAAACATTTGTATAATGATTAATTGGTCAGGAAAAGTGGATGTTTATTGTTGCATGTGTATCAGCCTTAGACTAATATCAAGGAGAATACATTGCCAATCTGGGCTGTACCACATGAAAGAGGCTTGACAGGGGAGCCATGATCACAGTGGCAGACTATGTGAAAATATGTGGTAGTGGATACCCATTTGAACATGGCCATAGATGTGAACAATTCAGAATGCAAGTCTGTTGCACATGCTATGATATTGGGAGCATGTAATGTGCAGTGGCATGGTCCACCATGGACTTACAACAGTTCAGATAGGAGAGGTTTCATATGTCTCTGTGTGATGTGAGGTACGTATCCAGCGTCCATTGTTACATATAATACCTGCCAAGTGTTCAGTATAGTTAGCAATATGTCCTGATATTGGTCCTTGCCATATCAGTTACACTACGTTGTGAGACAATACATGTACTTTTCAGCCATTGCACCTTTTACTGTGGCGAATGTCAATGGCATAAATGCCATTGCAGGATGCAGAAGGCACACTAATGTTCAGTAAAGATGACGTGTACCATACCATGGGTACACAACAGCATTGTTCCTAAGCATACTATGTACTGACATGGTCATACCTACATGTGCCAAGGTGGTGCAAAAGCATTGTGCAACAATTACCATGCCTTTGTACTTTGGCCTGGGATGATAGATAATAGGCATGTGTATGCTCATTCTAAGCTGCAAGATAAATTTAGGCTGTAGGGGCTCCTATCTTTGATGTTGTGAAAATAAATTGTTTCATGATGTGTGGACCTGTTCCTAGTCACCCTTTGACTGAAAGTTTTCCTTTTTGTTTAAACAGACAACATGACCCCAAAGTAGTTGAGGAATCACAACCTCAAGAAGGACTGCTACCTGCACATTCGAGGAGTCGCAAAGGCTCACATGGCGATGAGGAAGTGATTTGAGGAGGAGAAAGCTCTGGGAAAATAGAAATTCTTCCCTCAAGGACCACCGACCTTAGAAACTAGAAGCAAAGGAAAAGATGGCCAGGCAGGCCAAGGTACCTCCAAGACACCGGTACCCAGCATCTCCACCAGCATACCCTCACAACCACCAGTCCCTACACCTCAGCACACAGGAGGGGCTAGCTCATTTGAGCAAGAAATAAAGAAGGACCTGTCGGACCTAACGTTTAGGGTGGCGGTGCTAGAGCACAAGATGGACCAGGCAATTACACTGCTCCAGGAAGTGACGCAGGCATTGGCAAGACCCTAGCCACATGTTAGCCACAGGGAGCCTTTCTGACCTTCCCCCTGTACATAGTTTTAATGTTCATCTTAATGATTTGTTAGCTTAGTTTACATTAGTTAGTGTAGTTACAGTGTAGGGGCAGGGGTTTTAGGGATTTTGTAGAGCTGCAAATAATTTTAGTGGGTAGGGGTACATTGTGTATTTTTGGGGTGGGGGTTGATATGTTATGAAAATGAAAATAAAAGAAAAAATGTCAGAAAATATCCCAAAAATATATCATTGTTTAGGATTCTATGTGTAGTTAGTTGATGTTTAGGTGTAGTTTTTGTTGTCCTTGTGTGGAGACGTGTCTTAACCCCTTCGCTGCTAGGCCTTTTCCCCCTGTGCTAAGCCTTTTTGGGCTATTTGGGGTAGTGCGCCTTAGGCCCCTGTAACTTTTTAACCACATAAGGTATCCACGCCAAATTTGCGTCCTTTTTTTCTAACATCATGGGGATTGTAAAGGTACCCAGGGTTTGTGGATTCCCCTGGAGGAAACCCAGAAATTAGCCAAAATACAGCAAAATTTAGTTTTTTTTGGGAAACATGCGAAAAAAGGGCTACAGATGAAAGCGTCTTGTTTTTTCCCTGCAAATGGCATCAAAAAAGGGGTTGTGGTGCTGAAATCACCATCTTCCCAGCTTTCAGGGACAAGCAGACTTTTGTCAGAAAACCAACTTTTTTTACACAGTTTTGGCATTTTTCTGGGACATAGCCTATTTTTGCTATTTTTTGTGCTTTCAACCTCCTTCCAGTTAATGGTAGATATGGGTATGAAACCAATAATGGATCCTGAAAAGCCATACATTTCTGAAAAGTAGACAAAATTCTGAATTCTGCAAGGTGTCATTTGTGTAGATCCTTAAAGTTTTCCTTATAGAAACTAACAGTTAAATGAAGGAAAAATTGAAAAGTAGTTGAAAAAAACAGCCATTTGTGTCAACGTTTTCACCTGTAACTTCTTCTAATTATGACAGATATTTGAAAGCAATATACTGTTATATCCGCTGGACCTTTCTGGTTGTGGGGATATATAGGACTTGTAGGTTCACCAAGAACCCGACGAAACCCAGAGCCAATAACTGAGCAGTGTTCCTTCCCTAAAACTGCATTGATGCCTACACCCAATTGGCATCCCTGGTCACAGGTCAGCCCCTGGTAAATGGTACCATGGGTACCCAGGGCACTGTGACCAGGGAAGGCCCCCAAGGGCTGCAGCACTTGTTGTGCCACCCTTAGGGACCCTGTACCTTTACACACACACACACACGCACACACACACACACACACTGCGTGTCTTGGTGCAGAACAAAAGTGAAGAGTCGACATGGCACACATCCCTGTGTGCCATGACTACAAGCCACTGCCCTGGCCTAGGTCAGCCACCCCTCTAGCTGGGTGCACTATGCCAGTGGTGAGGGCACAGAGGCACGAGCCCTGTGCCCCTACAGTGCCCAAGTCCATTCTTGGGCATTGTAAGTGCAGTGCTGCCATTAAGAGTATATGGTGCTGGGAGTCTGTCATTACGAACTCCACAGCACCATAATGGCCCCACTGAAAACAAAGAAGTTTGGTATCAAACTTCTCAGCACATTAAACCCACACTGATGCCAGTGTGGGATTTAATGTAAAACACACTCCAGAGGGCATCTTAGAGATGCCCCCTGAAAGCAACCCGACCTCCAGTGTCCGGACTGAGTGGCTGCCCAGGCTGCCACCACCAGACATGTTTCTGGACCCCTGGGTCGAGAGCCTCTGCTCTCAGGGGCCTAAAACAATGCGCATCCTGGGGCGAGGTGCCAAAGCCTCCTCCCCCAGGATGGGCAGGGGAAGCTTCAAAGGCCTGCCGCCTTTTGAGCTTCCCCAGACCATTTGCTGCTCCCAGCAAACTGGTCCCCAGTGGTTCTACCCCCACTTCTGGCGGGAGAACCGGCGGGAAAACCAGAGGCAGGAAATGGGTTGTGCCCACCTCTGCCAACTCCACCCTTAAGGTGGGGGAGGAGAGGTGAAGCACAAACCTTTTTTTGAAAAGTGCCTAGCTGTAGTTTTTGAACCCTAGCTCTGCGGGCACTTAGGGAAACCTAGCAAACCTATACATTTTTGAAAACTAGACACCCAGGGGAATTCAGGACGGGGTGACTTGACTGGCTCTCACCAGGTTCTGTTACCCAGAATGCCTTGGAAACCTAAAAAATTGGTTAAAAAAACACATTTTCCTCACTTTTCTGTGGTGGAAAGTTCTGGAATCTGCGCGGATCCACAAAATTCTACCCACCCCGCGTTCCCCAAGGTCTTCCAAAAACAATGGTACCTCACTTGTGTGGGTAGGCCTAGTGCCCGCAACAGGAAGCAGCGCAAAACGCAACGTGGACGCACCACATTTTCACAGTGAAAAATGACCCTTTTTTGGCAAAGTGCCTAGCTGTAGTTTTTGAACCCTAGCTCTGCCGGCACCTAGGGAAACGTAGCAAACCTATACATTTTTTAAAACTAGACACCCAGGGAATCCAGGATGGGGTGACTTGACTACCTCCCACCAGGTTCTGTTACCCAGAATCCCTCGCAAACCTAAAAAATTATCAAAAAAACACATTTTCCCCACATTTCTGTGGTGGAAAGTTCTGGAATCTGCGTGGATCCACAAATTTCCACCCACCCCGCGTTCCCCAAAGTCTTACGAGAAAAATGGTACCTCACTTGTGTGGGTCGGCCTAGTGCCTGCGACAGGAAACGGCGCAAAACGCAACGTGGTCACACCTCAATTTCGCAGTGAAAAATGACCCTTTTTGGCAAAGTGCCTAGCTGTAGTTTTTGAACCCTAGCTCTGCCGGCACCTAGGGAAACGTAGCAAACCTATACATTTTTTAAAACTAGACACCCAGGGGAATCCAGGATGGGGTGACTTGACTGCCTCTCACCAGGTTCTGTTACCCAGAATCCCTCGCAAACCTAAAAATTATCAAAAAAACCACATTTTCCCCACATTTCTGTGGTGGAAAGTTCTGGAATCTGCGTGGATCCACAAATTTCCACCCACCCCGCGTTCCGCAAAGTCTTACGAGAAAAATGGTACCTCACTTGTGTGGGTCGGCCTAGTGCCTGCGACAGGAAACGGCGCAAAACGCAACGTGGTCACACCTCAATTTCGCAGTGAAAAATGTCCCTTTTTTGGCAAAGTGCCTAGCTGTAGTTTTTGAACCCTAGCTCTGCCGGCACCTAGGGAAACGTAGCAAACCTATACATTTTTAAAACTAGACACCCAGGGAATCCAGGATGGGGTGACTTGACTACCTCCCACCAGGTTCTGTTACCCAGAATCCCTCGCAAACCTAAAAAATTATCAAAAAAACACATTTTCCCCACATTTCTGTGGTGGAAAGTTCTGGAATCTGCGTGGATCCACAAATTTCCACCCACCCCGCGTTCCCCAAAGTCTTACGAGAAAAATGGTACCTCACTTGTGTGGGTCGGCCTAGTGCCTGCGACAGGAAACGGCGCAAAACGCAACGTGGTCACACCTCAATTTCGCAGTGAAAAATGACCCTTTTTTGGCAAAGTGCCTAGTTGTAGTTTTTGAACCCTAGCTCTGCCGGCACCTAGGGAAACGTAGTAAACCTATACATTTTTTTAAACTAAACACCCAGGGGAATCCAGGATGGGGTGACTTGACTGCCTCTCACCAGGTTCTGTTACCCAGAATCCCTCGCAAACCTAAAATTATCAAAAAAACCACATTTTCCCCACATTTCTGTGGTGGAAAGTTCTGGAATCTGCGTGGATCCACAAATTTCCACCCACCCCGCGTTCCGCAAAGTCTTACGAGAAAAATGGTACCTCACTTGTGTGGGTCGGCCTAGTGCCTGCGACAGGAAACGGCGCAAAACGCAACGTGGTCACACCTCAATTTCGCAGTGAAAAATGTCCCTTTTTTGGCAAAGAGCCTAGCTGTAGTTTTTGAACCCTAGCTCTGCCGGCACCTAGGGAAACCTAGCAACCCTATACATTTTTGAAAAACTAGACACCCAGGGGAATCCAGGATGGGGTGACTTGACTGCCTCCCACCAGGTTCTGTTACCCAGAATACCTTGCAAACCTAAAAAATTGTCCAAAAAAACACATTTTCCCCACATTTCTGTGGTGGAAAGTCCTGGAATCTGCGTGGATCCACAAATTTCCGCCCACCCCGCGTTCCCCAAAGTCTTACGAGAAAAATGGTACCTCACTTGTGTGGGTTGGCATAGTGCCCGCGACAGGAAACGGCGCAAAACGCAACGTGAACACACCTCAATTTCGCAGTGAAAAATGACCCTTTTTTTTGCAAAGTGCCTAGCTGTAGTTTTTGAACCCTACCTCTACCGGCACCTAGGGAAACCTAGCAAACCTATACATTTTTGAAAACTAGACACCCAGGGGAATCCAGGATGGGGTGACTTGACTGCCTCCCACCAGGTTCTGTTACCCAGAATCCCTTGCAAACCTAAAAAATTGTCCAAAAAACACATTTTCCCCACATTTCTGTGGTGGAAAGTTCTGGAATCTGCGTGGATCCACAAATTTCCGCCCACCCCGCGTTCCCCAAAGTCTTACGAGAAAAATGGTACCTCACTTGTGTGGGTCGGCCTAGTGCCCGCGACAGGAAACGGCGCAAAACGCAACGTGGTCACACCTCAATTTCGCAGTGAAAAATGACCCTTTTTTTGCAAAGTGCCTAGCTGTAGTTTTTTAACCCTACCTCTGCCGGCACCTAGGGAAACCTAGCAAACCTATACATTTTTGAAAACTAGCAAACCTATACATTTTTGAAAACTAGACACCCAGGGGAATCCAGGATGGGGTGACTTGACTGCCTCCCACCAGGTTCTGTTACCCAGAATACCTTGCAAACCTAACAAATTGTCCAAAAAACCACATTTTCCCCACATTTCTGTGGTGGAAAGTTCTGGAATCTGGGTGGATCCACAAATTTCCACCCACCCCGCGTTCTCCAAAGTCTTACGAGAAAAATGGTACCTCACTTGTGTGGGTCGGCCTATTGCCTGCAACAGGAAACGGCGCAAAATGCAACGTGGTCACACCTCAATTTCGCAGTGAAAAATGACCCTTTTTTGGCAAAGTGCCTAGCTGTAGTTTTTTAACCTTACCTCTGCCGGCACCTAGGGAAACCTAGCAAACCTATACATTTTTGAAAACTAGACACCCAGGGGAATCCAGGATGGGGTGACTTGACTGCCTCCCATCAGGTTCTGTTATCCAGAATCCCTTGCAAACCTAAAAAAAATTTTAAAAAAACACATTTCCCCCACATTTCTGTGGTGGAAAGTTCTGGAATCTGCGTGGATACACAAATTTCCACTTACCCCGCGTTCCCCAAAGTCTTACGAGAAAAATGGTACCTCACTTGTGTGGGTCGGCCTAGTGCCCGCGACAGGAAACGGCGCAAAACGCAACGTGGTCACACCTCAATTTTGCAGTGAAAAATGACCCTTTTTTGGCAAAGTGCCTAGCTGTAGTTTTTGAACCCTAGCTCTGCCGGCACCTAGGGAAACCTACCAAACCCACACATTTCTGAAAAGTAGACACCCGGGGGCTTCCAGGGAGGTATGGCTTGCGTGGATCCCCCAACGTTTCCTTACCCAGAATCCCCTGCAAACCTCAATTTAAGCTGAAAAAATCACTTTTTTCACACATTTTTGTGTGGGAAAGTGTGGCATCACCGGCCTCACACAAATTTCCTACCACCCAGCGTTCCCCCAGGTCTCCCCATAAAAATGGTGCCTCACTTGTGTGGGAGGCCCAAGTACCCGCGACAGGCAAGGGCCCAAAACGTAGTGAGGCGACATCAAAATTGCCTATCTCAAAACCACCTGGTTTTGCAAGGGGGGTCACCTGGGTTTTTGGCCCCGTGCTCGGCGGCCATCTAGGGAAACCTACCAAACCCACACATTTCTGAAACGTAGATGCCCGGGGGCTTCTAGGGAGGTATGGCTTGTGTGGATCCCCCAACGTTTCCTTACCCAGAATCCCCTGCAAACCTCAATTTTAGCTGAAAAAATCACTTTTTTTCACACATTTTTGTGTGGGAAAGTGTGGCATCACCGGCCTCACACAAATTTCCTACCACCCAGCGTTCCCCCAGGTCTTCCGATAAAAATGGTGCCTCACTTGTGTGGGAGGTCCAAGTACCTGCGACAGGCAAGGGCCCAAAACGTAGTGAGGCGACATCAAAATTGCCTATCTCAAAACCACCTGGTTTTGCAAAGGGGTCACCTGGGTTTTTGGCCCCGTGCTCGGCGGCCATCTAGGGAAACCTACCAAACCCACACATTTCTGAAATGTAGACACCCGGGGGCTTCCAGGGAGGTATGGCTTGCGTGGATCCCCCAACGTTTCCTTACCCAGAATCCCCTGCAAACCTCAATTTTAGCTGAAAAAATCACTTTTTTCACACATTTTTGTGTGGGAAAGTGTGGCATCACCGGCCTCACACAAATTTCCTACCACCCAGCGTTCCCCCAGGTCTCCCGATAAAAATGGTGCCTCACTTGTGTGGGAGGCCCAAGTACCCGCGACAGGCAAGGGCCCAAAACGTAGTGAGGCGACATCAAAATTGCCTATCTCAAAACCACCTGGTTTTGCAAGGGGGTCACCTGGGTTTTTGGCCCCGTGCTCGGCGGCCATCTAGGGAAACCTACCAAACCCACACATTTCTGAAAAGTAGACACCCGGGGGCTTCCAGGGAGGTATGGCTTGCATGGATCCCCCAACGTTTCCTTACCCAGAATCCCCTGCAAACCTCAATTTAAGCTGAAAAAATCACTTTTTTCACACATTTTTGTGTGGGAAAGTGTGGCATCACCGGCCTCACACAAATTTCCTACCACCCAGCGTTCCCCCAGGTCTCCCAATAAAAATGGTGCCTCACTTGTGTGGGAGGCCCAAGTACCCGCGACAGGCAAGGGCCCAAAACGTAGTGAGGCGACATCAAAATTGCCTATCTCAAAGCCACCTGGTTTTGCAAGGGGGGTCACCTGGGTTTTTGGCCCCGTGCTCGGCGGCCATCTAGGGAAACCTACCAAACCCACACATTTCTGAAAAGTAGATGCCCGGGGGCTTCCAGGGAGGTATGGCTTGCGTGGATCCCCCAACGTTTCCTTACCCAGAATCCCCTGCAAACCTCAATTTTAGCTGAAAAAATCACTTTTTTCACACATTTTTGTGTGGGAAAGTGTGGCATCACCGGCCTCACACAAATTTCCTACCACCCAGCGTTCCCCCAGGTCTTCTGATAAAAATGGTGCCTCACTTGTGTGGGAGGTCCAAGTACCCGCGACAGGCAAGGGCCCAAAACGTAGTGAGGCGACATCAAAATTGCCTATCTCAAAACCACCTGGTTTTGCAAGGGGGTCACCTGGGTTTTGGCCCCGTGCTCAGCGGCCATCTAGGGAAACCTACCAAACCCACACATTTCTGAAAAGTAGACACCCGGGGGCTTCCAGGGAGGTATGGCTTGCGTGGATCCCCCAACGTTTCCTTACCCAGAATCCCCTGCAAACCTCAATTTTAGCTGAAAAAATCACTTTTTTCACACATTTTTGTGTGGGAAAGTGTGGCATCACCGGCCTCACACAAATTTCCTACCACCCAGCGTTCCCCCAGGTCTTCCAATAAAAATGGTGCCTCACTTGTGTGGGAGGTCCAAGTACCCGCGACAGGCAAGGGCCCAAAACGTAGTGAGGCGACATCAAAATTGCCTATCTCAAAACCACCTAGTTTTGCAAAGGGGTCACCTGGGTTTTTGGCCCCGTGCTCGGCGGCCATCTAGGGAAACCTAGCAAACCCACACATTTCTGAAAAGTAGACACCCGGGGGCTTCCAGGGAGGTATGGCTTGCGTGGATCCCCCAACGTTTCCTTACCCAGAATCCCCTGCAAACCTCAATTTTAGCTGAAAAAATCACTTTTTTCACACATTTTTGTGTGGGAAAGTGTGGCATCACCGGCCTCACACAAATTTCCTACCACCCAGCGTTCCCCCAGGTCTTCCGATAAAAATGGTGCCTCACTTGTGTGGGAGGTCCAAGTACCCGCGACAGGCAAGGGCCCAAAACGTAGTGAGGCGACATCAAAATTGCCTATCTCAAAACCACCTAGTTTTGCAAGGGGGGTCACCTGGGTTTTTGGACCCGTGCTCGGTGGCCATCTAGGGAAACCTACCAAACCCACACATTTCAGAAAAGTAGACACCCAGGGGCTTCCAGGGAGGTATGGCTCGGCTAGCAGTGTGTGTAGTGACCAGCAGCAAGTCACTACTCTCACACTGCCAGCCGAGCGCCAGTCCACGCACACCGCCAGCCAAGCGCCACTCCACGCACACCGCCAGCCAAGCGCCACTCCACGCACACCGCCAGCCAAGCGCCACTCCACGCACACCGCCAGCCAAGCGCCACTCCACGCACACCGCCAGCCTAGCGCCACTCCACGCACACCGCCAGCCTAGCGCCACTCCACGCACACCGCCAGCCAAGCGCCACTCACGCACACCGCCAGCCAAGCGCCACCCACGCACACCGCCAGCCAAGCGCCACTCCACGCACACCGCCAGCCAAGCGCCACTCCACGCACACCGCCAGCCAAGCACCAGCCTAGACACACCACCATCACATTTAGGATTTTTTTATACAAAAAAGAAAACACAAACAAATTGCAAATAGATACAAATCTACTAACACAAAATCAGAAACTAAATACATTGCACTAATGCCAACCTTGAAACAGAACAACAATTCTTAAACATTACAGACCAGGCAGTTCACTTTACCACTCATGGTTGCTCCCAATAATTCTTTTGCTTGTGGTACGCTCTATAACAAGCAGGCACACACAGCCCAGGGTTAGAAGGACACTCAGGGCAGTACATACGAGTCTCCTTCCGCGTACCTCTTCGCCAACAGACTCTACATCTCCTAGTGGGAAAGTCTTTTGAGGGTGTAGGAGGAATGTGATCAGGAAAGTGGCGATCTTTCAATCGAGCCACATCCTCCACCACTCCAACTCTAGGAACACTTGCCTGTTCCACAACAACAAGGCTGCCTATGACAGACTGCTGAAACTGAACAAAAGTCAACTTTGACGCAGGAGAACACTCCTTGAACACAACAAAAGCATTGAAAGTTGCTAAATTGAAGAGATGGATGGCCAACTTCTTATACCAAATGTAAGCCTTACGAATAGCAGTGTAAGGTTCCAACCTCTGATCTACTCTATCAACACCACCCATGTGCTTATTGTAGTCTAAAATGCACACAGGTTTGCGCACTTCAGCAATCTGACCCCAAACAGCCACAGGTGAAGTACTCTCATCATGGATGGTAGTCAGCATGTACACATCCCTCCTGTCCACAAATTTCACAGCTAGCAGTTCCTCACTACGCAAGGCACTGCACTGTCCCCTCTGAAGTTTTTTGCAAACAAGCTCTTTTGGATAACCTTTACGGTTAGAGCGGATTGTGCCACAAGCAAAAGTGTCCACTTTGAACAATTCCTTAAACAATTGCACAGCAGTGTAGAAGTTATCAAGGTACAAATGGTGGCCTCTGTTAAACAGTCCTCTAGCAAGATCCCACACAATTTTCTCTGAAACTCCAAAAGTGGACGGACAACCAGGGGGTCAATAGTGGAATCCCTACCAGTGTACACACGCAAATTAAAAACATATCCTGTCCTACTCTCAGACAACATATACAGCTTAATTCCATAGCGTGCCCTCTTGCTAGGAATGTACTGCCTAAAAACCAAACGGCCCTTGAACAGGACCAAAGACTCATCAATAGATATTTCTTTCCCTGGAGTATAGACCTCTGAAAATCGATCTACAAAGTGATCAAGAACAGGCCGAATCTTAAAAAGACGGTCACATTCAGGGTGATCTCGTGGCAACGCCAAACCATTATCAACAAAATGCAGCATCCGAAGCAAAAGTAAATACCGATCATGAGTCATAACTGCAGGAAATATGGCCGTTGCCATCAAGGGACTGGTAGACCAATATGAACCCATGGACGGCTTCCTTATCAAACCCATCAAAAAAGTCAAACCCAAAAAATTCTTCATCTCTTCCAGATTTGTGGGACTCCACCGGGTAGCTCTAGAATGGGGCCTAAGTCTGGCACTGTTGTCCCTCAAAAACTGTTCAGCATACAAATTAGTCTGCTCAACAATCTCACCCAAAAATACATCATCCATAAACAACTGAAAATACTGTATAGGCAAATAATGTTCACAATCCACTCTACACCCTGCATAACCACTAAAGGCAGGCAACACCGGCTGCACCATGTTTGGATCAACCCAGAGTCCAGCACTTCCAGTAGGAAGCCTAGCAGCCCCAGGCTGCAATCCAGATGCCTCTTGCACCATCGGCACAGTAGTATCCTCCTCTAAAACAGGCACTTCATCTGCACTGAGAGTACCTTCATCATCCGATGATTCCATGTGGAGAGAAAACTCACTGCCTGAATCTTCCCCTCCCTCCTCTCCCTCAGACGCACTGTCAGTCTCATAATCCTGCTCAGAGGAAGATTCAAGAAGCAAACCAACCACATGCTGAGCAGTAATTCTACGGCTAGCCATAATGCTTACTAATAAAGGATACTTGTCAAACAAGTCAACAACAACAAACCCTTTGTAAAAAAAAAGAAATAAACAAAATGTAGCTTTATCACAAAGACCTATATACTCCAACACTATACCACTCACATGACAGAAGCAGCTAGACTCACCACCACCTACTCTGCACAGACACAGTAAGGATCAACAATATCCCACTAAAAAAGAAGAAAAAAAAATTACACATAAGCCAATGCAAAACATCGCAAAGAATTTCATGCTCTGAACACTAACAAATATGCTGCCATTATGACACCACTTAAAAAAAAATTCATTCATGCATGACAATAATACTCATTTGGAGTACACACAAAAAAATATTTTTCTTACCAAATAAATGCAATTACGCAAAACTGCAGAACAACCACTGCCGAAACCGCAAACAGGAATCAAAAGCTTTACACTAGAATAAAAAGGAGAAAAAAACATTACAATCACATATGCAAATAATGCACCAGTCCACACACAATCCACCAGCCAAGCTAAGGGGTAGGTGGGCCTAACAGTATAAATAAAATATTCACCCCCGTAAAGGGGAGCAACCCTTGCCCTTTTGGCCACTCCCCAACACAAAAATAAAAAAAAACCCTGGTGTCTAGTGGCTTCTGCCCTCCTTGGGGGCAGATGGGCCTAAAAACATACTGCTATTCTGCCACCCAAGGGGTCACTCTCCACAAATAAATGCCTGGTGGACTAGTGGGAAGATACCTTTATCTTCCGCACACGATCTCTCACTACTCAACTCTACTCTCAACTCTATTCACAACTGGATGTTAGCTCACCAACTCATTCTGAAACCCGCCAAAACTGAATTCCTCCTCCTCTCTATCTCTCTCTCACCTCCTCCTGTTCAATCTTGGATGGATCAGCTGAACCTACTCAACAACAAACCCATCATTGTCGACAGCGCTAAATCCCTAGGTGTCATTCTTGACAAAAGACTCAACCTAATCTCCCACATCAACTCTATTGCTTAGAACGCACGTTACCAGTTGCGCCTTCTACGGGGATCCGTCGGTTCTTCCCGGAGAAAGACTTAAAACCTTGGTACAATCTCTGGTTCTCTCAAGACTGGATTATTGCAATTCTCTTCTGACGGGCCTACCCAAATCCCACCTCTCCCCTCTCAAATCCATCCTCCATTCAGCAGCTCGCCTCATTTCAGGGTCTAAACGAAGCGACCACGTCACTCCTATCCTCTCTTCGATGGCTTCCGATCGAGGCAAGATCGATTTACAAAACTGCCTGCATCACACACAAAGCCTTACACACCTCCTCCCCTCGTTACCTGGCAAATAAATTGAAATTGTCCGGTGGCTCTCGCCCTTCTCGCAATGCGGAAAAGCTTCTGCTTGAGCCCCCCGTCTTCAAAAAGGAAAGATCGATGGCGCAATCCTTCTCAGGAAATGCGGTGAGAATCTGGAACTCGCTTCCCCATTGCTCCATGCCACCTCCTCTACCCGGATCTTCAAAGCTGACCTCAAATCTCTTCTCTTCCAAAGACACTTTCAGAACTAATACTTTCACTCTCAGCCCCCTCTAGGAAGTTCGCTCTTCATTGTAAATTTGTACTTTTTCCTGTACATTCCTCACCTTTGCGTGCTGGAGTTTATGTACCCTTCTACCTACCTATATATATATATATATATACATACACACACACACACACGCACACACGCACACACACACACACACACACACGCACGCACACACACACACACACACACACACATTGAAATGCAACACTGAACCTTAAAAGAGCCTGTAGCTTCCTTATCCCATCATGCCTTGTTCTAGCAGTTACTTCATTTCTTATTTCTGTTTCATGTGAGAAAGATCCCTTAACACTGGGACCTAGTTTTGTCACACAGTGTGAATCTTACTGAAAGGGAGGTCTCATGAAGCTCAGGTGTGGGAGCACAGAGCTGTCAAGGAAAGGAGCACCTACAACTGCTGACCTTCTCTGTCTAAAAGCCCTTCCCCTGCCTCCCCCCCAAAAAAACTAACGATCGGATTCCCACGGGGGGAGCGCCAGCGCTTCCCCCGTGGGTGGTCTTATGACGAGCTGGACTCGTCATGAGCACATGACCACTGTGTGCCATGACGAGTCCAGCTCGTCATAAGCATCGAAGGGGTTAAGGTGGGTGGGGGGTTTGATGTTTATCATGTTGCACTAAATGTGTAGAGTAAGCTAGGTTAAGTTAAGGTAGTTTTAGATAGTATGTAGGATAACGTAGTGTGGGTTCGGTTAAATTAGTTAGTTAGTGTAGGATAGGTTGTTTTAGTAATTTTAATTTTTCCGTTGACATTAAATGTCATTGTTTGCTACATACAGGACTACATCGTGATTTACTGTGTGGGGGTTAGCATGTGTGCTCAGGTAATGTTATGTACATGCATTTGTCTTTGCTAGCAGTGTTTGGCAAAATGTGTGAGTAGGTGTTTTACCTATGGACAGGAGTGTGTCAAATTGGCCATGGCTTTACATTATCTACCTACAGACATTGTTGAGCAGTGCATGTGGCAATCATGATGGAAATGGTACACAGTGCAAAACATGTATTCAGATACAATTTGTCTGTGTGGGTACGTCATACAACATGCTTTGGAGGGATGTTGTGGTCAAAACATTTGCCAAAATTGTAGGTTTTAGGACTCACAACCTGATGGCTGCCCCATACACACTCACACTTGCAGCGTTCACTTGTCAGCCCAATGTTGTTTACTTGCTAGTATCCATGGGTAGACCTGGCACTGTTGTGTCACTTCATTTACCATTAACATTGACTGCATGACACCTGTTGCACTTCATGCTTGCAACCTTGAATGACCACTTGGCAGTCAACACACACATAGGGTTAACCAAATATGTTCCCTCTCACTGTCTAGCTTTGTCCCTGACTCCAAACAACACATGTCCCTTTGGCAGGTAGTTGGTGTCTTTGTCTCACAGAATGCACAATTGTCAACTTGATGCAAACTCCAACAGACAGACGCCAGACAGATAGTGCTAAGTGCATTTATTTACATGAGCAAATAATGATGCGGCTCACTGGTACAGTTCATAGGACAATAACTCCAAAAGATGTTTTGAGCCAGTGGATGTCCAGACAGAGTCCATGGGGGTAACATGTCATGGGACATGTGGAGGAGATGAGCACTTCAGTGAGGATGATGACCACAATGTCATTAGGGAGGATAGGCCACATTGACAGTCCAGAAATGGTTTAAGTGAACAGACGAAAGCTAAATGAGGATAGTGGTAGCTGATTTTGACTGTCATGTTCATAAGCACAGGGCAAAGGAGAAACTGGGTATGTGGCACTGATGAATGCTACCGGATACTTTTTCGTTGGAAATAGGTGCAGTCCACATCTTCCTCCTCTGATGTATGCGGTGTCTCCTGTGAGGGGGGTGTTGCAGGTGCGACAGCCGAGGAAGGCACACACACATCAGGGGTGGACGATGTGGATCCCGTGCCTACAGCAGCACTCATCTGTGCCAACACAAGAGTCAGCAAAGCAGTGAGGAGAATCTGCATGTTTTGCAAAACACCAGCAAAATAGCGGTGGTAGGCATTCATTGCAGCAAAGTGGGAGTCCTGCTTCCGCTCCATGGATTTCAAGATGGTTCTTATTACCCTCAGCTAGTTGGCCACCAGGCTGGTGCCACTTTGGCAGGGAATTTGCCCATGCCTCTGCCTCATGACACCAGTGATGTCAGCCAGGGACTGCTTGAGGCCACGGAGTGGAGAGCAGGTGCCTCTGAAGGCCACAGTGTTGTCCCTATTGGGATGGAGGCACCCACAGACTCCCTCTAGGGTGGCAGTCACTGTCTCCATACCTGCCCGCACCTGCTCTACCATATCCCGCTGGACTCCTATCACAGTACATAGGAAACTATTTTGTGGGGCCACGGAGTTCAGTGCTGTGGGTGGAGTGGCAGGTGGTGTCTGTTGGTTGGTAGGCAGAGGATGTGGAGATCCCACAATGCTGTTGACCCTCCCTGTGTCCATAGTTGGTGTCCTGATGGAGTCCAAGAGTTCTTGGAGGGTGTCCTGCTCGATGGTTTACAGGTTGTCATCCCCATCATCGCTGAAGTCTGGAACAGCGTGCTGGCCAGGAGGTGAGGGTTCATCCTCTGCAATGAGATGGAGTAATGCTATAGCTGATCTCGCTTAGATGTTGATATGAGTAATCTAGTTGACAATCAAAGTTCAATACATTTCACTTTCAGTTCCTCATTGATGTGTAGGACACCTGTTACGCAAGGGTATGGATTGCAAATTGCACTGTATTTCCCTTTCAGATGACTGGGTCTCAGCATTGTTCTCACTACCACTGTCTGTAAACCTACTCTGAGTGGATGGGCCCTGTCATACTAGTCAGATTAGGATCACTGGCGTTCAACCCATTTCATCATGGCCAGAGTTGGTTATCTGCAGGGTGTCACACATCGTTTTAATCAGACCCATGCACTTGTATGTGTGCATGCCTCCTCTGGCTGTTTCAAATTTGGTCCTGGGAGCCGGCTTACTGCCACACAGTGATGGGACCCAGATCATACATTGACTCTCATGTGCATACGACACCTACATTATGCATGAGCATATCCAATGGACTGACATGGCTGGCTGTTATATAGTGATATGGGTCAGGCAGAACCCCACATGGTAGTAGTGATGGGAATGGTGACATGTACCTACCCAGATTTCTAAGACAACTGGGCACATCCACCTAAGCCTCTGGCCTTCCCGGACTCGTGTCCTTTGTGGTTGAGTAGTTCTCCCTATCCCTTGACAGTTCACTATATGACATTCTCCGACTTGTGCATGTGGCACAGTGAGACAATTTTGGACCAGATTCCCTCCTGGCACATACTACATTTTCATCCAGGTCCACAGGACATGTAGACTGTAGTACCACAATGGGCTGTTGCCTGTCATCCCTAACCAACTGCTACACAAGTGTGACCCAGTCAGACAGACCAGTGCATGTATATTTGTGAGGGTACCTTGCAGTACACATGTCCCTTCTCACCTCCTTGCAATGCAAGGTCTCCCCAGTCAGACAGAGTGGCAGTTCAATGTGCACAGCAAGCACCAACTATGCACTGCACTAGCAGGAGCCCAACAGGGTCACACACCATCATTTTTTTTTAACATTGATCTCTGGGCCAAGGCCAGCACTCTCCCCAGCAGCTCTCCCTCACTGCTGACCGCGCTAGTACTGAAACCGTCTCCCGAGCAGGGTTCGAGCCAGCAGCCCGTCCCTGTGCCTCAGGGTTCGCTTGGGTGCCATCCGGTATTCCCCAGTGCTTCCGCCTTTTGCTTATTCCTGACTGTTTTTCTCACCATTTCCTTGCTGACTGCATTACTGTTTACTTTTCCTACGTTGTATCGTCCATAATTGTTTTTTCCCTCTGTTCCCGCCGCTGCTGCCCCTGCGGACCCGCCACCCAACTCAGCCTGCTCCCGCCTCCCTGCCTCTGCTCCCGCCCCCCTCCCCTACATATGGCGACCGCTGCGGGGGAGCGCGCGTGAAACCTTGACCTCTGGGCCAAGGCCAGCACTCTCCCCAGCAGCTCCGCCTCACTGCCGACCGCGCTAGTACTGAGACAGTCTCCCGAGCAGGGTTCGAGCCAGCAGCCCGTCCCTGTGCCTCAGGATTCGCTTGGGTGCCATCCAGTATTCCCCAGTGTTTCCGCTTTTTGCTTATTCCTGACTGTTTTTCTCGCCATTTCCTTCCTGACTGCATTACTGTTTACTTTTCCTACGTTGTATTGTCCATAATTGATTTTTCCCTCTGTTCCCGCCGCTGCTGCCCCTGCAGCCCCGCCCCCGACTCAGCCCGCTCCCGCCTCCTTGCCTCTGCTCCCGCCCCCCTCCCCTACATATGGCGACCGCTGCGGGGAGCGCGCGTGAAACCTTGACCTCTGGGCCAAGTCCAGCACTCTCCCCAGCAGCTCCACCTCACTGCCGACCGCGCTAGTACTGAGACCGTCTCGCGAGCAGGGTTCGAGCCAGCAGCCCGTCCCTGTGCCTCAGGGTTTGCTTGGGTGCCATCCAGTATTCCCCAGTGTTTCCGCTTTTTGCTTATTCTTGAGTGTTTTTCTCGCCATTTCCTTCCTGACTGCATTACTGTTTACTTTTCCTACGTTGTATTGTCCATAATTGTTTTTTCCCTCTGTTCCCGCCGCTGCTGCCCCTGCAGCCCCGCCCCCGACTCAGCCCGCTCCCGCCTCCTTGCCTCTGCTCCCGCCCCCCTCCCCTACATATGGCGACCGCTGCGGGGGAGCGCGCGTGAAACCTTGACCTCTGGGCCAAGTCCAGCACTCTCCCCAGCAGCTCCACCTCACTGCCGACCGCGCTAGTACTGAGACCGTCTCGCGAGCAGGGTTCGAGCCAGCAGCCCGTCCCTGTGCCTCAGGGTTTGCTTGGGTGCCATCCAGTATTCCCCAGTGTTTCCGCTTTTTGCTTATTCTTGAGTGTTTTTCTCGCCATTTCCTTCCTGACTGCATTACTGTTTACTTTTCCTACGTTGTATTGTCCATAATTGTTTTTTCCCTCTGTTCCCGCCGTTGCTGCCCCTGCGGCCCCGCCCCCCAACTCAGCCCGCTCCCGTTTCCCTGCCTCTGCTCCCGCCCCCCTCCCCTACATATGGCGACCGCTGCGCGGTCGCGCAGCGGGCGCGCTGCTGGCGCGCCAAAGGCAAGCGCGTCTGCGCCCGTCCGTGACCAGACCGCGACCAGCGCCAGAAACCCTGGTTCACCTAGACCCCACCGCTACGACTCAGCCACCCTCCACGCTCTCAATCCTGGAAGACACGCCGACTGCATAAGATCCTTGCCTACCACGACCCATGGGCAGTTCTCGTGCAGACCCTGCCGCAGATCCTTCACCATCGACAAAGCTCCTGCAACCGCCGAAGGGCCGCCTGATGCACGCACCACCGAAACCCTGACTTGCATCCTCCTCAATGTGCGCTCCCTGCACCGACACGCCATCGAAATCTGGGACCTGATCGACACCCTCTCGCCCGATGTCGCCTTCTTCACGGAAACCTAGACCAACGCCACCTCCGGCCCCGACATCGCCACGGCCATCCCAGACGGCTACAAGATCCAGAGAAAGGACCGCCCACACCGCCCAGGAGGAGGACTCGCCATCGCACACAAGACCCCCCTCCGACTCTCCACATCCAGCACGAGTGACCCCCACTCCAACACAGAACACCTCCACTTCCAGATCCAGACCGGCCCCAGGACCACGCTACGCAGCACCCTCATCAACAGACCGCCAGGACCTCGCACCCAGCTCGCAACTACCATCGCCAAGCTCGCCGCACTCCACGCCATCACCTCCACGGACTATATTCTACTCGGGGACCTGAACTTCCACCTCGACAACAGCAACGATCCCGGCTCTACCACTCTCCTCGACAACCTCGCCAACCTAGGACTGAAGCAGCTCGTCAACACGCCCACCCACAGAGTGGGTCACACCCTCGACCCCATCTTCGTGGGAGGATCAAACATCCGTTTCAGCCACACCACCCAGCCCATTTGGACGGACCACCACTGCGTCCATTTCACCTTCAACACCACCAACGCACCCAAGCCCGCCCCGCGCCCGCCACGACGGAACTGGAGCAAGGTCACAGAGGAACACCTCAACACCACCCTCCTCCAAGACCCCCCCAACGCTACGACCGACACCAACTCCGCAGCCAGGGAATTTCACCGCTGGGTCTCCTGCTGCGCCGACAAGCTGGCACCCCTCCGCCACCCCGCCAAACAACGCCCTCTGAAGGCCACCTGGTTCACCACAGAACTTCAAGAAGCCAGACGCTCCTGCAGACGCCTAGAGAAAACCTGGCAAAACCAGAAAACCACGGAAGCACGGAACAACCACAAGAGCACCCTGAAGGAATACCAATAGCGCATAAGAGACACCAAACGGACCTTCATAAGAGACAAAGTCCAGACCAACGCGACCAACGTCAAGGAACTGTTCAACGTCATCCAGCAGTTCGCAAAACCCACCTGCGATGCCACGGACGTCACACCCTCCCAGGAACTCTGCGACAAGCTCAGCTCCTACTTCCATCTGAAGATCAAGGCCCTCTACGACAACTTCAGCGAACCAGCACCGGAAAACCCCCCCGACCTACCGCCGCTGATAAGCCAACCATCACGTCCTGGGACTCCGCGACCGTTGAACACATCACCGCGACCATGAAGCAAACTCACTCAGGAGCCCCAACGGACCCCTGCCCACCGCACATCTTCCACAGGGCCGCCGCTGCCATCGCACCCGAACTAGGACGGACGATCAACACCTCCCTCAGATCCGGCATCTGCCCAGATGACTGGAAACGGGCGGAGGTGAAACCCCTCCTCAAGAAACCTACAGCCGACCCAACGGACCTGAAAAACTACCGGCCCATCTCTCTCCTCCCCTTCGCAGCCAAAGTCACCGAGAGACTCGTGAACGCCCAGCTGACCGCCTTCATTGAAGAGAACTCCATCCTAGACACCTCCCAGTCTGGTTTCTGCAGCAACCACAGCACCGAGACCGCCCTCCTCGCCGCCACTGACGACATCCGCATGCTACTAGACCAGGGACACACCGCGGCCCTCATCCTTCTAGACCTCTCCGCAGCCTTTGACACCGTCTCACATCGCACGCTCACAGCCAGACTCCATGATGCTGGGATACAAGGAGCCGCCCTCAACTGAATCCAATCCTTCCTCTCCGGCAGAACCCAGAGGATCAGACTCCCTCCCTTCCTCTCCGAACCCACTGACATCAACTGCGGAGTACCCCAAGGATCATCGCTCAGCCCGACGCTCTTCAACATCTACATGGCCCCCCTCGCCACCATTGTTAGACAGCATGGGCTCAGCATCGTATCCTACGCCAACGACACCCAGCTCTTCCTCTCACTCACGAGGAATCCCAAAGACACCAGACTTTGCTTCCAAGAAGGAATGAAGAGCGTGGCAGACTGGATGAAAGACAGCTGCTTGAAGCTCAACTCAGAGAAGACCAAGGTCCTCATCCTCAGACCCTGCACCTCCGCCTGGGACAACACCTGGTGGCCCTCCGCCCTCGGTAACCCACCCACCCCGACAGACCACGCTCAGAACCTTGGCATCATCCTTGACTCCTCCCTCTCCATGAAACGCCAGATCAACGCCGTCGCTTCCACCAGCTTCAACTGCCTTCGCATCCTCCGTAAGACCTTTAAATGGATCCCCCCGACTGCAGAAAGACCATCACCCACGCACTCATAACCAGCAGACTGGAGTACGGCAACGCCCTCTACGCCAGAATCAACAGAACTCTTCTACACAAACTCCAAACCATCCAGAACGCCGCAGCCAGACTCGTCCTCGGGACACCGCATCACAAGCACATGACCCAACACCTACGAGGCCTCCACTGGCTCCCCGTCGAGAAGAGGATCACCTTCAAACTCCTCACCCACGCTTACAAATCCCTCAACAACATCGGCCCAAATACCTCAACGACAGAGTATCCTTCCACGTACCCAAGAGAAACCTCCGCTCCGCTGACATCGCCCTGGCAGAGGTCCCCCACATCCGCTGAAACAAAACCGGCAGGAGAGCCTTCTCCTACATCGCAGCCAAGACCTGGAACGAGCTCCCGGTGAACATCAGACGCTCCCCAACCCTGCACACATTCAGGAAGGACCTCAAGACCTGGCTCTTAGACTAATCCGGAACCGCTTCCCCCCCCCCAGCGCCTTGAGACCCTCACGGGTGAGTAGCGCGTTTTACAAACCCCTGATTGATTGATTGATTGATTGAACATGGAGGCATATTAAGAAGGGCATTGTGACACCAGTGTCACTTCTTATAAGGCTCCTTTCAGGCAGTGCCCTGCTCCCTATTTACAACCGTGGCCCGTGCAGGTAAGTGTTGTGGGGCCGGGTGGGAGGGTTTTTGACAGACAACGACAAGGGAAAATTAAATAAATAATTAATTTTCCCTCGTCGTCTCTCGAAATCCCCCCCCCCCCAACCGGCCCCACTGCTCTTACCAGCACAGGCCACAGCTGCCTAGTTACAAGGTAGCGCTAAGCCACATTCTATGGCTTAACGCCACCTTGTATATATCATCCTCTTTGACACCGTTTTCTGAGAAAAAGGGGCGTGCATTGTGTGTTGCTGTAGACGTTCCCACGCAACACCTATTGCTGTTTGGCACTGCCCCAGTTTTATAAGTAATCATATTCTGAGGTTGCGCCAACAACTAATGCCTTTCAAAAGGAGGCTTTAGAGTGGGCCAACAAGGATAAATACTTTTTTCTCCCTCGTTTTTTGCTCTATTTGTGCTGCATTTTGCAGCACACATAGAAGGGGCAAAAAGCCATTATTGATTGTTTATGTGCTGGAAGGAATGTGCCTTATTTACAGGAATACGTTCCACCCTGTGCTCACCCCTGCGCCGGTGCAAAAAGAACAGCCATGCGCCAATGGTATCCCTTCCTCCACATAAACAATCATTCCTGCAATGCAGGCACCATTGCTCCATGGTGCAAGGGTGCCTATTTTGGCACACAACTGCTGTTTTTGCACCAGCGCAGGGGTGAGCACAGAGATGCATGTATTCCTGTAAATATGGCGCATCCCTGTATTTTTTTAAATGATGCAACTCAGCACAGCAGAAATGTCTGCCGCGACGTGCTGCGTCATTTCATTGTAAATATGTCCCATGGTCCTCTGGTGTACATCACTTGCTTTCACCCCCACACCCAGTCAGATTTAGTAGATGAAAGAAGTTCAGGTGGTCCCTACCATGGCAGCTCAAACCTGTGTGTCCTGACCCTGCATGCCAGGACAGCTGCGTGCAATGTAGTTTAGTCTAGGCTACTATGGGCAGGGCTCTTGAAATGTACCTAGGTGTAGATACTACCCATGGCCCACGTATCCCCCACCCCTCAGGTGTGTAGTGTCTCCCCTGTAAAACCCATTACATGCTATGGACTTGCAGGCTAGGTTAATGTGCATGGGCATAGGTGAGACAGAGGGGCATATTTCCTAAACATATGGTTGCGCGCAGCGCAACAAACCATTGTGCTGCACCAAGCTGTGTCATTAGGAAAGTGCAGGAATGCGCTGTGTTTACAGCAATACAACGCATCCCTGTGCTTTTCTCTGTGCTGGTACACAATAGGCTGTCTAGCGCCAATGCCAGTACAATTGCACCATAGTGCAAGGGTGCTTGCTTTGGTGGTCAGCTGCTGTTTGTGCACCGGCACTGGCAGAAAATACAGGAATCCAATGTATTTTGTAGAAACGGTGCATTCCTGCCCTTTTCTTTTGACGTAGAGCACCACAGCTAGAAGGCTTGCAGTGCTGTCCTACACCAAAATATTGTTTAAATGCCCATTAGCCTTCCATTTCTGTTATGTTTAACCTTAGATGAGCCAGCATACTATCCTTTGGCCTTCAGTCAGTGCCACAGAGTGCTGGGACAATAGCTGCCTGCACTGCCCGACATGACCTACTTACCCACATTGTCCCTTGTTGCAACGTACCCTGTTGCTGTTATAGTTCATCATAGCCAGCACTGTCCTGTCCCACCACTCCTACCATTGAATCCTCGTAGATGACAGCTGACACCTGCTCCTCCGAGAGATTCAACTGCCCCTGGGGCGCTGGACTGCCACTTCCGGTCTGCAATGCTGCCTTGAGATTGGTTGCCAGTTTCTCTTTTGTCCTGCACTTGAATCATGCCAGCTCTTTTTACAGTCACTCACTATCCTCTTGACCTTGGCAAAGCTGTTCACCTTGTCCACAATGGTCTGCCATATGGCCTTTTTCTTCCCCAGTGACATTTTAGAACTGACGACGAGCTAGTGTTGCTGCTCCGTCACCTCTGTGATCAAGATCTCATTCTCCTCCTAACTAAACTTGCACTTTCTCTTCCTCTTGCCCTGGGACTCTGGCTGGTCATCCTGGCTGGTACTGGGGCTGCTGGGGATGTTGCTCCGGGCTCTGCTCACTGCTGGCTGCTCCATTTCTACTTTCAGGTAGGTGTACTCTTTTTTTTTTTTACACGTTGTGGGTTTTTTAATTTTTTCTCTCTGGTCACACCAAAGTGACACTAGGACAGCTGGTGTCTATTTTCTAGATGGGCATTGGCCGAATGTCACTTTTGCAGCATTAGCTTCAAATTTCATAACGACATTCCGCACACAACAGCGCCAGTTTTTACGATGCCTGCTTCTTCCTAACGTGTGCCAGATTGTAAATACGATGCAAATATGGCACTGCTGCGACAAAACAGCGGTGTGCCAGTTCTTGCAAATAGACCCCACAGTATTTTGTTAGTACCCTGGATTATATGGCATTTTCATATCTCATTTTATTGCATCACTTGACATTCAAAATTATTTCTGATTCTGTATATTTTGCTCTGTTTTCTGCATATTTGACATCATGTTATCTTTCTGATTTTGCTAGAATTCGTCCAAATTCACCTGAATGCTAGTCGGATTCTGTCTTCATTCTCTTTTCCTGTGTCCAATCTTCCCACAATAATGACAAGCTGTGTTCTTTTTCAACATTTTAATATTTGAATTCATCCCAACACCTCTACCTTGCATAACTTAACTCATACCATTAATTCCATTCTGAATGAAATTCATATTTGAACATGTTTGATTCCATGATCCCTTCTCAAACTGCTTTGTCAGAATAACCATTATTTTCTCCTTCAGCTTCTTTTGCCTTGTCTCGAAATGGTCACTACATTTTTTCACCAGCATGAAGATCCCATCAATGCTCTTTTTCTGTAAACACAACTCACTCTGTTGAATGTAATTACTATTCTCTGATTTCAATCCATTCAGAAAAGCAGAAAAGAAAAGCACTAGCTCTATCTCGCTCTATATTTTCAACTCCTTTATATTTCTTGAAAGCATGATCAAAATCTCATACTAAGAATGCAGTCATTCTTTAGGTTTCTGTGTTGTCCTCAAAATCTTCTCCATATTTATAACATTTTCAGTACCTTGCTTTCCCAAATGGGTCCTCTTGCAATTAAAAAACATTATTTGTAAAAGCATACAAATCAGCTCTCACCCGTGAAACATGCACCAAATTCATTCCAAGTTCTTCCCCTTTGAATTTCACCACTGCAGTTGTCCCTACTTCTGAATCACTTGCAAAATTCTTTGCCTTTACCTCAGTCCCTTTAATTTTTCTTTTATTTGCGGTCTCTTTCTTCCATTTTTCTTGATATTTCTTGAAATCACTTCAATCTTTTGTTTCTCAATTAGTTCTTTAACATGAGCTCCTAAAGTAATCAAGCCCATCTCTTTGCCTCATCATGAGTTAAATCCATTTTGTAATTTCAATTTACATTTTATCATTTTGTTCCTGTCAACTTCCTACTCATTAACTAATTCTTCCAGCTTCATTAGCACACCTAGCTGCTTCTTTTATTAAATATCACATTTCATCAGAAATATCGGGGCACTCAGTACAATCCCAGTATGGGGCTTGTGCCAGGTCCATTTGCATGTGTAATACCCGACCTCTACCATCATTTCATATGCTGGAGTTCCCTCACTCGATAATTTCTGACTCTCTCTAGGTATCTCATTCTTTGGTTTAGTTTTTGAAAATATACCACCCGTATCTTGCACCAAATAGACTCAAAAACAAACACAAAATCACAATAAAACTCTATAAATAAACTTAGTGAACAACAGCCAATAATAGAGTGGCTCTGACAAAGGACAACCAATCACAACACGACTATTCCCAGCAACTAACCAATCAGAGCCCTGCTTTGTGGTGGCATCTCACCAATCCCAGGATGTCTCCATGAAACCAATGATAGCTTGATCCCTTTGTGAACAGGAAAACAACTATAGAACCACATTAAATCACATTAAACCGATACATCTTTGTCTGTTTACCCTGCAAAAGAAATAAAAGTTAGTTCTTCATGCAATGTAACTCAATCACAAACCATAAAGCCTTGAATTTGAGCAATAAACGAGAGTCACAACAATCCTACAAAAGTACACGCTAGACAAATCCTGACCAGCAGAAATTTACCTCCAAGTCAAAGTACCTCACCCTGTGCATGCAAGGTAAGCACCTTCAAACAATTTAAATCTTCAAACTTGAAAAGAAATTTTTTTTAATTCATAATGTTATAGGGATTATATTTAGTCTCCATTTTGGTTTTCCCTTTTCACTTAGCATCTTTTTACTATAGTGGTTTGAACATGTTTTTCACTAACATGAGAAAATGCCACGCACGCATTTAATTTTGGCAGACTTTGTTGTTCTGTACTCAGCACTGTTAGTTCCAGGGACACAAATACTAGAACGCGACATCCTTGCTTTAGTTTGTGCTCATGGGAGGTGCCTCTTTTCCCAGAGTAAGTAATGATGTTATTCTGCATCTCTAAGAGAATGCGATAAGGCTGGTGTTTTATTGTTTAAACAATGTCTGTTTCAAATTTAGTGAAAGGAGTTATCATGAATGCTGTAGAGCGCTGTGAATGAGAGGCAGCTTCGGAGGCCCCGACTTTCATCCTAAGACGGAAGATAGCTGTGCAAAGAGAGATGTGTGCAGGCTTGCACACTGAGATGGAGAGCATTCGTTAACACACTGAGGCCAGATTCCTGAGACATTACACCAAGGTATGGGGTTAGATCATTCCAACTGGGTCTGACAGTAGGGTACTCTCACAATGCTCTCGCTAGAGTAGGGGTATTAGTGATAGATTGGAGAAACATTGGTAACAATTAACATGGTTGAATTGTTTGTGTTTTTCCCATTCTAATGATGTTTATAACCATGATGTTTCTCATCTGTCTAATGATCACAGTTCATGTTTTACTTACAAGGATTAGATCTTTTCAAATAACATTTGAAAATGTATTATTGTTCCTTCTCTTTGTGAAACCATGGGCATGCAAAAGTAACAAACAAAAGGGTTAGATCTGTTTTCACAAATTCCTTGGGAATAAGAGGCGTCATTTTCGAGGTTGCCAACTACATCTATAACTCTGGAGGTTTAGGAGTTTAGATGTACTGTGAGATAGCTGAACCAACAATTACTGATGATATAAGAAGACTCAGTCCCTGTATTATGAAGTTTTGTTGATCTAATACACGGTACTACTAAATTCATAGGAACTGTGTAACAAGAATCCCTACAGACGTGGAAGAAGTGCCTAGCACTACACACCATAATATAGACAAATAATCAATATTTCTAGATCTTGGATTGTCGACAAATCTGAAAACCAACTCTATTCAAAATATTAACACATGAATCTTCAAATCGGATCACAAATATGAGTGATGCATCATTACAACAGTGATCAAACCACAAATAGAACCCACAATCATCAATACATATCCAAACAACTCAACACAGAAACAGAAACCCATCATTACAAATCATTATTCAAACATATTCATCAACTCAATTTCTATCTATTCATACTTCCACTCTACCTTCATTCAGGAATGCACAGCCAATACAGCTAGTCAATTCCCAGGAGGATCTGACACAGGAAAATAGGCAAGTTTCCAAAAACTATTTTCTTTTCGATTTGAGCATAAATGGTTCAAAAAACACAAAACACTTCAGGGGACACTTTAAAGAGCAGGTGCTCTCACGCTAACCATCCTCTGCTAACACAAAAGTTGGGGGAGCCGAACCGCAATAATCTCCTTAACCCCAAAATCAAATGGACCCAGAATTTACCTCAGGCGGTTTAGCTCCATGAGCCTTCTCTTTCAGAGATCCACGTGCCATTAATACACAAACTTAGCAGAGTAAATCCTAATTAGCATCTGGGATCACCCAAAAACTGAGTTCTAGATCAAAATGAGCATTGCAAAGAAATTTGCTTCTTCTGCCATAAAAACTCAGATACAGAATACAGCATAATGAATCATAACTGAAACCCTTGGTAGTCAATATAAATATATAAATACTGAGTGTCAAACTCATAAAGAGTATTGGTAACATCCTAAGTAAGAATATCTCAAAATAATCGGACAGTTTTAGGAGGAATATGGAAAGTCGCCCCTGATTGTTCAAAACCAGGAGTCTGTATACATAATTTATGCATATTAATTAATAAAACAGCAAACTCAGCATGGCATGATCGTGGTTAAGTCGCATTGGTAATTCCAAAACATTTTCATGAGTTTCATAGACTCTAACACTAACCCAATACTTAATGTAATGGAAATCTTCTGCTTGCTTTCTCAGCAACTGTGCTCTGGAGATGTTCAACTCATTATGAAACAGTTTTTTTAACAATAGCCTATAGAATTGTGTTCTTGTACATGCCTACCTTAGAACTAGCACCAGAAATCCTTCAAAATGATACATTAGATACAAGATGAAAGTTCCATTCATAAGACCTGCTTTCTAACACTACAATAAATTGCCGTCATTGCGCCCCGTATTTTGCGGAAACTGTAGGGAGAGAAGATTTGCAGGGGGTAACTGATTGGGAGGGGAATGAGCAGGAGCAGGATGAACAAAACACTGCAAGCTGCACCCATTTTAAAAATAATTGTGTCTCACACAAAAATGTGGCACAACTATACTACATTATTAATCACACCTCTACATAGATAATCATATTTTTTTAAGCACAAATTCATCAGTTATGGTCATATGCATCATTAATATTTCTAATTCGCTGGATTAACTTGGGGTGGCGGGGATGTTGGCCCATCCGCCCGAGGGGAATGGAAAACAAATGACAAATATGGGCAATATTGAGTAGCGACCCTTGCCCAAGGGGCAGCTCCCTGACATACATAAAGTGCAACTCCATGTTGTCTAGTGATTTTCCACCCCCCTGGGGGCAGATTGTCTTAGAAAAGGGCTGATCTGCCCTTTGGGGGGGGCAGAAAACAAAGGAGATGTGTGAATCAATACGGGGAGTAACCTTTGCCCAAGAGGCCACTCCCTGACATACATATTGTCCAAAATCCCTGGTGTCTAGTGGATTTCCCCCTCTCAGAGGATATATTAACACTAAGAAAATGGGCATGGTGCCATGGGGGGTAAAGGGGGAAGAACATTTGTTTCTCATTATGGGTAACAACTCTTGCTGAAGCGGCTGTACCCCACAAACTGAACATCCCTGGTGGCCTAGTGGGGTGCATCCCTTGTGTTGTAGCCTCTCTATGGCATGCAACATTCTGGGTGGTGGCTCTATGGTGGAATGTTGTTGTGGGGTCCTGCCTGGGTTGCTGTGAAAAGGCGTCTCTGAGTACCTTCTCAATAAACAGGTTATATCAATGTTATGTCTACGCGTGAGCTTTTCAAAAGTGGCGACAGGACGGGATCCTTGTTTCAAAATGGGGTGAGAAGTTCGAGGAATGTCTCGCAACCCCATCTGGTTTTCGTTCGAGACAATGGTCGTGATACGGGCGACGGGCGACGGGCAGGGACTGAGGTATTTTGAAAACAGGTACATTGCATACAATCATACCGTGCATTAAGAGTGCTTAAGGTTGCTAAAGGTGGACTCGACTCAATATAAAAAAAAAAGGAAGAGGAAAAGTTGTGGCCGTTGGGAGACCGCGCAGCTGTAAGAGCGTGCGGTTGTGGCAGCCTAACATTACTTAGCAACTGCTTGGTGGAGTGGAAGAGTGAAGCTATGCCAGCTTACCGTCTCTTGGCAACTGGTGAGAGGCTTTTGTGCATGTTCTCATGCCGGCGCAGTCCAGACCTGGAATCCGGACTTCTGCAGCTGTGACCGGCGGCATATCTGTAGCCATTCGGTTGCGGGTGCCATAGCACAGTAACAAGGTGCTTCCTATGCGTCCTGATGCAAAACCGGAAGGTGGGAGGAAGAGCGGGATCACCTTTGTCTATGTTTCCCAAAGTCGGATTGGTGCTCATGGGTTGTTGGTTTCCTGGGGCATTTCTTCATTGGCTGGCAGCTCCAGAAGAATTCATTGACTGTTGGTGGGCTGTGTCATCGAAGAAGGACTAGTCGTACTATGTCTGTGCGGTGCTACAAAAATTAATTATTTCCTTTATGGTGTATCCTGACTACGGGGACAACTTTATCTATGTTATTTTCTTATTTTTGCTTCCTTTATTGACATTTGTGATCTATAAGTACTGCTTCATGTGCGATATAGACAACAGTGACTACTTTTGTTGTGTTAGTTCCTTATTTTGAAAGTGTTTATATATTTGTTTTGTGATAACTGATTGGTGCATTTTATTCTTAGTGAATTGTGGGATAAGATGGTGACACATACTGTTGTAGCACCCCCTATGTTTTTGCTAGATCCAGGACCTCCTGTTATGGCATGGGAGGAATAGTGGAAGGCTATTGAAACATATTCACCAGCCATTGGGGGAGATGTGTTTGTTGCAAAGAGAAAACTGGCCATGTTACGCCATAACTTAGGTACGGAGGCCAGGAGAGTTTTGAAAACATTGCAGCATTAGGTAATGTAGATGAGGATGACAATGGGTCAGATGCTGATGAGGCTTCAGAGGACGAGTACACCAGAGCTGTTAAAGCCCTGAAAGAGAACTTTGGGAAGAAAGTCTGTATCATAGTGGAGAGGCATAAGCTTTTCTTTTTTCGCGTGCTCAGTCTTCTGAAGAGACCATTGAACAGTATGTGTCTGCTGTGTCTTGCAAATTTAAAAATCTACAAGAGGAGATTATAAGGGATCAGATGATTAATAGGACATGTAATGTCAAGATTCAAGAGAAATTGTTGGGCATGAAAGATCCACCTCTTGATGAAGGTTGTTAATATAGCGAAGAGAATTGAAAATACATATCGCTATGTGAGAGAATTGAAAGATGAACAGGTTCAAGAAGAAACCAAGGGGAACAGTGGGAAGGATGTGTGTGAGGTGCAGAGAAAAAGCTTGTGGCTAGGAAGGTAAAGAGAGTACCAGGAATCAGTTTGGGAGCAAGGATATGCAATGGAATACAAAGTAGACCAAATTTTACAGGTGTGGGAGTTTTAGTCATTTGGCTGAATCTAATGCATGACTTGCAGCTAAAACCAGATGTTTCAAGTGTAATAGGATGGGGCATTTCTCCAGAGTATGCAGGTCTAAAAGTAGAGATAATACTCGATCTAAGGTGAATTGGGTCAAAGTTGTTCCAACACGAGGCTCTAATAACGATGAGGACAGTGATGAGTATGATGTTGAAGTATTGGTTGTAAGTGGGAAGGACAACCATGAGGATGAAGTGAACTAATGTTGTGAGGAGTACAATCCACCCAAGTGTCTGATAGAAATCAACAGCGTGCAAGTTTCCATGTGGGCAGATTTGTGCTCTAATAATACACATTAATAGATAAGTCAGTGTGAACAGACCTGGGTGAGTGTGAGTTGCTTTCTACTGATGTAGAACCACAAGAGTATTGTGGAGATAAGTTACCGGTAAAGGGATATTTTGATGATGTGTTATCGTAAAAGGCAGGAAAGCAGTTGGAAGAGTGTACGTGGTAGAAAAAGGAAGAACATTTCTGGGGTGGAAGGAGCAAAGAGCTCCAGGCATGGTGCTCAATCCCAATCACCCAGAGCAAGTGTTGCTCATGTCACTGGATGCTAAAGGGGGTTGGAAGTACAAATAGCCTAAATTATTCACAAAACGTTTGGGGCATAAGTTTGAACATCTTACAATACTAAAGGAGGGGGCTGTACCCAAAGTGCACAAGGTGCGCATTGTTCTGTTGGCATTGCGGGGGGATCTCAAAGTTGAGTTGGACTGATTATGAAAGGATCATTGAGCCCATCAAGTCCCCGGAATGGCTTAGACCCATAGTTTTGGCCAGGAAATCCAATAGAAATCTGCACTTGTGTGTGGATTTGAGGGATTTGAATGAATACATTTGGATAGATAGACATCCGTTACCCAAAATTAACTAAATGTTGATGGAAGTGAGAGGAGCTAAATGTTTTTCTACATTGGATTTGTTGAGTGCGTATCACCAGGTGCGGTTACATCCTGAGTCCAAACATGTAACATCTTTCATAACACCGGAAGGGGCGTTTCAATTTGTTCATATGCCATTTGGGTTGACTTCGGCGTCTGCTGTGTTCCGGAGAATCATGCAAGGGGTTTTGCATGGTTTGTCCAATGTCTTATGTTTCCAAGATGATATTTTGGTGTGGGGGCAAGGCAGGAGTGATCATGTATTGGATAAGGTGTTAATGAAGTTGGAACAGGCGGGTTTGACCATTGGTGTTGACAAGTGTAGGTTTGGTGAAGAGCGGTAGAATATTTGGGGCATACGTTGTCGACTTAAGGTGTTAAACCAAAGATTAAGTTAGTAGAGGCAATTGAGAAAGCACCTGCATCTGCACTGAAGGACAAGGAACAGTTGAGATCCTTTTTAGGACTGGTTGAATATTATTCTAAGTTTGTCAGGCATTTTTCAGAAAAAGTGCATAAGCTATGGCTTTTAATGAAAAAGGGAGTTATGAATGAGTGGTCTAACGAGTGTGAAGCTGCTTTTGTAGAAATTCAGAAAGTCATCATTGATGCAGTGGTGTTGAAACCATTTGACCCGAATGACATCTCCATCATAGCGACTGATGCAAGTGCATATGGTCTAGCGGCGGTTTTGATGCAAATGGACAGGGGACAAGAAAGAGTGGTGGCATTTGTGTCATGTATGCTCAAGGGTTCTGAAATTACTTATTCAATCATTGAAAAGGAGGCTTTAGTGTGTTGGTGGGGTGTGCAGTATTTTAGGTTGTACGTGTGGGGTTCTCAATTTGAGTTATGGACTGATCATAGGCCTCTGATTGATTTGTTTACCACCAAGGGTGCGGGGAAAGCCACTCCACGCATAACAAAGTGGTTATATTGTCTTCAGGATTACACTTTTGATATAAAGTATGTGCCAGGATCGAACAACACATTCGCAGACTTTCTCAACTGCCTGTGGATGACAGGTACACAATATGTTGAGAATGATTGGACGGTGGTGAAAGTCAGTGAGGCATGTAAGATAGCTATTTGGGAGGAAGAGTGGAAGAAAGCGTTGTCAGAAGACATGGTGTTGCAGACATTGATGGATGAATTACAAGGGACCAAGAAACTGACACAAGAGAAGAAAGCGGAATTGAGTGAGTTTGTTCCTGGGTGGGATGAATTGTCTGTGATAAAGGGTGTAGTTAGAAGAAGTGACAGGCTAGTGGTACCTGAGGGATTGCGTCTAAGGGTATTGATCTTGTTACACAAAGGTCATGGAGGCATATCGGCCATGAAGAGGAAAGCGCTGATTGATTTCTGGTGGCCGGGCATGGACATTCACGTGGAAAGATCTCATAAGACTCACAAGGTTTATGACTCGCCTATTGAACTGGTGACTTTTCCCAATAGAGCATGGGAAAGGGTGGCTGTAGATATTTGTGGTCCGTTTGACAGTTTAGGTCTTGAAAATAGATTTGTAATAGTGTTAGCAGATTATTTTTCCAAATGGCCGGAGATGGCATTCATGAAGGAAATTAAAGCAATTAATCTAATTTCTTTTTGTAAAGAAGCATTTAGACGTGAAGGCTGTCCTGGAGTAATTGTTTCGGACAATAGTCCACAATTTGCGGGCGAAGAATTTTCTTCTTTTCTCAAGAAGGAAGGTATCAAACATTTTATGACCACAAATTATAATCCCCAGGAGAATGGTTTGGTGGAGAGTTTCAATAGGGTTCTAGGTGAGAACATTCAGTTGGCGCTAGGTAAGGGGTTGATTTGGAAGAAAGAAGTGAGGAACATGTTGTGGAGTTATCGCACTATGCCTTATTCCTGCACTGGGGAGACTCAGTTTTTCTTGTTAAAGAGTAGGGTGCAATGCACTACTGCTGTGCCTGTGTGGATGTAAAGAACCTCTGGGAAAAGGTTTGACAAGGAGGCTCTAAAATAAAGAATAAATGAGTACCAAAATTGTAATGCCCTTCGTCATAATGAGGGGTTGGATAGAAGAGGGTTTCAGCAGGGTTAGTGGGTAAGGGCATGGCTTGGGGGGCATGTCAGAAAAGGGTGTTCCAAGTGGGCAGATCCCCAGAGGGTGTGTGAGAGCAGAGGTGGGGGTGCGGCTAGTGGATGGTAGGTGGTGGAGCACAAGGAAGCTTACAAAGTGTCATGCCATGTAACTGGATGTTTGGGAAAAGGAGAATATGGGTGATGGAATGAACGTGGGGGCGAATGTTGAAGGTGTGGCAAAGAGTGCTCAGGGGAAGTTCTCTTGTTAGGGGGTGAAAAGAGAGGTTCGCGTGAGGCGTATGCTGACTAAGTTGGCAGATTTTGTGTGCAATTGATGGTTCTTTAGTGTGAAGTGTGCCATTACATTTTATCTGGTCTTATGAGTTTTTCTTGGGGTTTGAACATTTTCTGTTTACCTTTTATTTTATTTAAATTGTTACATTTCCCTTTGATAGTATCTTATGTGTTCAAAGGCATTTGACATATTTGTATGTAGCTTTGTTTGCATTAGTATGGGGGATGTGTTGTAGTCTCTCTATGGCATGTGACATTCTGGGTGGTGGCTCTATGGTGGAATGTCATGGTGGGGTTCTGGAATGGCAGAGTCCTGATCTGGGGTTGCTGTGAAAAGACATCTCTGAGTACCTTCTCAATAAACAGGTTATATCAACTTTGTGTCTACGCGTTAGCTTTTCAAAAGGGTGCATCCCTTTCCCCCAGAGAGAGACACTGGGGGAAAAGAAATACACTTTCCCTTACCCCTGTGTGTCTCTGCCCGCCCCATCCCCCAGCACAGAACTTACCCTAAAGGGAGTCCTCTAGTCAGCCTCTCCAGCTTGTCCTCGGCTGCTTACATGCATGTGCTGACATCACCATTGGACCAGGCAGGGATGGCAGTGGAAGCTTCCGCTGCCACCACCGGAGGGGAGCGTGGTGGGAGGGGGCCTGCAGTGGGAGCACCAAGGCGTTTCCTGCAGGTGGGTACTAGGACATGCTGGACATGTCCTTAGCAACCGAGCGGTAATGCTAAGGATGTGTCCAGCACATCCATAGCACTCAAAGGGTTACATAGCCAGCAGCAACATCTTCAAAAGTATATTTTTGAACTCTGTTCAGTTATTAAGCCACTAGAACATTGATGGAGCCTGCAGCTGTGGGATATTCAGCCCATCACTGTATAAAGAGTCACAAAAGGGATGGATCTATGGGAAGAGGGCATGGCTTAGTGCTAGTCTCTGGCTGAAAAGCCACAAAGGTTCAATTTAGGAGGTAATGCAAAGAATAGGCAGTCGGCTTTGAACCTGCTGTGGCTTGAGCAGCCTTCCAGAATAGTAAATGATAAAATACACAAATAAAGGCTTTCTAAGCTGCTTTTAATGATCTTCTCCCGCCCACCAGGATGGATGAGGACGACGTAGGTTAAGTTGCCGGGGGCCCATCGATGACAAGTTGTCACAATGCCCCCGCCTCACCCGATACCTATGAGGCAGACCAGAAGATCATTTAAAGTCATAGGCTTAATAAAATTCAACATTACTTTCCGACAGAGTTTATTGGAATAAAAACACGTGAGTAATAGACTTACGAGTCAACAGAAATCAACAGTAAGGGACCCGTTGAACTTGAAATTTGGTCCTGATGATGGCCCAGACCCTTATGGACACTGTAGGCCGAAACATGTTGACCGTTCACATGTGATGTTAAGGATAATTAACACATCCGTACAACATCACCACTGTACTTTTTAATCTAACCCCTGTATACTTCACCCATATTATAGTACCTATTTTTAGATCTAAGAGGCAATTTTACACATCGCCACATGGATCCCACCAGGATTATCCCTTGGAAGGAGTTGGTACTCACATGGGGAAGCTAGGTGTGAAACTCAATGATGACGCCGTCCAACAACACACCACAGTTGTGATCACTTACACCACCAGTGGTAGAGGTAGGTTGAGGGTTTCGGGTAGACACTGAAGATACCCAGTCCCTGCGGAACCAGCAGAGCTCACTTTTTTTTTATTATGGATGTCTGTTTGTGACTGACACATGGGTGGTGTGCATGCAAATTAACTTACTTTGAACCTACATCGTATAATTATTAATTCCATGTGTCATTATCTAACTCAACAGCAGAAATATTGAAGTGATAGTGATGTGGAATTAGCCTAAGGTTCGTTCCTTCTTATGGGGGCCTGATAAGTTGGGCCTTTTTCCAGCCTCTAAACTTGTAGATGAAAAATCTGTGTGTCTGGCCTGATCACAATCTAATTCTGGAACATAATTTAAAGATCCTGAGTGCATGCTGTTTTAATCTATTGAGGTGCATTAGGAAAGTGCTTTGGTCTCTTTTATCCTCCTCATTGTTACCTGAGTGTTGTTATTGCCCATTCTTCAGCACTGAGGTGCTCTGTTTGGGCAGCCATGTGCGTTACAAATCCAAAAATATAAACATATTCCAAACTGGCGAGTATGGGATAAAAGCACACCAAAATGACGGCAGCAGAAAAATATTTATGAACATAATTGTTGTGGAATAAATCATAAGTAGAATATGCTGCCATATCTACACTATGGAAAACATTAAACCTACAGTTGATCAACGGACCAAAGTTTTGATGCCATACTTGCCATAATGTGGAAGCCTTACTTGTACTGTATGTCTCCATTGCTAGTTGGACTGTTGGCCTAGCCAGCCAGTTCTCCTAGTTCAAAGTATGTGTGTTCTAGTGAGATATTGTGCCCAAATAAAGGGGCCATTTCTAAGGCCTTCCGGTATGCAAGATCTTCAATTGACAATGTGTTTCAAGAATGGAGATAATGCAGTGTTCCAGCATGCTGGATCTTTTGTTGGCATTGTGTTCCAAGAGCAATAGTGATGCTGCACTCCAGTGGAACATTATACATGGTTAAGAGCAAGGAGACAATCAGTTGTGACGTAGGATGCACAGGGTGAGAACATCCCACATGGAGGCCACTCACTGATCAAGGAATCAAAAGAGGGTGTTATCAAAACTTTGTCTGAAGGTACTTGAAAGGATTGTAATATTTTTTTAAACTAAACGTGTTTTTGGGAAAAAACACTGGGTTACTTATGTGGTTTATAATGAGAGTATTTTGGTGGAATAAAAAGGATAGCAATAACTAATTTGAGAATTTGTACCATATAGTGACATTTTTATGTGTACTGCAAAGTACTGAGTTTCAGATACAGTACAGTAGTATTTGGGGTGGAAGGAGAATGTTTGCAAAGATGACAGGATCCAATTTGTATTTTCTGAAGGCTTATCCAACTCGACTCACAACAGTGAACAGGTCTGCATGGTTCCAGCATCAACAGCATCTAATCGCTGAGAGAACCTGGAAACCACAATAACATTCTAAAAGAACATTGAATATCTAGCAATAACAAATCAAAACAACTCAAAGTAACACCCAATATTACATCATCTTCCCCCAAAACAAAATATAAAAAAACAGTAATATTATGTGTGTTCATGGTAACTTGACTTCATGGGCACTGTGTATTGGAGGACACTGCTCAGACAACACCACTCCTTCGAATGAAGATGAACTTGAAACTTGCGAATGAGCAGGAGTACAACCCAGCTCTGAAGTAGTGTTATATTACTTCCACGAAAGGAGCCAATGCTCATGTCAGGAGAAATCAAGGAATCATTGTTATCAAACACATATTCTGTGGCATTAGAACATAGTTTCCTTAAAAATTCTCCTTGCATGTCCGAATTAGGTACAATACGATTCTTATTCCACCACCTCTTTTCACATACTAGCACAGAGCCTTTGCTTATTTTAGCAAATTTCACAGGAGAGCTGAATTTCGATTCCTCTTTTTTACAGCGTGTGGTTTACGAATAAGAACCCAATTACTAACCTTAAAATCCACATTTTTTACATTACTTTTACCATCAACATTTTCCTTCTGCTTAAGTTATTTATTAACAACTCTTTCATGCAGTTTTCTCATGTCAACATTTAAACTTGTGTTGGAAGAACTGGGAGACATCCAAGTAGGCAACATTTTTTACTCTGACCCTCACCCCTTAATAACTTAAATGGTGAAATGCCTGTAGTAGAATGAGGTGAAGATGAGTCCAAACTTTCTCGTTGGTGAATTTTTTAACATTCAAACTAGCTGAAACAGCAGTTTGTACTCCTTCTTTAAGTATGCAGTTTGGACTTTCAACAAGTCCATTGGCCGACGCACTATAAAGAGCAACAAGAGGATGTTTTATGTCATGCACACACAAAAAATCCTTTAATTCATTGGAAACAAAATGTGTACCACTGTCGGTGACAATCACATTCGGAGATCCGTCCAAATAAAATACACAGTCCAGAAACAATCCAATGGCTGGTGTTGGAAGAGTCTACAAAAGCATAATAAATAAAAAGAATTATAACACAGTCTATAAGCACAATTAAATACTTATTATCAGTAGGATCTATATGATAAGGGCCTTAAAAATCCAATGCCACTTTGTCCTAAGGTTGGTTTTGTATAGAAACAGGACACAAACGTTTCTCTACAGTTTAAAATTCTCCAGTGCACTAAGAGAAGGCATCAATATAGGTTTTCACTTGTGTGTCCATTGAAGGCCACCAATAAAAGTGTCTCAAATGTTCACAAGTCACTGATATCCCTAATTGTCCCTCATGGTGGTGTAAACGTTCCACTTCTCACACAAATATTATTCTCCCAAGCCAATTTATCAGAAATCGGACTAAATGCTTTGAGGTCAGCAGGAACATTCCTAGACTGAGACCAACCATCCTTAATATACCTAAAACTATGTTGCAAAACAGGATCCTGCACAGTGGCCTCCCTCCATCCTTCTTCAGAAATTAAACTGCCAGCCCTGCTAACAGCTTCTACAACAGCTACACAGCTACAACACATTCAAATCATTATTAATATCACCCGAACAATCAGTTGAAGAAAGAGTTAAAAATGACAGGCAATCTGCACTGAAATTCTTCACTCCCTTGACATATTTGATATTCATATCATATTCCTGAAGCTTTGACAGAGGCCTAATCAAGTGTGCAAAGGCCTTTCTATGTTCATTGCCCCTCATTAAATAAACTACAGGTTTGTGATCAACGTAAGCATCAAAAGAGGTACCCCATATATATGCCTTACATAGTTGAGTGGCACAAACACAGTCCGCTGCCTCCATTTCAATAGTGCTGTACTTAGACTAAGCCTCATGAGTGTTCTGGAAGCAAACACAGTTGTTGTTTTGTTTCCTTTAATCAACTGTCCAAGAACAGCACCAATCTCTTTCATGCTGGCATCAGCTGTTACAAAACATCTCCTTTCCAGAATGTATGAATCCAAAGCTGGGGCATTTACAACCAATGTTTTCACTTCTTCAAAATCAGTATTAATGTCAGATGTCCAGTTAAATTTTGCCCATGTCTTTAACAGTGATTGTAAAGGTTTTGCCACCAATGGGTATCCAGGTACAAAACAAGCATAGTACTCACACAACCCTAAAATGAATGTAAGGAGTCTTTGCCTATTGGTGGTGGTGCCTTAAGGATCGCTTCACCATTACAAAATTTCAGTTTCACACTATAAGCTGAAATGGTATGACCCAAGTATCGGAAATTCCGAATTGAGACTTTACACATCTCCAGTTTCACTGTCAATATATTTTACACATGCTCAAGCATTATCAAATGTTCATCTTTATCCTTGGTGAATATCAGTATATCATCCTGGTAAGTCTGGGCATTAGGAAGATCACCAAATAATGTGCCTATAATTTTCTGAAAAACATTCAACACAGATGCCAGACAAATGGCAACCTCAAGTACTTGAAAGCACCTAAAGGTGTTACAAAATTTGTGAGATCTTGCAATTCTTCACTTAATTTAATCTGGTGGTAGGCAGAGTGTACATCAATAGTTGAAACATATCTTGCCTCCTCCAATATTAGCAAGTAATTCCTAAATGTATGGCAATGGGTGACAATCCACAACAATATTTTGATTTAAGGAACGGAAATCCACACATTAACGTTGATCCCCATAATGCTTTCTTGCTAAAACCACTGGAGAAACCCATTCTGATGAGTCTCTATGTTGGATTATACCTTCAGAACACAGTTTATCAAGTAGAAGCTTTAAATCTTCCCTCACACTGAGAGGAATGGGTAGCGCTTTAAGTACAGTCGGAATGGCACCCTGTTTGAGCTTAATGGAATGTTCAAACCCTTTTACCATGCCAGTTTCATCCTTGAGCACCTTAGGGAATTTAGAGATGAGTGACTGAACTAAGTTCTCATCTGTCTCAAGGCTCAATAAAGGCATCTTCCCTAAAACAATGGGGTTCTCATGTCAAGGGTTGTAATATAATACCTAACCTAGCTAAATCCCAACAATGTCTCACCCTTTAATAGCCATGTATACCTTACTTGATATTTGGTGTCCTAAACATTTTAGCAAGGCATTAAAGTAACCAACTATAAAGATATCTTGGTCACCAAATGCCTTGGGATTAACATCAGTTTCCATTAGGATAAAACCTTCTGGTCATTGTTTTAAAAATGTGGCATCAACCAGCATGGTAATCAGCGCTCCAGAGTCCGCCATTACTTTTAAAAATCTGCCATACATTTTAGCCTGACATAAAGGTCTCATAGTCTTACAATAACCTGTAATACTCCCCACATTGTCAACCATTAACAGCATATTAATTCATCAGCACATTCTTGCACATCCACACTGGAAATTCTGGCATTGTTTTTCTAATCATTTCTGAACCTTGTATTTCCCTGAAGTCGACAGGTGGTTTAAAAATAGACATTTTTGTTTTACAATAGATACACTTTCTACCCAGTGCAGGATAAGACAGGCTGCCACTAAGATGTCTCTCTGAGCCACATCTATAGCAAGAAGATTGTCCACTCTTGGGTTTACTCGTTTTAGTATTCACAGCACACCCCAAGTTATCATCAATAATACAACCAAAAGGTGAATGACCCTCATTAGTTGACAGAGCCTTTGAAGAAACATTAGATCTCTCAATACTCTATGCTATATCAATGACTCCTGACAAGGATGGATTTTTGAAGTTAACAATCGATTTTGTGTTTTCTTTTAGAAAGAGTAGAATACAGACTGATCTCTGATATCTGTCTCAACATTATTTTCAACCTTACACGTTGAAGCAAGCCAGCATAGTGCTGCAATAAACAGATTCATCACTACCCTGTGTGCATTTAAATAAAATTGTGCCATTCTAAAAGCAATGTAGATTCTTCTAAATACTGCCTTTGCAGTATTTCCTTAGCTTCAAGGTAGACATCCCAAGTTGCATCCTCTCTGGTTGGAGTTTCCACTTGTGGGAGGTTGTCAAAAGCTCCTCTGGCCTGCTAAGCCGTGATGATTAATAAAAGTCCTAGTTTTCTCAGCAGATCATATCTCATGGCATCTATAGCAGTCAAATAGTTCTCAAAAATACGAAGCCGATGTAGCCATTTTGTTTAAGTATTTGACGAATAAATAGTATTTACCCAACACACCTCTTTTTTAATAAATCCTCCTGTATTTGAGAATAAAACAGTATATAAAACAGACTTTTCACTATAAATCCTCCAGTGGATTTCAATTATACAGCAAGCAAGTTAAGTAGATTGGCCCAAACACGTGTACACCAAGGCTCAACAACATTGGCACTGAGGTAATATCCGTTAAGCCCTGGATTCCCAACTTGAAATGGCCACCGATGTCTGGGCATTGAGGTAATGCCCTGTTCGATGTCTCCAGCGCCCATGTGTGTGAAGTACACATGACGTCAAAACATTTACCCCAGAAGGGGATCGCGCAATCACTTTAATTTTCAACGCTCCTCACATTCACATGCGTGCCTATGTTCAGCAGAGCATGACGTCCACATAACATTGAAACCGTTCACTACATCTAGAGGAATGGAGAACGCTTGGTGTGTGATAGCTTCAAACATTCACACTTCGCGTGTCTTAGTGGTCAAGGTGTGCGCAAGGGCCATAAACCAAAGGTACAGACGTTTCTTCAACAAAATCAAAAGATTAGTCGTCTAAGGTCACCTTCCGAGTCTGTGGGTCAAGTTGGTTGCAGTCGTCTCCTTTACATGCAGATGTTCCTTAGTTTGGAGACACATTTCTCCACACCTCCACCACGGTTCACACACCAATGGCAGCTGCTTTTCACAACCCCACTTCTGGTACCAAATGTAGTATTTGGGGTGAAAGAAAAACATGTGCAAAGATGACAGGATCCAGTCTGTATTTTCTGAAGGTTTTTTCCATTAACTCGAGCGACGACAGAAAACAAGTCTGTATGGTTCTAGCATCAGCAGCATCTGATCTGTTGAGAACCTGGAACCACAGCAACATTCTAAAACAATAAGAACACTGAATACCTTGCAATAAAAAGACTTAAATTCACACCCAATGTTACAAGTACTCTAAGAAGAAGCCTTTGGGAGTCTAATTGATCACATTTGGGTATTATATTGGATACCGATGGTACTATTTGTTGTTCAATCAGTTTGTTCTTTTTTTACAAATATTTTATTGCATGCTTAACAACTTTAGTGCATAAACACAACATACTTTAATGCAGGAACAAATTTTGTTTGATAGTGATCACAAAAAACCTTACCAAGATGCAACTGGCCACTCCCATTATACCCGTGAATTAATAGTGCTACAACTTAGTATAGGGACCTTCTCGATTTATAACATATTTAAGAGTGAATTAGAATAAGCAAAGATTCTATTTTAAGTCAACCAAACTATATCAAAAGGCAACTGTACACACTCAGATGGTAATGAAAGTTATATTTTGTGCCCTGTATGAGATTGCCTATGGGGCCGCTTCCGATCTCTGCTGGTAGTGCTCCGATTCGGATTCGGATTTACCGGATCCGATTCTGAGCCCTGTTTCCCGACCGAATCGTACGCGGGTCCGGCCGAGCGAGTACGATGCAAGCTCCCGCGAAATCGCCGACCGACTCGTACGCGGCTTCAACACGCTCCGACCGACTCGCACGGACACGACTCGCACCGCGCTATGGAGACGTTTCCCGGCCGGGTAAGTACGATGCGCGCCGCGAGCAGTACGACCGACTCGCGCCGTCCGGCTCGAAAGAGCTGTCGGAGCCGGACTTTGGGGGTCCGCGTCGGACCCCCCTGTACGCGTAGGCGCGCGAGTCGCACACAGGGGGGACCCATGGGTCCCCCCTACCTGTGCATCTATGCCGCGATGCGCATGGACGCGTACCCGCTGTAGGGGGCGCCCTTGTTCGCCTCGCACCCATTGAGTCAATGGGAGCCCGCGTACGCGTTGTACGACCGGCTCCCATTGACTTCAATGGCAGTCCGACCGAATCGAGTCCGATAGCATGCGAATGCATCGTACTCGTCCGGTCGGACTGCTAGGGTCCGATTCGGTCAGAATTCTCTCCGGGTCCGGCTCGGTCGGAGAGATTTCCGGCCGGAATCGGAATCGGCCCCTATGTCTACAACATATCCAATAGAAAGTAAAACTGGGATAAACATCTGGAGCAAAAAGGACGAGGTCCCAGATGCACAACATTTATTCAATGCCAATCAGATAGTTCAAGAGAGACATCAGGGAATAATAAAGATGAAAGAAAGATTAATGGGGCTGTGGAGACTTTGAATAAAACTATTAAAGAAAGCAAGCACTTAGATATGTGCAAAGGAAAAAAATAAGAACGGAGAATGTCAAGGTTCCTTTCAAATTCTTCATGGTAGAGAAACCCAAAACTGGATACACCATGAACAAGAGTTTGGAGATGGTTATAATTGAGAGTGAATGGAGGAAGACAGACGCGAACAAGCAGCATTGCAGGAATGAAAAAAATAAGAGAAACAGAAATCTCTTTTTGACACAAGACTGAAAGTAAGTGAGTAAGTAAAAGTGCATGTAGGAAGGAATGCCTGGTCTAAATTCACAAATCTATTAGTTATGGTAAAAGTACTTAAGAGGGTGGTGAAAACACAAAATTGGAGAATATAGAACTTGATTCAGTTTGCAAAATGTGTTAGTCAAAATTGTGATTTGTGTGACCTTGTTCTGAAGTTGGTGCTTATGGTATGAAACTACTGCTTTGGAGCCTACTAATGACATGTCAGGGCTGTTGAGTGAACCACCCTGACAAAGAAGAATGTTATATAAATTAAAATATGTAAAACATCCTTTGTGACTGTTTGCTGGTTGTTGGTTGCTGGACTATCTGTGGAAGGACTATTCATCCCAGAGTACTCCGGGGTCACAGGAGGCGGCCCTGTGATTGCCCACACCTGCTGCTCATTCTAAGTGCTATAAAGCGCAGCAAGCTGGCCGCTGCACATGATCCTTTGTGTCTATTTGCTGGTTGCTGGACTATTTGTGGAGGAACTACTCATCCCAGAGTACCGTGGAGTCCCAGGAGGCGGTCCCTTGATTGCCTGCATCTGTTGCTTGTTCTAAGCGCCATAAAGCGCAGTCAACCAGCCTGCTCTGCGGAACGCGTACAGGAAGTGCCTGGACAAAGCCTGGGCCAAAGGCTGCCCCGTCCTGGCCCATAATTGCCAGGAAGAGCCAGGGCAGGGCCACCCCCCTCAGTTTACAGTGAGACAAATGTGAACTTTTTTGAAAACGTAACTGGTATAGTTATAGTTGATGTGTTTAAGCTCCTGGGTAAACCAAACAGCTGACGCCGTGTGTGCGGAATTGTAACAATATTTGCACTTCTACACAAAAATTAAAATGTGTTATCCATGAGGTGGTAAATTAAAAACATCAGGGAACGGAGGGGGAAGGACTAATTTTGGCCTAACGTGCTCTTGCAAAATTGTGTAGTTATAAAAGTTCACCTAATTTCAGTAATATCACCTGCACCAGTGATTAATTTCCGAGGTTGGGTATAGCAATGTCTAACTTGTTGAACATGAGGGTTACAATTGACAATGGTTAAAATGAAGTTAATTGAAGGCCTCCGAAGGAAAAGACAGAAGAAAACTACTAATGAAATCACCAGCTTTCTAGCGGATGCTGTGAGCCTAATTGATATTGAAATATGTAACATGGAAGAAAGGCTTCCTGACCGAAACAAGCTGTAAATGAGGTTTTATGTAATGCTGCCGTGGACCCTGCAGGGTATACCATCCCTATAGAGTCATCCAAAGTACTAATACCTTGGAAAAGTTCTTTTACAGATAAATAGTCCCCATGTGTACTTAATCAATCAATAGACCTAATCGAGCATTCGCCTACCCAGGAATCGAACTCACCCCCAGCTGAGAATAGTAAGCAACAGGGGGGATCATCGACTGCAATTTCTAATAAAAAGACCAAGGTCCCTAGTATTGCAGGAAAGACTGATACCCCAAAGGGGGCCTCGAAATCACAATATTTAATCAGGAATTTGGAGCCACTCATAAAAAAGTTACATGTGAAATTTGATAATGAAGAGCGGAAGGTCCTTGTGGAACTCAAAGAAATTAAAGAGAGGGTGGCAGCACTTGAGAATATAGCTAGGAATTCAGTGAAAATATTACAGAAGGATGCAGCCACTCATCCTGTTGAACAAGGTATGAACAGAGCAGATGACCCCACTAGGGTTGAACATCCTACAGTGACTAAATTGGCTCAAGCGCCTTGCCCCTCAGCAGCTCAAAGACTTTGTAATAGTGAATCTGGCATCATAGAGGGCCCATTGCTTGCATCCTCACAGCGAAGGGAAGCGATAGCATCATAGATCAAACAGGGTTGGATCCTGGTTGTCTACACCATCAACAGTGCATTTACCCCCTGATGCTTCTCCCTATGTTATTGCCCTGAAAGTAGTCTGTAAATTATAACTGCATGTTAAAGAAACCTGGACAGACTTAAGAAACAAAGTGACCCAATGGATGTCGAACTTTGGCCTAAACATTAATCTTCTTTTCCATGAAATTATCATGGTCAGAAGGTTGAACCGGGTGGGGTGGGGCCCCAACCCAAAATTAGGCCAGGCCCCACCCAAAAATTAGGCCACGGAATTGTGTTACCATAAACGTTGGCACCTGGATGTGGTAAAGTCCCTTTTAACCAATAATCAGAGCAGGCAACAACGTCTGATTGGCCCTGATGAAAAAATCATTGCTGTCTCTCTAGGTTTCTTCTATAAATGTCGTCACTTTCTCCTCAGGGTCGGACCGATGCTCAAATATGTCCACCTCTTGATAGCATCAAGTCTGATTGCTATATTAGCACAGAACAGTGAAGCTATCAAGTGAGAGAAGGAAAGGATGGGGACTGCAGGGAGGGAGACCTATAAAGCACTCAAAAGAAATGCCATAAGTATACTGTCGTCACCTTTCTAGTCTCTCTCCTTCTATTATGAATATTGATATACTAATTACCTGTAAAGGAAAATAACATTACAGCAGTGCACACCATGAACACACACACAATCTTCTGAATAAGCGATGTGATCAGAATATGTTCTCAGATGCCACTTATGAAATGATATGCTGTAAAAACAACAATAATAAGAGCTCAGTTAATATTCTCTGAGGATTCCCCTAAACTAAATACCACTAGGTTAAACAACTCACTACCATATCAACACTATATGTGATCACTACCTACCCAGGAGAACTTGAGCTATGCTTCACAGGGACTGCAAGAGGATGTAAGACTCAGCTCTACCACAGTTCCCTGTTAAGAAAGGCAAGTGATATAAAATAAAACCATGTTATCACATGACACGAAGTAGTAGTGTGTTATTGCTTCATAACACATTTCCGTTCTTAGACAATGTTCAAAATTGAATAAAGCAAGTACCACCAATGACCGTAGGAGTCTCCTACTAGTAGTGGTAATCGATATGCGTAATAGTCGCAATTTAGAATCCAGATATTGGCATTAGTTCCCAGGACGATGATTCCAATTATTGATATCAAAGATACTTAGGTTTACCTCTTCCCGCATGAGCAACAAAAGGTGCTCGCCAATGGGAAAAGGATCTACACCAAAATACGTATTCGACAAGACAAACGTGCCCGTGTCCCTTCAACCTGCAATAGACGGCATACGTACATCTCTCCAACAGGGAGGAACACGATCACAAAGTAATCCCCACGAACAAGCAGATAATTTGAGGGGAAAAAAAACTCCCCCCCCTTGGACGGAGAGCAAAGGACCGCACCCAGCCCCTTTGAATATGCCATCACAACCAGCTTGAAATAAGTCTGTCCGTTTAATGGTTGGGAACAATGGTGGTGCAACCGCACCCTTACCAGCCCTTCAACGACAGCGATTTACAAAGGCCTCCAGGTTCTCGCACTTCCAAATCCAAAATAATCGGCAACGCCGGGAGAAACGGACGCATCTTTATTCCGCCTTCCGTTCTCCCGCGACGTCAACGTGATCCCGATAGGGCCTCTGGGAAGTGTAGTACTTCGGTCAATGTCCGCGACCGAAATCTACATCCCAGGGGATCTGTCAGTGTTCAATGTAAATTCTTGGCACAACAACGTACGTGATCAGAGCGCTGACGAAAAACCAATAAAAATGAATGTAAGACTACAGGGTATTCTGCGGTACTACCAGCAAGATAACCCTAGTTGGGGCTTTCCAGTAACCTGTTCAAATTGCTTTGCCCCCCCTTCCATGTCTCAGTGACCAAGAATGACTTGAGAGGGGGAACGGAGAAGAGGATATACCTAGAGTCACAAGGAACATAAATAATGCGAGTAAAAACCATGGGCAGAATATGAAAGAAACGGTACTGGGCAGTTTATTAAAAATTAGATCTTGGAACATTGGGGGGATCAGACATAAAATTGATAATAATGATTGGCAGAGCTATACAGAATCTTTGCGACTGCTGTCAATACAGGAAACTTGGCACTTTGTATTGATGGTTGTGTCACCATATACACACCAGCAGTACCATCAGGCCAAAGGAGGCCTGGCAATTCTGATATCCACAACAGCTCCAGTTTCACTAAAGAAGGCTTATACTGATTCACCTTTTTTCCAATTGGCCCTTTTGGAGATGAGCAATAAGCAATTTTTTGTACTGATAAACTTTTATAACAATATTTTTAACACTACAAGATATACAGTTGTGGAGGAGCTTGGCACTGAGCTTGCTGATTTTGTAAAGGGATGCAATCCTGATTGTGTTTATATTTGGATGGGGGATTTTAACATCTGCAAGTGTCGTTACTTAGGGCTGAGTGCGTGTGGCTATACTGACACATTAGGGAACTAGCAGGCCCACTTCCCACATGATAGATATGGGGAATCAACCAATGAACTTTTGTGTAAATAGAATCTAGAAATACTGGAGCCAAATAAAGATGAAGAAAATATACCAGTATCCACTTTTCAAGGGAATGGAAGTTCATCTTGTATTGACCATATGATAATGTCATTGAATGGCATGGAGCTTTTTAGGTCTCTTTCTGTAGAATTTACTAGTTTTAGTGACCACGCTTCTCTTACTTTAACTATAAGCAATAAAACAAGGAAATGTGAAGTCACCCCATTAGTATTCAATATTGCTGTAGTAGGAAATAATTGAATAAATAATAAATGGACTGGGATTGATGAAGAGTCCCTGCTAGTAAGGGTGGCAAAAGATAACAGGGCAAGCTTCACTGTCTGTACCGATATTGAATCCTCCCCCGACATGGTTTGGAATGATCCTGTCGGCCATAGCTTCTAACTTAAAAAGGGTAAATAAGGGGACTAAGAAGCGGAGCATAGGATGGTTTGACTACGAATGTACAATGGCTAACCAAAACTTAAGGAGAGACTTACAGTTGGTACCTTGGGACAAAACTGAGGTCAAATGGTTCAGACTTATATACAAAACAGACCTTAACCCGGAGAAAGAAAAACTTGCAAGAGCAAGCATGGGGTAACCTGAATCAGGTGGTGGGTACTAAGGATTCCACTTTATTCTACAGGGTAATAAATTCACCTTTCCTGAAAGACGATTCAGTGCCAAGAGTAGAAACATGAATTGCTCCAAGGGATTGGATAGCTCACTTTGAAAATATTTTAAATGCAGGAAGTAAAAACATAGATTTAATCGCAGGCAAATCATTCCCTCATCCCCCTACAGTGCGTTAGTATGGAGGAGGTCACACTTGCAAGTGACAAAACCACACTTGGCAAAGACCCAGACCACAATGGTGTTCCAGTGGACGCGTACAAAGCGTACATGGCACTATGGGTTCCAATTTTAACACAGGTCTGCAATGCAGATGCTCAAGGATGTGTTCCACCTACTTGGACAGATAGCATAATCGTCCCAATCTTTAAAAAAGGGGATGGGGTATGCTAAATGCTACCGCCCTATAGCCCTCCTGGATTCATCTGCTAAGGCAATGGGAAGAATTGTACTTGATAGGTTGGAGACCTGTGCAGCAGACAACCTTGTACTAACAGACTCCCAATATGGATTTAGGAGGGATGTAGGGACTGTGGAACTGTGTATTAATCTTAATGTCCGTATTGGTAAATACACGTTAGCTAAGAGGGAACACATTCATCTCTGCTTTGCAGACTTAAGCAGTTCCTTTGATTGTGTTAATCATGCCAAATTATGGGACACCATGATTGAAATGGGCGCCCCTGCGGACAAAATATCACACCTGTCACAAATGTATTCATCTTTGACTGCACGCGTAAGATATGAGATTGAAGGGGAGACCTCAAGTTTTGAGGTCACCAGAGGTATCAGACAAGGCTGTGTCCTTGTTCCCTTTCTTTTCTCGTTGTTTATTAATGGGGTAGATAAAGCACTGCAGTAGGTAAATGCTGATGTCCCCAAAGTTGGTTCCCGCCCAAGCCCTCTGCTCCTTTATGCAGACAATGCGGTAGTAATATCGAGAACAGCAAATGGCCTACAACAGCTGATTGATGTTTTGTTGCATACATGGAGCAGAGGGAACTAAAGCTTAATTTGACTAAAACCTTTGTGATGGTCTGTGGGAGGGGAAAACCAAGAAAAAGAGCTATTATGTGAGGGACTTCAAGTTAGAAGAAGTTCAAATATTTATGTGGGAGTGCGGGCCGGACAAACAGACGTGGAGGCTGTATATAGTGCTGTCTTTATTAAACAAACAAATGAAACTAAGGAAATTCTGTCCGCAGATATTGTCTTTGGGATTCCCACAACCACTGCTCCGGGTCTTCGGTCTTGGATGGTCTTGGGGCTCTTCCTTTTCCAGTGGGGCGTCGTTAAGTTGGATGGTCCTTCCCCGGGAGGCTCAGAAGAGGAAAGAAATAATAAGGAGTTGTCAGTGAAATCTGGGTTCCCGCATTTCAGACAATAGCGTTTCCGTCACCACACCCAGTCGGTGTTTAGGGATACACAGGGGCTGGAAAGGACGTGAAGAGAGGCGGAATGACACGAGGGAAGGTGGTGAGGGATTAAGTGGGAGGACAAGCTGTGCACAGGGAGGACAGCCGAAGAGGGGATGGGCGTGGAATAGTGCTGCTACAAGGAAGTTCCTTTTCTAAGCAGTCTGTTTTAGCAATTTTACGCACCCCTCCTATGGGCCCAATGGACTCCCTTTTCCCCACAGAGCACGATAGTAACGAAACAAAAGGGTGTAACAAAACTAAAGCACAGTAGGCACTGAGTCAAACCCCCCCCCATCTATGCACTTTTAAACCTCCCGCCACCCTCCTGTACACCTTTAAACCTCCCGCCACCCCGGTTCCTCTTTCCCCAGGTTCGGAACACTCACCGGCTCCGCCGCAACTCTCCTGAGCTGCGGCCGCTCTTCAGCCACCTCCGGTGGGGACCACCAGTCCTCGCACCACGTCACGGTTTCTTCCCGATCTCCTGTGTCTGCTTCTTCCTCGTCTTGGTCCGTCCGGCACTCCTCCTTTCTTCCGGCTCCTTCTCTCTCGACCTGGTCCGCTTGGCACTCCTCCTTCCTCCCGGCTGCGTCGCACCGTCTGTTGGTATCACCCGCCCTTTTCACCTCCTGCGAGGGTCCTCTTCAGGGGTTAGCCACGCCCCCTTCCTCTACGATGGTGTAGGAGTCCTGACGCTGTACGGGGAAAGGATATGGGGGAGGAGTTACTTTTGTCGACAGTCTCCTCCCGCGTTGGAACCTGGTGGAGATCGTTTGCCCAGGTAAGCCTTTGAGGTGCCGTGGGGGTGTACACTCCGACATCCGGCATGCCCTGTTGGCTACCCCCTCACATCCCCTTTCCCATGCTGTCCTTCTAGTAGGGGAAGTTTCACAGGGGTACCTAGAAAGGAAGTCTGCATTTGCTTGTTCTGTTCCCTTACGATGCTTGGTGTGGAATCTATAAGGTTGTAGTGATAGAAACCAACGTAGTACCCTTTCATTATTTCCTTTGTTGCGCGCTAGCCATTCTAAAGGGGCATGGTCGGTGTATAGCGTGAACTCTCGTCCCTCTAGATAGTATTTTAAAGTGTCAATGGCCCATTTTATGGCCAGGGCTTCCTTTTCGATTACTGCATAGTTTCGTTCTCTGGGAAACAGTTTCCGACTTATATACAGAATAGGTCTTTCCTCTCCATGTTGGTTTCTCTGGGACAGAACCGCCCCCAATCCCTGGTCGGAGGCGTCCGTCTGGAGGACAAAGGGCCGAGTGTAATCTGGGCTTGCTAGTACTGTGTCAGAAGTTGGAGTCGTCTTTAGGGTCTCAAATGCTTGGATGAGATCAGGGTTAGGGTCTCTTAATCTGGCCTCGGTCTTTACATTCTTCTGCAAGAGGTCTGTGAGAGGGGCTGCAAGTTGTGAAAATCGGGGTATAAACCTCCTTTAGTAACCGAGCAACCCCAGGAAAGCTCGGAGGGCTTTAGCCGAACGGGGAAAGGGTATTTGGGCTATGGCGGTGAGTTTGTTACTTTGGGGCCGTATCACTCCCTCCCCCAACAGGTAACCAAGATACTTCACAGTTTGTGCAGCCAGATGACTTTTGGTTGGGTTGATTTTGAGGCCATGATTCCCCAAAGCCTGAATCACCTCATACAGGTGGATCAGATGTTGATCCCAGGATTCGCTATAAATGACAATGTCGTCTATATATGCTCCTGCGTATCTCTCGTGGGGTCGTAATATAAGATTCATGGCTCTTTGAAATGTAGCTGGAGCCCCATGTAAACCAAAGGGTAGCATGACGAATTGGAACAACCCATCTGGGGTGGAGAACGCGGTTTTCTCTCAGTCCTGTACTCTCAGAGGAATCTGCCAATACCCCTTGCATAAGTCCAGGGTACTAATGTACTTGGCCCTCCCAATCCGCTCTATCATCTCATCTACCCGGGGAAGAGGATATGTGTCAAATTCAGATACCTTGTTGACCTCCCGGAAGTCAATACAAAATCGTACCGAGCCATCCGGCTTCGGCACGAGAACAATCGGTGAATTCCATTCAATCACAGAGGGTTCTATAATCCCCATTTGTAGCATCTGTTGGACTTCCTCTCGGATGGTTGTTCTGCGGGCCTCTGGTATACGATATGGACGAAGACGTACTCTTTTCCCTGGGATGGTTTTAATGGTGTGTTCTACCAGCGTAGTGCTCCCTGGAGTCAGGGAAAACACACATTGTAAGGGCAGTAGGATATCAACCAGACTATCTTTTAAGTGGGTGGGCAATTCGCTGTCAATACATTGATAGTATAAGGGATTGTATCCTCTCATGTTCCCCACTAAGGCGGGCAGAGGTCCCTCCCATTTTTTTAAAAGATTGATATGGTAGATCTGGGAGGTACCTCGCTCTTTGTCGAGTTCTAATCGGTAGGTGACAGGCGTCACTTTCTCCAACACAGTGTACGGACTCTGCCATTGTCCTAATAACTTATGGTCTGAGGAGGTCATCATCAATAGAACGGCGTCTCCTACTGAAAAGGACCTATCTTTGGCGTTTTTATCATATTGGGTCTTTTGGGACTCCTGTGCTTTTTCCATGTTAATCCGTACTACGGCCCGTATCTGTCCCAAATGAGTTTTTAAATTACTGACGTACTCTATCAATGGGGTAGCGCTATGGGGTTCTGTTTCCCAGATTTCACGGAGCATGTCCAGCAGGGAGCGAGGTTGGTGACCATAAAGCAATTCAAAGGGGAATACCCCGTACTTTTCTGGGTCTGACAGCGGATGGCATATAATGCGAGGGGTAACATATCCTCCTACCGTTTGGACTCAAGAGCCAGAAGTTTTTTTAAAGTGGTCTTTAGAGTAGCATTGTAGCGTTCAACAAGACCATCGGTCTGGGGGTGGTATGCTGCCGTCCATATTTGTTTGATCCCTAGCTGAGAGCACACTTGCCTCATCAGTTTTGAGACGAATGGGGTCCCCTGATCCGTCAGGATCTCCTTTGGAAACCCCACCAGAGAAAACACCGCTATCATGGCCTTGGCTATGCTGTGAGCGTCGGGATGACGTAAAGCGATGGCCTCTGGAAAGCGGGTAGCGTAATCTACGAGGACCAACACATAGCGGCACCCACTACGAGAAGGTAATAGGGGGCCTATGATGTCCATTCCGATTCTACAAAAGGGTATCTCAATGATGGGAAGAGGGTGCAAGGGGACTCTAGGAGGTCTGTACCTACTATTTTTCTGACAAATTGGGCATTTACGACAGTAGGTTTTCACTCTACGGTAAATGCTGGGCCAATAGAACTGTTTGGTTATTAGCTGCTCGGTCTTTTCCTCCGCAAAATGGCCTCCCAATAAGTGACTATGGGCCAAATAGAGTACTTTGTCTTGAAAGGGGGTAGGGACTAACAACTGAGGCGGACCAGCGGGTTCTGCTTTCCGGTATAATAATCCGCTTTTGATAAAGAAATAGGGACATACGTGTAGTGGGTCTTCCTGGCTTAGGGCTTGGTTCCAGGCCTCTTGTAGAACCGGGTCCTCCCTCTGGGCTGTCTGGAAGTGTCTATCGCTTTCCCAAGGGTTTTCCACAGGTATAGCAGGGTATACTCCGGTGGGTTGGTTTTTTTCTCTTCGTCTTTGTGTTTTTGGTTTTCTGGGTTTAGAGGGGGGCCATTCATGGTCGTCATCTTGGGCAAAGGGAGCGCGGCCCCACCAGTCCTCTTCCTTAGGGGTTGTTTCTTGAACCAGCTTTGGCAGATGCGAATAATCATTCCCTAATATCACTTGTTCAGGCAATCGGGGGATGAGACCCACTTTTAAGTCAGACCCCGGGTCCGTGGCGTGTTGTATGCGGACAAGGGTGGTGGGATATGTCTTTGTATCTCCATGGACACATTGGATGTTCACGATACCGTCCATGGGGCCAGTTTTGGGTCCCAAGTCCTGGGGTCGCATCACGCTTTGTTGGCAGCCAGTGTCAGCTAGGGCGGTCATGGGGCGACCATTTACCGACACGCCGCAACGATAGGGGTTTTGTCGTGTGGACGGGGTGAGACAGCAATAGTTCTTGGTGAGACCTATCTCCATTGGCTCCTCCTTCTGAGGACAGAAGCGAGCTATGTGTCCTAGGCCTCCACAGCTATAGCATTGTGGGCCAGGTGTAGGGGTTCTCACGATCATCGGTCCCGGGGGTCTGAACACTGGGGTTCCAGGGACGATGGTTACGGGGTCGGGTTTTCTGACTGGAGGGGCCCGAGAAGGGCGATGTCCCCCGCTCATGTTTGTTCTCCAGGGGTGTTCTTCACGTCCCTTTTGTACTTCTTGTGCTCTATTGTAGGCGCTAGCGATCTCCACCGCTGTTTCTAATGTGATATGGGCATGTTGCCTAACCCACCTCTGTATTGGGGGATGAAGAGAGGACAAATACTGTTCCAGGTACACCTTGGCCATTATCTCTTCCTTTGTGGCAGTGGTAGGTTTTAGCCATCGATCGGCCATGTCTTTTACGCGGAAGTACAAAGCTCGGGGAGTTTCTTGAGGTCCTTCTTTAATCTGTCGAAGTCTCATTCTATAAGTCTCGTTGTCGATTCCCAGGCGTTCCATTATGCAGTGTTTTATTTCATCGTAAGGGGTAGTACCTAGGATGTTGGCAGCCTGATACAAGGCTTGTAGTTCTCCAGATAGCAAAGGTCCCAGATACTGGCCCCATTTCTCTGCTGGCCATGCTGCGGCCCGGGCCATGCGTTCGAAATTATTGAAGAAGTACTCCGGGTCTTCCCCCTCCACGTATTTCTGCAGGATTACAGAGGGCAAGGTGCTGGGGCTTCTCTGTTGTCCCATGGCATCTATGAGTTTTCCCATGGCGGTGTCGTGGGACTGACCTTGCTCTGCGATAGCCTGTTGTAACTTCCCCCGGTCCTCTTCCACCACTGCGAGGAATTTCTCCATGGCTTTTCCCAAGCTGGCCTGGTTGTCTGCCATTCTTGCCAGTACAGCCTCCATGTCTCCGGCGGATCCCACTTCTGACACCACTTGTGGGAGTGCGGGCCGGACAAACAGACGTGGAGGCTGTATATAGTGGGCCAGTTGGGCTGTCTTTATTAAACAAACAAATGGGCGTGGAATAGTGCTGCTACAAGGAAGTTCCTTTTCTAAGCAGTCTGTTTTAGCAATTTTACGCACCCCTCCTATGGGCCCAATGGACTCCCTTTTCCCCACAGAGCACGATAGTAATGAAACAAAATGGTGTAACAAAACTAAAGCACAGTAGGCACTGAGTCAAACCCCCCCTCCTATGCACTTTTAAACCTCCTGCCACCCTCCTGTACACCTTTAAACCTCCCGCCACCCCGGTTCCTCTTTCCCCAGGTTCGGAACACTCACCGTCTCCGCCGCAACTCTCCTGAGCTGCGGCCGCTCTTCAGCCACCTCCGGTGGGGACCACCAGTCCTCGCACCACGTCTCGGTTTCTTCCCGATCTCCTGCGTCTGCTTCTTCCTCGTCTTGGTCCGTCCGGCACTCCTCCTTTCTTCCGGCTCCTTCTCTCTCGACCTGGTCCGCTTGGCACTCCTCCTTCCTCCCGGCTGCGTCACGCCGTCTGTTGGTATCACTGGCCCTTTTCACCTCCTGCGAGGGTCCTCTTCCGGGGTTAGCCACGCCCCCTTCCTCTACGATGGTGTAGGAGTCCTGACGCTGTACGGGGAAAGGATATGGGGGAGGAGTTACGTTTGTCGACAGTCTCCTCCCGCGTTAGAACCTGGTGGAGATCGTTTGCCCAGGTAAGCCTTTGAGGTGCCGTGGGGGTGTACACTCCGACATCCGGCATGCCCTGTTGGCTACCCCCTCACATCTTACTTATCTCCCATAATGGTAACTGGGGTAACCATGTAGAAATGGCAAAGCTTAAGTTTATTAGGTCCGTGGAGGCAATATTTAGATTTGACAGGAAGATAGGAAATAAACCCATATGTGACATGGTACAACTATATAAAAGCAAATATATTGTGGCAGTCTCTTATGGGGCAACTGTGTAGGGTATGGCCAATGTCTGCACATTACAATCATATGAAAACTCCTTTCTCTCTAGACTATTGGCAGTTCCTAGGTCTGTACCTGTATACTTTACACATAGAGAAACAAACGGAACCTATCTTGAAGATATAATATATGTAAGGGCAATAACCTCTTGGTATAACATCTGGAGTAAGAAGGGGACTAAGTTTCCCAGGGAAATCATTGAGGATTGTCTAGCTCTTGATCATTCCGACAAGATCCCTTGGCAGGTGTATATGGGCGACTTACTTAGAGAATTTGATGAAAACATATCAGTTAAGAACCCTGCTAGTATACTATAGTATGGCAAAAAAATGTAGTAAAATAATAATCTTAGAGAGAATGACAGAGAAAGAAGAGAAAATAAAAAAATTAGTGTGTCGAGTTATATGGCCGGACCAATTCAACCAGGTTTATAGGGTAACGAATGTACAAGAAAGATTTTACCTGATTAGACTGCGGATGGGCACCTTACACCGTTTAGTCGCATTCCCAAAAAAACAAGAGGCATGGAAGAGATATATACCTAAATGCCCATGCAACGAGAAGCTACCCAGTTCACAGCCCATTTTATGATTGTTTGCAGGTTTTATGAAGATCATAGACAGACATTTTTACGACCTCTTTTTTTAACTAAGAAACATTTTTTTATAAAGATTCATTACATTTAAATGTAAACTCAAAAATGATGTTGTGTGCCAAACAGTTGCAGGCTATATCTTTCAGGCAATGAAGAGAAGGAAACCCCTTGCCCATCCGGATTGGTCCATGAAGAAGAAAGTAATTTAATTTCAGAAAGTGGTTGCTAATGTCTGAATGTTAACATTATTTGCTTGACTTCCCTGGATATAGTTTTTGAATATTATTTCTCGTGGTTAGTGCCAGTGTTTAACAAGGTGTATATTTTTATAGGATTCCGGCATACTTAACTTATTATATAGGATAAAACAAATGTTTAGTCTTTTCTAGATGTGTTTCTTTTACACCTTATACACAACAGGAAATAGTAAACATATTCTGAACATTAGTGTTTTGCACATTGGTCTATATTGAAAAATGTAATAAGAAGTCGTGGATTTATGAATAAACCACGAAGAGAGTGTTCTAAAGACAGAGGTTTACTATAAACCCACAGACAAAAACAGTCTTTTATGGTTTGAGAGCTACTACCCCCGAGCACTCATGGAAGGCCTACCCACAGAACAATTCCTAAGACTGAGACACAAATGTACAGAGGTTGCGAAGTACAGAGCACATGCAACAATACTCAGCAATAAGTTACAGGAAAAGAATTACCCTGAAAAAACCATCATCAGGGCAAAAAAGAGAGCCATGAACCACAACAGGGAGGCTCTGTTGAGCACTTATAAGAAACCAGGGGATGCTAGACCAATCTGCGTACAACCTTCCCCCCCATTTCCAACGCTGTTACCAAACTGGTGAAAAGACACTGCGGCATCCTTAACTCAGGGAATTTGAGGATCACATATCCCATGTTCTCGTTCAGGCAGAGCCAAAACCCACGGGATACTCTGGTACATACATGCCCAAAGAAAAAACAAACAGAAACCCAAATGAGACTATGGGACACCCCCACACTGACGGGCCATCAACCCTGCGGTGGCTACAGGGAATATAATTTCACGATGGAGTGCAAATCTGTAGACTTGGGCCTGGCGACCCCTTGGACTCTCAGATATCTGATGAATTGTATCTCTAGTCATGTGATATATGTGCCTTTTTGCCCATGCAGGCTCCTGTATATTGGCATGAGCACTAGGAAAATACAGGTCCGCATTACAGAGCACAATAAGATGTATAAAAGATAAAACAAAACTGACCAAACACTGCATCGATCAGCAACACAGTGTAGATGACATTGAATGGTACGTAAATGAGAAGCTAGAACAGAGGCATGCAGATATGATCAAAGCACTGCTAAAATATGAGCAGCGCTGGGTATTTTGCCTCCACGCATATAACCGAGGCTTTAATGATGATATTCCATTGGGTGCTCTGGGAAAATAAATAATAAGTTGGGGCATCTTTCGATTACTCCATCAGCTGTGCCACCACCTTATGTAAATAAACCAGAGCTAATAATATTGTGGTGCATCTCCCCTTGGATTCAACACATGGACCTTAGTCTAGTACATGTATGAGTTAAATCCCCTTTGATTGTATTTTCTTCCCACCTGAATAACTGGCCAGATGTATAGTTCTACGGGGGCCTGAATTTGCATATACTAAAACCTCTAGGACTCTTTAATATCTAACATATATGTATTTAAAAAAATGCAGATTAGGATGACCTGAACAAGGAGTATCATTACAAAGTGGGCAAGTTAGTCCAGGATGACAACAGGCAGGAGGACCAGGGCCAAGAGTATCATGATATGTTGGAGGAAGACGCAGAAACCTAGTCAGGTCAGGAGCAGATGGGCTAGGGTCATTAAGACCAGGGACCAGAAGGGGGAGGATTAGGTGGACTAGAAGGATCAGGATCAAACAGAGCCAAGAACAGGGCTAGGAGGACAGGAGAGGTCAGAACCAACGGGGCCAGGACCTTATGTTTCTAGTGGTACAGGAGGACAAGGAACTCGGGTATTAGGAGCAAGCTGGTAAAGATCAGGGGAACCAGGACAACCAGAGCCATGAGAACCAATGGGATCAGACCAGGACCAAAATGAACAAGCCCAGCCCAAGAGGACCTAAAAAGGAGGACCAGGACCAGTGGGCACAAAACCAGTTGGACCACAAGGAACAGGGCAAGGAGAATCAGAAGGACCCAAACCAGGAAGACTAGGAGTACCCACCCTAGGAGAACCAGGACAGCAGGTATAGGTGGATAAGGACCCAGCAGACCAGCAAGATCAGGGTGAAGATCAATAGTACCAGGATCAGGAGGTCAGGGCTAAAACAAGGATGAGCCAGGAGCAGGGCCAAGAAGACCAGGGTCAGGAAGGACTGCAACCAGGAGCACCAGATTCAGGAAACCAGTACCAGGGTGACCAGAACTAGTTGGACCAGGGTCAGGATGAGGATCAGGAGGACCAAACCAACCCAGAACAGGAGGACTTGGAACAGGACTGGGAAGAGGACCAACACCTAAAGGCACAGAAGGCCCTGGAAGAGAAGGAAGAAGACCAGGATCAGGAGGACACCTGTGTGATTCTAGGCCACATGTATTAGGATTACCCCTTTTATAAATGATTCTTATTCATGCTTATTATGCTGTCAACCCCTAGAAACCTCCACCTCATCAGTCCATGTGTAGAAGTGATAAGTATCTGCTGGAAAAGCAGAACATGCAAAGTGAATAAAAAGCTGACACTCTTACACTCTGACCTCTAAGTGATAGAAGACTTAAGCTATTTGATGCTGGCACAGTAGTCAGAGGGTGGATCTGAGGGCATAGGGACTGAAACTTGGCAGAGGAGTTTAAAGTAAATGGGTGGAAATGAATGTGGCCTGTGAAGGATGGTAGAAGGGGTTGGAGACTGAAATGACTGACAACAGTAAAAATAGTTAATGGCTAACAAAGAGGTCAAAGTGCTATGGCAATCAGCAAAGGGCAGCTCAGGATCGTAAGAAGGCTCTGATGAGCAGAAAAGGGGGTGATATAGGCTCTAGACAGAGTAGGGCCATCAGAGTTTTGGTTTTTACCCTATTTAGAGTAAACCCTGGCTGTAAGGCACAGGAAAAAAACAATGACACCTTCACCCTGAGAAAAAACTTCCAGTGTGTGGGACCATTAGCTATTTTATTTTTTTCAAAATCAAATTCCCACTTTGGCAGTTTGTTTTGGAAAAACAAAAAAAATTTAAAAAGTGTAATGGCCGGCCATCATGTCTAATGGCACTGTCCTTCAAACGTTTAATGCATAAACAGGAAATGCCATGACAGCAGTTTATGTCAATATAGGGTGTTGTTTATAAGACCAGCGGATACATTTTGGCAGGTGGGCATCCCTCAGGACGGCAGCTGTATTTTTCTCCGCCGTCCTAATGGAGTTAACTCCATCCTCAGGCCCATAGTTTTTCTTCCTTCTATCATGAGATTGGAACAAAATCTCTCAATTATACCATGTTTGTCACTTCATGAGGGGCCCTATGCAATTGTTGTTATTTTGATAAAAAATCACCCTAAATATTAGATGGCTTTATGTCACTGGGATACATAATTTCCAGTTCTGGTTTTTGCTTTTACATTCCAGGTGTTTTAGTCTGATTTGTTTAATGGATTTGAACCATAATTAATAATTTGAGAATGAACTGATTTGCTGCAGAAAAAGGAGTGTTCCGTTAACATGGAGGCATTTGGTAAGCCTATATCTGACCCTGGTACATTCCTATGGCTTTGTAAGAGTGAGTTCCTAGCTTTAGAAACGTGAACAGCTTTAATTAGTGTTGCAGAGGTTCTAATCATCTTTACCATTAGTCACCTCTGCAGGTAAACGTAAAGGAGTGGGAGTATTTGTGGAGTACAGACAGCTCCATGAAGGCCCTCATAAGTCTCTGTACCGGGACCCATGTTATGTTAGGTGAATTTATAGAGCGCTGCTAATTACCCGGGAGGGTATCCAGGTGCTGAGTAGGGCAGGCCCGAGGGAGGAGGAGGAGATCATGCCTGTTTCATCTGGAAGAGCCATGTTTTGAGGTTCCTTCAGAAGTCCATGAGGGAAAGGGAGATTCTTAGGTGTTTCGGGATGTCGTTCCAGGTCTTGGCTGCGAGGAATGAGAAGGAGCGTCCTCCGCTTCTGGTTTTCTTGATGCGAGGGAAGTGTGCTCTTGCCTGGATCTCAGATCGAAGGTGTCTGGTGGGTTGGTAGAAGTTGATGCAGTGGTTGAGGTAAGCTGAACTGGTGTTTTGGAGAGCTTTGTAGGCATGGGTGAGTAGCTTGAACTTACATCTTTCAAGGATTGGGAGCTAGTGGAGATCGTTGAGGTATGGAGAGATGTGGTTATTTTGTGGGATGTTTAGGATAACTCTGGCGGTGGCATTCTGAGTGGTTTGGAGTCTGCGTAGGAAATGGACTGGGATTCTGATGTAGAGGGCGTTTCCGTAATCAAGTCTACTTCCGATAAGAACTTGGGTGATCAACCGCCTGGTGGTAAGTGGGATGCACTTGAAAATCTTGCTTAGCATTCACAGGATGTTGAAGCATGATGAGCTGTCTGCTCATGGAGAGGTGGGTGTCCAGGATGATCCCCAGGTTATTGGAGTGATCCACAGAGGTGGTTGGGGGCCAAGTTCGGAGGGACACCAAGAGGTGTCACAGGGTGAGTGGTTGTTGCTGAAGAACAGGACTTCAGTTTTGTCTGTGATGAGTTGGAGGCAGTTGTTTTTCATAAAAGCAGCGCTGTTGCTCATGCAGTTGGCAAAATTTGCTTTGGTGTTGCTTGTTGAATTGTTAAGGGAGAGGATGAGCTGTGTGCCGTTGGTGTAGGATACTATTTTGATGCCGTCTGCTCTGACGATGTTTATGAGGAGTGCCATGTAGACGTTGAAGAGTGTTGGGCTGAACAACGATCCCTGAGAGGCAGATGAGTTTCTTGGGTTCTGAGGTGTAAGGGGAGGTCTTACTCACTGAGTTCTGTCTGTGAGGAAGGAGGATAGCCACTTGAGGGCTGGTCCGCAGATACCCAAGTACTGAAGCTTTCTGATGAGTGACTTGTGGGAGACCGTATCAAAAGCTGAGGAGAGGTGGAGGAGGATGAGTGCGCCTGTTTCTCTTCGGTCGAGGATGCTTCTGATGTCATAGGTGGCCACAATGAGGGCTGTCTCTGTGCTGTGGTTGGTGTGAAAACCTGATTGAGATGTGTCTAGGAGTTGATGGAGTTTTAGGTGGTCTGCAAGTTGCTATTGTTGGCTTTCTCCATGACTATAGCTGGAAAAGGCAGAAGTGAGATGGGCCTGTAGCTGCTGAGGGTGTTGGGGTCCGCTATTGGTTTCTTCAATACAGCGCTGGCTTCTGCATTTTTCCAGCAAGATGGGAAGCCGTTGGTGGTTATGGAGGTGTTGAATGGTAGCGGTGAGCGCTGAGAATGGTTCTTTCAAAGTTGTATCTTAAGTGAGGGCATGGGTCTCAATGGGCTCCTGAGTTGATGGTATTCATAAGTCAGCTGTTTCTTCATTCAAGAGGAGCTTCCAGTTGATTAGCTGCTGTTTGGCAATGAAGGAGGTGTCCGGCTGGTCATGGGAGTTGGTATCAATATGCTATGGGTCAAATGTACTGTAGATCTGTAGATCCTGCTCGATTAATTTTGTGAGGTTGTTGGAGAGTGCTTGGGATGGATTGATGTCGTTGTTGGCAGCTGTGGGTTCGGAGAGCTCCTTCACGATGGCAAAGAGTTCTTTGCCGTTGTTGGAGCTGGCTTCGAGTCTGAGAGTTAGGGCCTTTTTCTTTGCGTCTCGTAGTTGTTGGTGGTAGAGGTTTAGGGCAGCTTTGTATAGGGATCTTGCAGTGGTGTTTTTGTCAAGTCTCTATTTTCTCTCAAGCTGTATGCAGTGGTGTTTGGACTCCTTGAGGTAGTTCGTGTTTCAGCTGGGCCGTTTGTTGTTTTTGTAGGTCTTGTTTCTGGTGGGAGTGGTGTACTTGGTGCAGTCAGTGAGCCATTTATTGAAGAGCTTGGTGATGACATCGCGGTTCCTGGTGTGGTTGGGTGGGCATTCCTGTGGCGTCTTGGTCCAGAGGTATGCACCTTGTCCGAGTAGGAATCACCAATCGAGTCAGGGTAAGCTAGATATACACTAAGAGATAACTTGTGCTCACCGTCTGGTAGCTTGGCACAAAGCTGTCAGGCTTATCTAAAGAGGCAATGTGTAAAGTATTTGTGCAACACGCACACACTAACACAATGAAAACACCAAAAAAATACTCTACGCAGGGTTAGAAAATAGATTATATTTGTATGACTAAAACAAGGCCAAAACGACAAAAATTTTATGAATTTTTAAATGATAAATCAAAAAGTAATGCTTAGTAGCAAATAGCGCTTTGGAGTTAATAGAGGTCACGCTGGACCGGGATAAATCCAAAGTTCAAACCGACCACGATTTCGCAAACCATTTTTGAGCTAATGACCCCTGAGTTGGGGTGGTAACTAATTTACAAAGTAGAAGAGGTCCCTTTAGGACACCTGTCCCTGTGTAAATCATGTTGACAGCCTCGGGGCCAGCCTCGGTTTGGGGAAGTTTTCCAAAACTGAAAATAAATTTTCAAACAATTGGCTGTTTTGGAAAAATAAATGGTTTCCATTTGTAGGTTTCGCCTGGACAGCGCTCGTGCTGTGCTTGAGAAATCTATTGTTTTTAATATCAACTTAAAAGGGATTTACATCTCGCCTCCTATCTTGGCAGGCTTCTCATTGGTTCCTGTGAGTGCAACTTACCTTTTCTCCATTTCTATTGGCTGTAGCATATTTTCCTGCATTTACCAAGGCTTTTTCCACGCCTGCTTCTCTTATCAGTTTCCCGCCGCCGAAATACTGTTAACATTCGCTTTGGTGGAACTATCTTTTCATAAAGTTTAGCCTTTTACTCTTGTAGCAAATTTATATAACAATTTATCACCCGGAGAAATTAAGTGATTTGCATAGACTCAAACCAGGATTCACAGCTCTTGAGTCAGCAGCTCTGGCCGCTGCCCCACATCCTCCCCACTGCCGTGTTATCTGTCAGGGAGCTCTTTCCTTCTCCCAGATGATGATTGATGAAAACAGCTCTTTATTTACTACATAGGTGAAACCGATGCATTACCAATGCTTTTTTAATGCAGTCATAGAGATGGTGGTGTGCTGTTCCTTGCAAGCCACCATCCATGTGATTACAGCCAATCACAAAGGGTCACAAATTGACACTTGCCTAATGACTATTAATTAGCCAGCTTGTTCTACAACCCCCTGTGATTCAGTATTTTGTGAACCGACCGAACAGTACATTAGTCGCTTTGCAAAATACTAGTCCATTCGCAAAACGAATGTGCGGAATTTGCAACCACTTTTTTTGCATGAAATAATACATCAGCACACTAACATTCATAAAGAGATGGTTCACTCCTTGTTTGCAGTTTTACCTGGTGTAAGGGCCTGTTGAAATCTGCATAAGGCATATAAAATGAAATGTATGCTGTTTAGACAGCAGCTGGGTAAATAGTGAAGTAGCTTTGCTATTTGCCTGACTACTGGCCAAGTTGTGCCTGCTGTCTACTATTTATTCAGCCACCTGGTAAATAATTAAGTATCTTTTCAAGTTATTTGCCAGACCAATGGCAATACAGTACATCATTTCTGCTATTTAGCCAACTGCCGGGTAAATATTGACATTTCTTTGGTTCTTGCCAGGCTACTGGTCAAACAATATATAATTTCTGCTATTTAACAAGCAGCTACATACATAATTAAGATTATTTACTGTTTCCATGACTTCTGGCCTAATTGTACATGCCTGCTGTTCTGCCAGCAGCTGGGCAATGGGTAAAGATTTTTTGTTTGCTCGACTGCTGGCCAAATAGTCGAAAACCCCTGCTGTTTAGCCAGTAGCAAGGAAAAAGTTTCCTTGTTGTTTTCACAGCTGCTGGACAAACAGTACAGAATCTCTATTATTTAGTCAGTGGCTGGCTGAACGGTAGGGTAAATAGTAAAACTTTCCTGCTATTTGCACGCCTGTCAGCCAAATTGTGCAAAATCTCAACTATTTAGCTCACGGTGGGTAAACAGTGAAGTTTTTCTGCTACTTGCACGACCACCGGACAAACAGTGCAGAATCTATATTATTTAGAAAGAGGCTGGGTTAATAGTGACGTTTCTCTTCTATTTTCAAGTCCGCCGACCAATTAGTAAATAATTTCTACTATTTAGTCACTGGCCAAGTAAATAGCAGAGAAAATTCACTATTTACCCGGCAGCCGGGTAAAGAACCGCTACCAGAGAAATCCCTTCCCCAGGAACACTTCAGTAGCAAAATAGAGTCATAATAGGGAGTCAGAGGTGCCCCTCACACACCTAGGCCCTAGTGCCACCGCATCTGCTGCACTATTGACACCTACGCCCCTACTTAGAGGGCTCTTGTTTCATTTTGCCGCCACAGGAACAGTAAGAACAGACAGGAGGCTTTATCACACGAACAAGTCCATAAGTATTTTATTAAATACACAACTGTACAAAAATATAAGACATTATGTGAAAAATGCAAGAATCCGAGCCACGAGAGGGACTGAGAGTGGAAGGAGCTATACAATTGAACTTTTCAGTTGCTTTTCCGAGAGTCATAGTGCGGTAGATGTTTCAAGAAACGAATGGGAGAAGGTGCTAGAAATGTGAATAGCGTCCACATTAGCCTGCTTGGTAGTAATCACTCAGTGATTACCGTTTGTTTATCTAGGGCACAGTCAGCTAAACAAATTACACAAGGGCAGTATTGTGCTATGGAGAGGCGGGATTTGAACCCCAGAATGCCTACTTCCAACCCAGTTTTTCTCCACCATTGCAGCTCATTAAATCATAAGATGGCAAGAGGCTAGCACATACCCACTTTTATTTAGCGTTATCTCTACGTGATAGTGAGGGCTATATGTGGGTACCTTCGGTGGATCACGGTTTATCTTGACTCGGGGCCTTGATGATTTATGTACAGGTATATTTTTAAGGGAAAAGCAACAGTTTATGTTGCAGAGCTGGTAGCTTTATTTGACATCCTGAAAAGATAAGTGTTCTGGCGCTACCAACACAAGAGCGAACAGAATTATGGACTCTGCAACATCGCATCTTGTTTTAGGCCTTTAAAAAACAAAAATAAACTCTGTCCTGTTAACGCTTTTATTTACAGGCGTCTAGAGAGCAGCAGCTTATCGAGGCCTTAGTGGGGGCCCAGAGAGTATCCATTTCCGGGTTACAGAGAAGAGATGGGTTATCACAGTCCAGGCAAAGGGGGGTAATGCTGGTGCTCATGCAGGTTTTCGGGCCAGCACACAGTAGTATTCGGCAACAAAGTCCACTTTCGTGTCCATGGAAGTGACGCCCAAGGTCTCCAGAACCCTGGGATAAGAAAACAACACAAATGGGCGTCAAGATGTGTCTGTTGGGTCAATGGCATTGAGATCGGGCACCAGATCAGACAGACAAAGCTCTTCTGGAGGAAAAATTCAAACAGAATAAGGGTCCCTGCACTGAGAGTTCTTCTTAAGAAAACTGAACACAGAACTAAGGGGCACATGCATCAAAGTAAGGAATTGCAATTCCTTAATAGCGATTTTTAAGGAATCGCTAGTAAGGACTGTCAATTCCTTATGCATGTAGGAATCGCTAAATAAATTGCGATTCCTACACATTCCCTAATAGCAAATTGCGATTTGCTATTAGGGAATGCCTTCCCATTCATTCCTAATGGGACAGCATTCGCAATTTGCGAGTGCCAAATAGGCACTCGCAAATTGCGAATACATTTCAAGGGTACTAGGGGGCCTAAAGGCCACCCTGATGCACCAACCAAAACATGCATGTGTGCACCTGTGGCGCACACATGGGCATGCACTTAGGAAAATGCAATTTTATGCATTTTTTCTGAGGAATTGCAAATTACCATCAACTTGAAGTTGGTGGTAATTTGCGATTCCTTAATGCAAAGTCACAATCTCAGATTGCTTCTTGCATTGCATTTAAGGAATCGCAAATTGAGATTCCCTAAATGCATCCGCAAAATAGGTAATCGTAAATTTTGCGATTACCTATTTTGCGATTGGGTTTTGGGTTGATGTATCCCAAATGGCAAAATACCGGTCGCAAAGGGGCCGATTCTGTTAATCGGCCCGTTTGCGACCGGTACTTTGCTTGATGCATGTGCCCCAATGATCCTTGCTCTAAGAATTCATGTTAACAGAGCTCATACCTAGACTGAGGAGCCCTGGAGAACTCTGGCATTGATAGTAAGAGAAATGAACATACATCATAATCAAGTCTCCCAGTTTCCCATTTTTATAGCTAAAGACAGACAGAAAAGCACCCGCTCTTTGTATTTCTTAAATGTGGAAATAATAAGGGTCTTATGTAGAGTTTGTGCGGATGGGATACACTGTCAGAAATGTGGTGGAAGCCCATCTGCTGCATAACAGGTGCATTACAGCCTATAGGCTAAGTAGGACAGTCATGATTTTTAGGCCAAAGCCTCTGCCAACTCAGAGGGGAGTATAATAGGTTTTCTAATGCAGCTTTAAACAGCCTCAGATGTGCAAGCATTTATACTGCTTTGTGAATATTTTTCTATGAGAATATTGCATAGGAGTGATGCATCGTACAGCTCCTCTTTTAGCACTGAAACACTTCAAGCTTTGAAGTGCTACTGGGCCCTCATCAGTTAAATAAAAATAGAAATATACCAGGTGCAGCTTCATTTTTTAAAAAACACAAAATAAATATGAATAAAAACAGTTAAAATTAACAAAAAATACATTTGGATAAATATAGGTGGAAAAGTTTAAAAATTAAATCCATAGAACCGGGAGCCCTAATGAAAATATTGGAGCGACAAATTAATTGAGAGTTTCACAAACGTAGTGATACGTGGCTGTATCGTGCTGGATTGTTCAACTTCAAGTCACTGCTAAAAAACATCAGCCAGTATACGTCCCTTTTATGTATATTTGTGAACTTAGGGGTCCATTATGATGGCGGGCGGATGTCCACCGCCGGGGCGGCAGTGGCACCCGCCTGACCGGCGGTGGACATCCGCCCGCGATTGCAACCAAGAAAATCGGCGGTCAAATTAGGGTGGCGGTGGTGACCGCGCGGTGGGAAATTCTGACCGCCGCTTTTCCGCCGGTTGCCAACCGCACTCCTGCCTGGCGGACGGAGCAGGACCGGGATAATGGTGGCAGTGCAGAGCAGGCTCCGCCGGCAGGATTATGATGCCGGAGGTAGCCAGCCTTTCCTCAGCGGTCAAACCGCCATGGAAAGGCATGCGGAGATTGTCTTCCGGGGGCCCGTTGCGGCCCCCAATGTGTTGGGGGGGTGTGGGTGCACGGGGGTACCCATGGTCCCCCCCTGCATTTCCCTGTACTAGGTGGCAGGCACTGTGCAGTGCCTGCCACGCAGTGCAGGGAAATGCAGGACATGCTCCTTTCGGCATCGCGGCGGTGCTGCGGACAGCAGCGACCGCCGCAATGCTAAGGCCCGCGATCAGACCGCCGCGGTCGGATTTCGACCGCGGGTCATCGTAATTCGACCGGCGGTGATGTCGCGGTCCATGCGGGCGGTCTTTTCCCGCTACCATGGCGGTCAGGGAGGTTTTCCGACCGCCATCGTAATAGGCCCCTTATTGTTTATCCTTTTATTTGGGCTGGTTTGTATAGTGGCATCATGTCGCTTTTCTACCACTACGTGCACTAATAGACCGTGGGGAGAGTCAGTGGGCTTTGGAGGCTTGAAAAGGAGTGGTGCATTTGCATCCAAGCGGGGGCCATTAGGACTACTACGTCTTCGAGCAGATGTCTGAAATCAACTTTAAATGTAACCATCAACCCTAATTACCCAAGATGAGTGTCATATGAGGCAGCTAATCCCAGTCCTCAGAACAGCATTTGGAAGGCTATATAAAAGGAAACCATAATTTCAATGTAGTATGAAAGGTACTTTTAAAGAAAGCCACATTACTAATTACCAACTACATATACGCAATATGGTCTTTTATTTTGAGATAACAATATTAAGTCTAGTTTTTTATTCATCCTTGTAGGGGATTTTTGTAGCAATGTCATAATTAAGAAAGGTGTCATACAGTTAGTGTTTACATTGAGCTGGTGGTTTTCGGTGCTCGGTCCAGCACTAAATTGTCAACACCGGCACTCATGACAGTCTAGCACATGGTGCTGCTGTATGTCTAATTTAAAGATAAGCAAAACAATAGCTGTTTATTCATAAAATATACTTAAAAATGACTAATACATGCCACCAAAGCAATTCTTATAGCGTTGAGGGCCTGAAATAATGTGAATTGTCAGTGACAGCATTGGCTGGGGCAATGGGTGGTACAAGCTGCCAAGCTGCAGTGAACACCTGACAAGGACCCCAGCATGTATGTTTTCACAAATTAAGCACTGCATACAGTAGAGCTAAAATCTAGATTCTTACTTTTTTTAAATGTGGAGTGTTTCAAAGTATCGCTTTTTTAGCCAGCCTCAACAGACTTATGGGCAATTAAGTTTATAGTTTGCCTTTACTAGGCTAACTACGCCACCAATTAATTCATATATTAAAAGCAATGTATCTACCAGAAAATTGACTACAAACAAAAACAGAAAACATTTGTTGCTGAAAGTTAAGTGGCACCAAAAGCAGCTTTTTTTCTATTCCTTAGAACTTTTTAAGGGATAAGTTTTGATTTATTTGGGTACAAAATAATATGGTGAAATCAAAGGTAATCTACTTTATTATTGTTATTTTAAAATTGTTGAATTACTGTTACTCTGTGACTAAAAACACAGTTTTTGAATACTCAATTTCTTACTTTCTATTGTGTTTTTGGCAAGAATTCTTTTGCTCCCTCTGGGTCGAGAGCCTTGTAGGTCTGGTAGATGTAGAGAGACTCAAGGAACCCCATCAATTCTGTCACTGTCATAGGAAATGTCTCAGAAATGTCATCAACTCTGCAAGAAAGCAAGTCGTATAAAGTTATTGGTTGAGTCAACGAAAGCAGTGTAACAACAATCATTTGGTGCGACACTGAAGAGAAAGGGGATGCAGAACATTTCAGTGATATAAAGCAGGGTTTGGAAAAGGCAATTCATATTATTTCAAACGTTTTTTGCATATTATATGATTAAACAATTGAAGAAATAATATACATTCATGTATTATGTGATTTAAAGAAAAGGGTACTCTTCCTCTTTATTCTTGGTTGAAACAAACAGGCACAGAATTACAAAATGACTGCTGGGACTGAGAACCATTTCAAAATGGCCTCCATACTATCGAAAATGGTACCTATATTTGAGCGCCATTCAAAGATAGCTCATAGAGCTACGTTTTTACACTGTTCAGCTATTTTGTGGATGTTACTATTCTGATAATTTGTGACATGCATGCTCACAAGCAGCTTTGCCTAGAATGAACTGGAAGGGACAGTAGCTTCCCCCGGAGAAACACATAAACAGACGTGCACAGACCTAGGAACACTCAGACACACATATATGGACAAACAGCGTAAATTATCTAACCTCTTTTTGTCTGTATATGGTACAGCTTCAAATATCAGCTGATATTTGTTTCGGATATGGATAAAGCATTCATGGGCATACTTAAAGAGGAACTCCATGGCCTGTAGATAAAAAAGCAAGGCAGTCAGTGTGCTGCAGCATACTCTTGACTTCTAAGTCTACATCTTGTCACATTTACTATTATATGACAGTTCAGTGCACATCCTGTGGGAGCAGATAGCATGCATTTAATACATTTACATTTGAAACTACATTCCATAAATAAAAATAAAATTAACAGGACAGGTGTAAGCCTCTTAAACAGTTTGTAAAGCCGGTCACCTGACATTGACACAGAGGTCCAATTTGAAGTTTCTATTGACATGCATTTTGGAGTAGATGAATATTTTGGTGGGTAACAATAGTTCCTTTTTTGACATAAAAAAGAGTTTAACTGTAAAAAGCAGGATTATCTATGAGCTATCCATCTGAAGCTTGGGACGTAATTTGGGTCATGATGCAGTACATGAGTACTACATTATGTGATCTGTTGTAGTGCCTGGTTTAGTCTAGCAGTTAGATTCATTTGTAGGAACAGATATTTATAAGTTCTAATCCAAGCAAACTGGACTGAGACTTTCTTCCAAAGCAGATTCACAAAAAACTGTCACTTAATTTTCAAGACTGCATTATTGCAGGACTTCATATATCTTGAGTACTGTCAGCATGTGATGCATGATGTTATGCTATATCATCATTTGCTATTACCCTTACATTGTGCACTTCTATTGCTTACCTTCTGGGTGTCATTTGCATAAGGCGCTGGGATTTTCATTCGACAGGTGAGTTTGTTTGTGTGTACTTGTATTTGACTAGGGTCCTTGACTCGTCCGTTAAGATAATGGGGAGAATTGTATTAGAGAGGCTGGAGACATGGCCAGTGAATAATGTTTAACAGACTCCTAATACGGATTTAGGAGTGATAGAGGGGCGGTGGAACAGTGTATTAACCTAAACCTTCTTATTGGTATACACTAGCCAAGAGGGAACACATCTATCTCTGCTTCGCAGATTTAAGTTGTGCCTTCCATTGTGTCAATCATCCTAAACTATGGGGAACTATGATTGATATGGGTGCCCCGTCTGATATAGTATCTCATTTGTCACAATATTCGTCTCTGACTGCACGAGGAAGATATGGGATTGAAGGGGAGTGAACCTCAAGTTTTGAGGGTTCTAGGGGCATCAGGCAAGACTGTGTCCTTGCGCCCTTTCTTTTTTCAATGCATATCAATGGGATAGACAAAATATCACAACAGGTGAACGCTGATGTCCCAAGAATTGGTTCCCGCCCAACCAGTCTGCTTGTGTATGTGGATGATGCAGTATTAATATGTAGAACTGCAAACGGTCTACAACAGCTGATCGATGCTTTTGTCGCATACATGGAGCAGAGGGATTTAAAACTAAACCAAACTAAAACGTTTGTGATGGTATGCGGGCGGGGCAAAGCCAAGAAAAAAAAATCAGTTTGGGAGGGACTTTAAGTTGGTTGAAGTCCAAAGATTTACATATTTGGGTGTACATATTTCTTATAATGGCAATTGGAGCCTCCATATAGAATTGGCAAAACTTAAGTTTATTAGATCAGTGGAGGCTATATTCAGATTTTTCTAGGAAGATAGGAAATAAACCCATACGTGATATGCTAAAACTGTACAATTGTACGTGTATCTCGGCTGTGTCTTATGGGGCAACAGTGTGGGGCATGGCAAATGCCTTTTCATTACAATCTTGTGAAAACTCATTTCTTTGCAGACTGTTAGCAGTCCCTAGGTCCATGTCCATTTACAATACACACAGATAAACTAATGTAACCTCCCTTGTAGACATAATACATATTAGGGCAGTAATCTCCTTGTACAACACGTGGAGTGAGAAGGGAACAAAGTTCACCAGGGACATTATTGAGGACTGTTTAGCCCTTAAGTATTCTGATAAAGTTCCCTGGTTACGGGGAACACTCTCAACACTTGAAATAGACATTTCCGCACTCGAAACTCAATTTCACCACTAACGACCCTGAAATGTTAGCTGACATCCGTAGTAAACTGACGGAGTATCAGGAGGAAGCAACTAGGGAAGTAAAATTCCTAGGCAAAGAAACACAAGCGTGCAGATATGGCAAGGGCGACCGCCCGGGCAGGACACTAGCCAGGTTGCTGCAGAAAGCACGTGCGTCCTCTTACATTACAGGCCTGGTAGACTCAGAAGGCCAGCGTCACTCTCATACCCCAGATCTAATACACATCATGGTAGACTTCTTTACTCAATTATACTCTCCTTCCCGAGAGATTCCCCCCTTGGAATTGCAAACATACTTCGATGCTATCGAACTAGTGTGGCTCTCCAACTCGCACCAAGACTTTCTAGACTCCCCCATTACTGCTGAGGAGGTGCAACAGGCCATTGGTGGTCGATCTCCAGACAAGGCCCCTGGCATGGATGGACTGACCGCATCCTTTTACAAAGAATACTCTGACATTCTGGTTCCCCAGTTACTGGAGGTATACCGTGATGCACTAGAAGTAGGCTCGCTCCCACCTTCCATGCGGGAAGCTGTAGTCTTCACGCTCCTCAAGCCCGACAAGCCTGCTGATCAGTGCGATTCCTACAGGCCCTTATCACTTATCAACATCGATAATAAAATATTCGTGAACGTATTAGCGAACAGATTACAGCTACTGCTGCCGGTAATGATCAGGCCAGATCAGTCCGGTTTCATACCGGGCCACTCTACAGCACACAACCTCCGGGCCATGTTCGCAGTAATGCACTACCTACACCCCCATACAACAGTGCTGGCAGCCTTGCTTGATGCAACTAAGGCGTTTGATACATTGGAATGGGGGTTCCTGTTCCCACTCCTGGCTAGAATGGGCCTCGGTTCCATCTTCCTTGCACAAATGCGTCTCCTATACACATTGCCCACCACCCGAATATGGCTTAATGGGCAGATATCAGAGCCTTTCCCGGTCAGCTGGGGCATGCGGCAGGGGTGCCCCCTCTCGCCCCTGCTTTTCGCTATTGCGATGGAACCCCTAGCCGCACACATTCGACAACATCATGTGAACCAAGGGGTGGGATTCACAACTCGAAGCCTTACCGTGTCTTTGTATGCGGATTGTAGGAGAGTAGGATCTGCTTCACATAAGTACCCCCACTTTTTGCTGATGCTTCACTGTTTTTCGACATTAGTCTGGCTGGGGCCCTGCTAATCAGAACCCCAGCCTAGCTGCTTCCTCTCTAAAATGGTTTCCATGTGCCTTAGGCACATCACTGATTGGGATCTGGAGTGCCCTTATAAGTCCCTAGTATATGGTATACTATGTACCAAGGGCATAGGTACCTCAGAGGCCTGCCAGGGGCTGCAGCATGTATTATGCCACCCCTGGAAGGCCATCCAAACTGACACCACAGGTCTGCTACTGCAGCCTGGGTAAGGTGGTGCATGCACCTCTTACTGTGATATAGGTTACCTATATCACTAAATACATACACACATATAAACCTATAAGTCACTCCTAAGGCAGGCCTTATCAATCCTAAAGGCAGAAGGCATGGTTCCTATGTGAGAGGGTGCCCCTGCATGAGCAGGGCCCCTCTGCAGCGTTCGGAGACCATCTCTGATGCTGTTTGTAGTGCAGCCTGACCATATACTCTTAAGCGCATTATATCCTCGCGGTAAAATGCTAACTTTGGAATGGCTGCACCTAAACATGTCGTGTTTGGTGTCAAACATCTTGGAATACTACCCCCCGCCAATCCTGGCGGCGGGGGTAGCATTCCACCCTTCTAGAGGGAAAGACATGTTAACTCTGACTAGTCCGGTAACTTCTTTCCAGAGCCCTGGCATCACAAAATGGATGCTGCTGCCACAGACACGAGTCTGGCCTCCTGCTGCTGGACGAAACTCCGGCAGGGGAGGCCTGGACAATAGGTTTCCTGTCCCAGGGAGGTGTGACCACCTCCCCAGACAGGATAATGTGTATTGGGGCTGGGCGGGAGCACTTTCGGGTGCTTTGAAGTCCTGCACTGGGGGCACATTTGGTGTCCCTGTGCATACCCCAGTTCAAACCGGATCAGGGGCTTGCAGCCCCTGCTTTGGCGCGAACTGGACAAAGGGAAAGGGGTGTAGCCACCCCTCTGCCCTGACCAACCCATAGGTGGGGCCACAGCGTAGTCCAACCCCTATCTTTAGTATAAAGGTAGGAACCCAGTCCTTAGGACTTTAGATTATCCCTGGACGAAACTCTGAAACTGAATCCTGGACCTTCGACGCTCTACTCACGATTAGAGGACAGAAGAATCTCCCTTGGGGTCAAGGAGTGACTCCCCTGCTTGGCAGGCACCAAAGAAGCATCTGTCCGGTTCGCATTTCTGAAGCTCCCGTCAGACGCCGAAGTCATCGCATCACCAGAGGTAGATTCTCAGACTTCCCCAAGGCTACCCTGAGTCCCCAGCAAAGCTGAGGCCCGTGGCTATCGTGGGTGACTTGAGACCGTGACCCCTGGACACTGAGCACATTTGCAAGTGCATCCTCTTCTGGGTCTCCCAAGAAGTCGTGCTTTGGGCTCCGAGTAGCCCTAGCCTCCAGCACTACCTGCACTGAAGATCACTGGCCCCCACTCCACGAGTGTCCTGTAAGCTAGATCCACGTGCGGCGTCACGAGGCTCCTTCGCGGTCGCTAGCCCATTGGCTAATAGCCCTTAACGAAGGCCAATCCTTTTCTAACTTGGCATCCTGGTTGCTCCAGGCCTGCCCTCACTTACCCTTGCTGGGTGAGTTCCACAGACCTTGCTGGTCTGCACCATCGACGATCTACATCTTCACCGAGACTTGCCGTTGCCAAGGCTTGTTGGGTCCAATCCGGTCGCCGACACCTCAGCTCTCGACAGACATTGTGTACCAGCCGGAATCCTGCTCCTGGTTGCCGACAACGTCTCCTGGACCTCGTGTCTGAAGAGTCAAGACGACCGTCAACGCACCTGAAGCACTCGACATCGGTGGGCATCTGTCCATCGCCTTCCTGGTCACTGGCTAGTGACCCAGACTCTGTCCCCTCTGCTTTCAGGTTCTTCAGAACTCCGATCCACTCTTGGATCCACCCGGACACTTTTCTCTTGGCCGCCAGCAGCACTTTGCAGCAGATCGCCATTCGAATCGACGACGAAACCCGACCCCGAAAGGCACCTATGCACCCGGCTTCCCTGGGTGAGGTAACACGAGTACTCCGGTGCTCCCGTGGGTAGAGACTCTTCAAAGTCCTAGATCTCAAAGGGTTTTGTCCTAGTTCTCTTTTAAGTGTCCCTTTTCTCTAATTTCCCGATCCCGACTTTCTCCATAGAAGTCAACGGGGTATCGCGGTTGTGTATTTACACTGCACGCGTCTCCCGTGGGTCCCCTGTGTCACTACCTTGGGTGGTTCCTTGTGGTCCAAGCACTTCTAGAGGCTCTAGGCATAGTGTCTAGTTCAGTAGTGGTTCGCATACCACTTTATTGGTATATGGTTTGGTACGCCCCTAGGGCCCAAACGTGTATTTGTGCTATTAGTGTTTAAATAACTTCTAACTTATGTACTTCGAACTCTAGCCTCATAAAGAGACTAGAGGGGTGTGTTTAGCAATAAATACATATATTTTGAATATATACCTGGTGTGGTGCTCTTTCATTTGATCACTCAAGAGATTATAGACTGGTAAAACAAGCTGCTTTACATTCCTTCAAGACTTAGCCTGAAGGCTGCTCTCCATAGCTACCACTAGGATAGCTTTCAATAAGGTTGTCTTTAACCTATCTCCAATAAGGGGTTATTTGGACTGGTGCAAGGTGCCCACTATAATTAGTGGACAGCATATGCCAGGCCAACTTCTCACATTGGTGTGCAGCGTGTGGGATTCCAGCTTGCTATTGTTTTACCAGATAATCTCAATTGAATTGATCAACTGAAAACCACTAAAGGTACCTAAGGTACATATAATTTAAGCTTAGAATACAGTAAGTTCTACTGAACTTAGAGTTGTGTGTTAAGGGATAGCACAACCCTTTCTACAACTCAAGAGAGTTTAGTAGGCCACACTAGAGTAGGTAGTGCATACACCACACCACACTAGTAATGTCTTTAAGGGTAGGATCTAAAGAATCCTTGCAGGAAGCCATTGAGCTTCCACCCTCCAAGTATGATACACTCCCATTCTTGGAATTGAGAGCTTTATGCAACTTGAGAAAAATAAGGACAGGCCAAAGCCCCACCACCCAACACCTCAAGGAGTTGTTGGTGGCTTATGACCTTAGTAAGCCCTTGGGGACTGAAGGGGTAGGAGCTGAGGGTGGGGCAGAAGAAGAGGACGAGGCCAGGGGTACCAATACCCCCAGCCCCCCTCTGAAACTGGCCAGGAGGGTGACAATGACCCTGACCTGGATAACCCAATCCCTCCTGTGGAAGATGATGAGGATGATCAGAATGATGCCCTCTTTGTCCCCCCAGGAAGGATTAAGAGTGTGCCCAGGAAGTCTAGATCTCCTTCTCAGGAGTCTAACCACTCTGGCACCTCCATAGGGAGCTCTATCTCCTCTCACAGGAGGGAATCCTCTCATGAGAGAAGAGACAGACTGGTCCAGTATGAGGAAACTCAGCTGGAAATCAGAAAAAAGCAATTGGCTTTAGATAGGGAATCCCTAGATCTCCTTAGAGAGAGAAGAAAGTTGGGACTAGAGTCCCATGGTGGCAGCCATGTCCCTAGAGACAGGGAAAGGTCCTATGACCATAGGAACCTGAGCAAGATTGTCCCTCCCTACCAGAGTGGGGATGATATCCACAAATGGATAACTGCATTAGAGAGGGCCTGTAAGGTACAGAAGGTCCCTCAGGAGCAGTGTGCAGCAATCTTGTGGCTCTCCTTTGCTGACAAAGGTAGAGATAAGGTCCTCACTGTTAGAGAGGAGGATGCTGATAATTACAAGGTCTTGAAGAGTGCTCTTATTGATGGGTTTGGCCTAACCACTGAACAGTACAGGTTGAAGTTCAGAGACACCCAAAAAGCACAGACTCAAGACTGGGTAGACTATGTGGATTGTTCTGCCAAGGCTCTGGAAGGCTGGTTGATGGGCAGTAAGGTGTGTGACTTCTCAGGATTGTACAATCTGATAATGAGGGAGCAGATTCTTAATAACTGTCAAAATCAGCTGTTGCATCAATACCTGGTAGACTCTGATCTGACCTCTCCCCAAGAATTGGGAAAGAAGGCAGCCAAATGGGTCAGAACCAGGGTGAAGCAGAAGGTACAGAACCAAGGTGGGGAAACCAAGAAGCAAGATGCTAAGAACTCTGAAAAGGGTGGGGAGAAGGGTAAAGATCAAAAGTCTTCATCAGGCCCCCAAAAATCTTCTTCTGGTGGGGATTCACAGTCTACCAAAGGGAAAGGCCAAAGAAAACCATGGTGCAAGGTCTGTAAGCAAAAGACCCACTGGACCAGTGATTGCACCAAGTCCAAAGACTCCAGTCCAGCACACACCAATGCCCCTAAGGCACCTGTTCCCCCTAGTACAGTTGGTGGGAGTGCTCCAGCCAAGGGTTTAGTAGGGTTCACCCTGGGAACTGAGTTGGGCTCTGACCTAGTCAGAGAACTGACTCAGGCTGTGTTAGTCTGTGATGGAGGCATGGATGTGACCTCCACTGTGAGTCCCAGTAATCTGGGCAAGTACAGACAACAGCCTTTAATCAATGGACGTGAGGCTTTGGCATTTAGGGACACAGGGGCAAGTGTCACAATGGTGACACAAGACCTTGTGCTGCCTGGGCAAGTTATGCTTGGTGAGATGTACCAAGTGACCAATGCTAGCAATGTCAGAACAGACCATACTCTGGCAGTTGTTAACTTCTCCTGGGGAGGGGTAACTGGCCTTAAGAAGGTTGTGGTAAGTGCAAACCTACCAGTCGAATGCTTGCTTGGCAATGACTTAGAGACTTCTGCTTGGGCAGAAGTGGAGCTCAGGACCCATGCAGAAATGCTGGGGATCCCTGCAGATGTGTTTGCTGTGACCAGGTCACAAGCCAAAATGTCTAGCACTGAACAGGCCTTGGATTCTGGAAGAATGGACCAAGTGCCTTCCAAGAGGAGGAGTAGTAGGGTTAAGGCAGTGCCTTCCCCTTGGCTCAGGAGGAAGATCAGTCCCTTGAGGGGGATGATCTCAGACCTGAAGAAGGAACTGTCCCAGAGGAACTTGAACCTGACCAGGTTGAGTTCTTGGGGACAGGGGGACCTTCTAGGGCAGATCTGAGCCAGGAGCAGCAGAGCTGCCCCTCCCTTGAACCCCTCAGACAGCAAGCTGCTGCTGAGGCTGCTGGGAAAGCTAGTGGTCCCCATACAGTGTATTGGGATGATGGACTCCTGTACTCAGAGAGTAGAGACCCCAAGCCTGGTGCTACCAGGAGGTTGGTTATACCTCTGAAGTTCAGGGGCTTCCTATTGACCCTAGCCCATGATATTCCCTTAGCAGGTCACCTGGGCCAGAACAAGACTTGGGACAGAATTGTCCCTCACTTTCACTGGCCCCACATGTCTGAAGATAGTAAGGAGTTTTGTCGCTCCTGTGTAACCTGCCAAGCCAGTGGCAAAGCAGGTGGCACTACAAAGGCCCCCCTGATACCACTACCTGTGGTGGGGGTGCCCTTTGAAAGGGTAGGGATTGACATTGTTGGTCCCATGGATCCCCAAACAGCCTCTGGGCACAGGTTTATCCTGGTGGTAGTGGATCATGCCACCAGGTACCCAGAAGCTATTCCCCTCAGGACCACTACAGCACCTGTGGTGGCAAGGGCCCTCCTGGGAATTTTCTCAAGAGTGGGCTTTCCTAAGGAGGTAGTATCAGACAGGGGTGCTAACTTCATGTCTGGGTACTTAAAAGCAATGTGGAAGGAGTGTGGAGTGACTTATAAGTTCACCACACCCTATCACCCACAATGCAATGGTTTAGTTGAGAGATTCAACAAAACCTTGAAGGGCATGATTAAAGGGCTCCCAGAAAAGCTTAGGCGTAGATGGGACATACTCTTGCCCTGCCTTTTATTCGCATATAGGGAGGTGCCTCAGAAGGGGGTTGGTTACAGCCCTTTTGAACTTCTGTTTGGCCACCCTGTGAGGGGTCCACTGTGCTTGGTGAAGGAAGGATGGGAGTTACCTCTCAAGCCCCCAAAGCAAGATATAGTGGACTATGTACTTGGTCTCCGCTCCAGGATGGCTGAGTACATGAAAAAGGCAACCAAAAACCTTGAGGCTAGCCAGGAACTTCAAAAGGCCTGGCATGACCAAAAGGCTGTTGTTCTGACTGTTTACCAGCCAGGACAGAAGGTGTGGGTGTTGGAGCCAGTGGCCCCAGCAGATCTCCAAGTCAAATGGAGTGGACCCCACACTATTGTTGAGCAGAAGGGTGAGGTCACTTATTTAGTAGACCTAGGAACACCCACGAGTCCCCACAGGGTTCTCCATGTCAACAGGTTAAAACCATATGTGGACAGGGCAGACATGGGCTTGCTCATGGCTACTGATGAAGGGCAGGAGGAAGAGAGTGACCCACTCCCTGACCTGCTCTCACAGAACCCTGACGATGGGTCAGTGGATGGTGTAGCCTGGCAGGCAGCCTCACTACCCAGCAACAAACTGATTGCAGGCAAGTCCTCAATCAGTTTAGACATATGTTTTCACTGACACCCAGTCAGACCACCTGGTGCACTCATGAAGTGGACACTGGGGACAGTCTGCCTATTAAAAACAAGATTTATAGGCAACCTGACCATGTCAGGGACTGCATCAGGACTGAAGTCCAGAAAATGTTGGAATTGGGAGTTATTGAACCCTCAGATAGCCCTTGGGCTAGTCCAGTGGTCCTTGTACCGAAACCTCACACCAGTGGTGGAAAAAGAGAGATGAGGTTTTGTGTGGACTACAGGGGTCTCAATGCAGTCACTAGGACTGATGCCCATCCAATACCCAGGGCAGATGAGCTCATAGATACTTTGGCCTCTGCCAAATATCTCAGCACATTTGACCTAACAGCTGGCTACTGGCAGATCAGACTAGCTGATACTGCAAAGCCCAAAACAGCATTCTCAACCCCTAGTGGGCATTATCAATTTGTGGTAATGCCCTTTGGTCTGAAGAATGCACCTGCCACTTTCCAGAGGCTGGTGAATACAGTTCTCACAGGTCTGGAAGCCTATAGTGCAGCATATCTAGATGATATTGCTGTCTTTAGCTCCACCTGGGAGGATCACCTGGTCCACCTCAGGAATGTTTTACAGGCCCTGCAAAAAGCAGGCCTGACTATCAAGGCCACTAAGTGCCAGATAGGGCAGAATCAGGTTGTGTACCTGGGCCACCTTGTGGGTGGAGGCCAGGTTCAACCTTTGCAGAGCAAGATCCAGACCATCATGGACTGGACTGCTCCCACTACCCAGACTCAGGTGAGAGCCTTCTTAGGCCTGACTGGGTACTATAGGAGATTTGTCAAGGGGTATGGATCAATAGTGACACCCCTGAATGACTTAACTTCTAAGAAAATGCCCAAAAAGGTTCAGTGGACAGTTAGCTGTCAAAAGGCATATGATGACCTCAAACAGGCCATGTGCACTGCTCCAATTCTGCAGAGTCCTGATTACTCCCAGAAGTTCATTGTTCAAACTGATGCATCTGAATTGGGGGTAGGGGCTGTACTGTCACAATTGAATGAAGAAGGTCAGGATCAGCCAGTAGCTTTCATTAGCAGAAGGCTGACCCCTAGAGAGAAACGTTGGTCAGCCATAGAGAGGGAGGCCTTTGCTGTGGTCTGGGCTCTGAAGAAGTTGAGGCCATACTTGTTTGGTACACACTTCCTGGTTCAGACAGACCATAAGCCCCTCTTATGGCTAAAACAAATGAAGGGTGAAAACCCCAAACTGCTTAGGTGGTCCATTTCCCTACAGGGGATGGACTTTACAGTGGAACATAGGCCTGGGAGTAACCATGCGAATGCAGATGGACTCTCTAGGTATTTCCACTTAGAACATGAAGACTTAACTGGGCAAGGTTAGTTTAATGTCCCTACGTTTGGGGGGTTGTGTAGGAGAGTAGGATCTGCTTCACATGGGTACCCCCACTTTTGCTGATGCTTCACAGTTTTTCGACATTAGTCTGGCTGGGGCCCTGCTAATCAGAACCCCAGCCTAGCTGCTTCCTCTCTAAAATGGTTTCCATGTGCCTTAGGCACATCACTGATTGGGATCTGGAGTGCCCTTCTAAGTCCCTAGTATATGGTATACTATGTACCAAGGGCATAGGTACCTCAGAGGCCTGCCAGGGGCCGCAGCATGTATTATGCCACCCCTGGAAGGCCATCCAAACTGACACCACAAGTCTGCTTCTGCAGCCTGGGTAAGGTGGTGCATGCACCCCTTACTGTGATATAGGTTACCTATATCACTAAATACATACACACATATAAACCTATAAGTCACTCCTAAGGCAGGCCTTATCAATCCTAAAGGCAGAGTGCATGGTTCCTATGTGAGAGGGTGCCCCTGCATGAGCAGGGCCCCTCTGCAGCGTTCGGAGACCATCTCTGATGCTGTTTGTAGTGCAGCCTGACCATATACTCTTAAGCGCATTATATCCTCGCGGTAAAATGCTAACTTTGGAATGGCTGCACCTAAACATGTCGTGTTTGGTGTCAAACATCTTGGAATACTACCCCCCCACCAATCCTGGCGGCAGGGGTAGCATTCCACCCTTCTAGAGGGAAAGACATGTTAACTCTGACTAGTCCGGTAACTTCTTTCCAGAGCCCTGGCATCACAAAATGGATGCTGCTGCCACAGACACGAGTCTGGCCTCCTGCTGCTGGACGAAACTCCGGCAGGGGAGGCCTGGACAATAGGTTTCCTGTCCCAGGGAGGTGTGACCACCTCCCCAGACAGGATAATGTGTATTGGGGCTGGGCGGGAGCACTTCGGGTGCTTTGAAGTCCTGCACTGGGGGCACATTTGGTGTCCCTGTGCATACCCCAGTTCAAACCGGATCAGGGGCTTGCAGCCCCTGCTTTGGCGCGAACTGGACAAAGGGAAAGGGGTGTAGCCACCCCTCTGCTCTGACCCACCCATAGGTGGGGCCACAGAGTAGTCCAACCCCTATCTTTAGTATAAAGGTAGGAACCCAGTCCTTAGGACTTTAGATTATCCCTGGACGAAACTCTGAAACTGAATCCTGGACCTTCGACGCTCTACTCATGATTAGAGGACAGAAGAATCTCCCTTGGGGTCAAGGAGTGACTCCCCTGCTTGGCAGGCACCAAAGAAGCATCTGTCTGGTTCGCATTTCTGAAGCTCCCGTCGGACGCCGAAGTCATCGCATCACCAGAGGTGGATTCTCAGACTTTCCGAGGCTACCCTGAGTCCCCAGCAAAGCTGAGGCCTGTGGCTATCGTGGGTGACTTGAGACCGTGACCCCTGGACACCGAGCACATTTGCAAGTGCATCCTCTTCTGGGTCTCCCAAGAAGTCGTGCTTTGGGCTCCGAGTAGCCCTACCCTCCAGCACCACCTGCGCCGAAGATCACTGGCCCCCACTCCACGAGTGTCCTGTAAGCCAGATCCACGTGCGGCGTCACGAGGCTCCTTCGCGGTCGCTAGCCCGTTGGCTAGTAGCCCTTAACGAAGGCCAATCCTTTTCTAACTTGGCATCCTGGTTGCTCCAGGCCTGCCCTCACTTACCCTCGCTGGGAGAGTTCCACAGACCTTGCTGGTCTGCACCATCGACGATCTACATCTTCACCGAGACTTGCCGTTGCCAAGGCTTGTTGGGTCCAATCTGGTCGCCGATACCTTAGCACTCGACAGACATCGTGTACCAGCCCGAATCCTGCTCCTGGTTGCCGACAACGCCTCCTGGACCTCGTGGCTGAAGAGTCAAGACAACCATCAACGCACCTGAAGCACTCGACATCGGTGGGCATCTGTCCATCGCCTTCCTGGTCACTGGCTAGTGACCCAGACTCTGTCCCCTCTGCTTTCAGGTTCTTCAGAACTCCGATCCACTCTTGGATCCATCCGGACACTTTTCTCTTGGCCGCCAGCAGCACTTTGCAGCAGATCGCCATTCGAATCGACGACGAAACCCGACCCCGAAAGGCACCTATGCACCCGGCTTCCCTGGGTGAGGTAACACAAGTACTCCGGTGCTCCCGTGGGTAGAGACTCTTCAAAGTCCTAGATCTCAAAGGGTTTTGTCCTAGTTCTCTTTTAAGTGTCCCTTTTCTCTAATTTCCCGATCCCGACTTTCTCCATAGAAGTCAGCGGCGTATCGCGGTTGTGTATTTACACTGCACGCGTCTCCCGTGGGTCCCCTGTGTCACTACCTTGGGTGGTTCCTTGTGGTCCAATCACTTCTAGAGGCTCTAGGCCTAGTGTCTAGTTCAGTCGTGGTTCGCATACCACTTTATTGGTATATGGTTTGGTACGCCCCTAGGGCCCAAACGTGTATTTGTGCTATTACTGTGATTTAATAACTTCTAACTTATGTACTTCGAACTCTAGCCTCATAAAGAGACTAGAGGGGTGTGTTTAGCAATAAATACATATATTTTGAATATATACCTGGTGTGGTGCTCTTTCATTTGATCACTCAAGAGATTATAGACTGGTAAAACAAGCTGCTTTACATTCCTTCAAGACTTAGCCTGAAGGCTGCTCTCCATAGCTACCACTAGGATCGCTTTGAATAAGGTTGTCTTTAACCTATCTCCAATAAGGGGTTGTTTGGACTGGTGCAAGGTGCCCACTATAATTAGTGGACAGCATATGCCAGGCCAACTTCTCACACGGATGACACCACACTTCATGTAATTCAACCGGAACGTAACCTATCCCCACTAATCCGTGAACTCATATGCTTTGGTGGCTTATCTGGAGTCCAGATTAACTGGGCCAAATCAATACTTTTTCCACTAACGGATGCCATAATTCCATTTCCCGTAGAGTACCCTCTTCAGTGGGCAATAGGGCCAGTTAAATATCTAGGAATACACATCAGCAGAGACCTGACCGAGTTGTGGCATGCCAACTTGGGCAGAGTGATGGCATGGTTCGAGGAGCGCATTCCTATATGGACGAAGCTACCATTATCCCTGGCGGGCCGAATCGCCATTGCAAAGATGGTGGTTCTGCCAAAATTTCTATATCTATTCATAAAAATTCCCACCCTAATCACACAGGCTTTTTTCAAACGACTCAGGTCAAATCTCATCGCACTGGTATGGGCAGGACAACAGCCCCGGGTTAAGTATGAACTGCTGACCCTGCCACAAACTCGGGGAGGGCTAGGCGCACCAGATTTGCAGCTGTATGCGCTTTGCGCCCAGGCACATTTCCTACATTACTGGACACATGCCACGCCATTTCAACCGCACGTCGCAGTGGAGATAGACGCTGTCTCACCTTGGCCTCTCAACAGCCCTATTTGCCCCATATAAAAGGCCCGTTTCCAAAATAGACACCCCACAATGTATGAGATGGGCATGGATTGGGCTGGCGCGCTGCGCAGGTGTTCCTCTCCTTTATGCCCCATCAGACCCGACAAAGAAGCATCCATTAATACCCTCTCTACAAGATGGTGGCGCTTGCGGCCGCGCGGACAGGCTCAACATGCACACTTTTGCTGATCTTTTTCCAGGAGATCACTTCTGTGGCCCTGCGACCCCATGCCATGCATCTAACGCACTGCTGGACACATTTTTATATTACCAATTGCGAGCAACATGCCGAGACCTCTTCCCAACATTTCCAGCGACCCTTCCCGTCCTAGAATATACCTACACCTCCGCCTCACCTGGGAAGCTTATCACGTCACTGTACCAAAGTATGCAACGTACCTTGCCTGCAACACAAACACCAGCTCGAGAGGCCTGGGGGGGAAGACCTCGCTCTCCCACACAGACGCACAGCGGTCGTTTTCTTGCGGCCAGCTCCAATTACTGTCCCCGAACTACAGGCTGCATCTCCTTCATTTTTATTTTTTACACCGCACCTACCGTACTCCAGTACTGCTACATAGAATGGGTATATCTTTAGACTCTCAATGTACACGATGCCATGCAGTTGCAGCTGATTTCATTCATCTTGCCTGGCAGTGCCCAGCGGTTGCAGCGTACTCGGTGGAGGTCTTCGGGGTGGTAGGAGAAATTATACAATTACAGTTGTCTCCCTCTCCCTTAACTGGACTACTGGGGCACGTGGCAGAGATACCCCATAGCTCTAGCAAACTTACCGCCTTACTATTACTCCTCGCCAAACGTATGGTCGCAATGTGCTGGGAAGGCCACCCTGGCGCCCAAAACAAGAGACTGGATAAAAGACATTGCTTACTGCCATGAACAGCTGTCTAATTACTGGGACTTAATGCCTCTGAGATCTCGACCCCGCAACATTTGTGAACCCTTTATTAATTATATGCGTCAACAAGAACCGACCACCGACCCATAAGACCCCCCTTAGCTGCGTGTTTCAGAGAGTGGTTATCCCTTGTCTATAAATTCATGTTGTACAGGGTGTTGTCATTACACGAGATGCCAACTGTGAAATTGCATTGTCACAATAAACGTTATGTATTAATGTGCACGAATGCCAACATTATAAATAAAGGTTTAAAAAAAAAAAAGTTCCCTGGTTAGCAAACAAGGGCAAGTTACTCAGAGACTTTTATGAAAACTTATTAGTTAAGAACCCTGTTAGCATATTACAGTATGGAAAGAAGGAATTGAAAATTTTATTTTTGGAGACATAAGGCTATGCCAGAGAAAGCAGGGAAGGTAAAAAAAACGAGTGTGTTGAGATATATGACCAGACCAATCCAACCAGGTTTACCTAATAAAGGTAACAAAAGTACAGAAAAAATGTATCTGACTAGATTGCAGATGGGTACCCTACAACAACTAGTGGCATTTCCAAAAAATGAAATATGGAAGAAAAATATCCCTAGGTGCCCATGTGATGGGAAAGCAACTCAGTTTACAGTCCATTTTATGCTCTTTTGTAGGTTTTAGGCTGATATCAGATGGATATTTTTATGACCCCTCTTTTTAATAGAGAAAGGTATTTTCTATAAGGATGCAATGAATTTTATATGTAGACTTGAAAATGAAGTTGTCTGCAGAACAGTTGCAGGTTATATCTTGCAGGCAGTTAAAAGAAGGAAATCTTTTGCTTTCTTGGAAAATTTGTTTTATGAGGAAGAATGTATTCGAAAATTAGGAAGCGGATGCTAAGGACTATACGCTTTTATTATTATCTGATCTTTATGGATATGTTTTTTAACTATTGTCTTAATACTAAAAACGTTGAGATGCAATGTACAAATCTATTTTTAAAGTTTTTTAAGAAAAAATGTTTTTTTACCATGTACTTTTATGGATTTAAAAAATAAATCTGAATAAAGTTTGATTTGAGTAGTGAGGCTTGAGTGAGTCAATATATTATGCAGTAATAGTTCATATATATGAGAAATCAAAATAAAATGTGTTCAAGCCTGTCAGAGACCTTTGTAGTGTACTATGTGTATGGATGGATTTGCCAAGGGAAATTGCAGTTTATTTTGTGCCTTCTGGGGTGAACAGTTGTCCATTCCTCAGCTTGAGAAGAGGGTCCTCCAGATTAGCATTTCAACCCAATAACACAGCCTTAATGCATTGTTGTGCACTTAAGGGTGTGACATGGTTAAGGTAACTTGTTCTGAATTATTATAAGACGGAAATAGTTGCTCAGAATCTTTCACCTCAGACCCTGCCCAACATGTTTGTAAACTATAGAGCCAGAATTAGTTTTGTTCCAGTCCTCACCTCCTTGAAGACGGCAGATATACGCTCTGATCGGTCTTTATAGTGCAGCGGAATGTACCCTGACAGGGTGTGCAGAGCTAGGCAGCCATTGGGTTTGAGTACGCGATCCGCCTCCTTCATGAACTTCTCGAAGTTGAACTAGTGGATTGCTGTAGTAGAGGTGACCAGATCCACAGACCCATCTTCAAACGGCAGCTGGTCTGCTGTGGAGATGCTGTAAGAAGAGGTGAGAAGCTCTGAATGTGAACACAAAAGCATTTCAACCAATCATTTATAATGTAACAAGACAAAAGGATTTCTTGTATTCGCACTTTGGATGATCTCCAGGGATGGTGAGTTAGACGTTAGAACTTCCTAGTCTTAATCTGTACATATAAATTGTACATGTAGTACGGTGAGAGAACTTGAGGTTTTATTTAGTGTTTTGCAGAGCAGGGTATCCTCCAAAAAGTGGTGTATGTCCCGCTGTGGTCTTAGAATGCCATAGACAACAATGCACTTGTAACATAATAAAAGACAGGAGATCTGCAGCTTTTTGGGTCCGCCCAACTCTAAATAAGCCCCTTACTGTCTCATTTATAGCGCTTTGAGGATTCCATTATAAGATTGCACTTACCAGTAAGAAATGTTGGAGTCCAGGGTGTTTTGTTTTGCTTCCGAGATCTGAGCTTTGCTTACATCAACTCCAACCACTTTCTGAAAGTATGGTGCCAGGCCTCTTGTGCTCTGTCCTGAACCACAGCCAACATCAGCTACGAGAGCAAAGGGGGGCTGTCTCTGTATATGGAAAAAAAGAACACTCCATTAAGTTTCTATCCCCTTTGCTTGCCCTTTAGCCTTCATTAGGCTAATGTGACAGTTATACACACACAAAATACTACCTAACATAGGGCACATTCACAAACTATATTTTGTAGTTTGTCAAGTAGAGCTACAGTAGTACTACTCATGTGCTATCAAAATTCAAATCACAACCCTATGGCCTGAGACCTGTGCTTCCGCCTATGATCTCTTTTCTTTGTGGAGTTTTCCACCACACTACTCGAGATCTCTTACGCATAGGTATGTGAATTGGTAATAAAAGTTGGGGGACACTAGTGGTAAGGGTGCGACAATGTGGAAGAAGTATTACTAAATGGAAGGGGTTAGGAGGAGTTTGGGGTTAGGGAAGTTTAAGGAGGGGATTTGGACATGCTAATGCTGAACCCACATTCACAAAAGAGTAATATAATTGCAGTTCTCAAAAATAAACTTCTACAGTTACTAATGTCCTGCCTTGAAATAAGTCAAGAACAACTTATGGTCAATCACTGGTACTGCAACAACACTCCCATAGAAATCAATGGAGGTAAGCAATTAAAATAACATCCCATATAGACGAATGTTCAAGAAATTAAATTAGATCAGTATTTAAAAATATATAATTATTATATTTTTTAAATGTAATAATAAACCTCATTTTGAAATTATTAAACTTATAAAGTTTAAAAATGAAATGTAAAACTTTTTTAAATTAAATACATAACTTTTAACCAAGTTTACTAAAAATTAAATAAAAATGTTAGCGAGGGCAAGTACATTTTTAAATTATTGCTGAAAATTAATATTTATGGATAATATGGATTAAATTATTATGTTTAAATTATTTTATTATTTTGTAAATAATACAACGTAATTATACATTCACCACTTCGATGGGGTTTATGCATGAGTTCAATTTATTGAGGCAAACAGGGGCAACGAATTTCAGGGACAATGCCTTTGTCAAATCAGTAATGTAGTGATTCAGTACATGATGGGTAAGTCTGTAAAAGTTTTGACCCACCGGCATGGACTAAGCAGAAAACTCTATATGTATTTAGGCATACTGTTGGGTAGCTTAAAACCATACACACCTTTGCTTGAGTTGTGTAATGTGTATGTGAAAATGATCAGCAGAGGCAGAACATTCGGTATTTAATGGCATTTTCTGCAGTGAATTGTAAACATTTTCAATAATTATAATCTCTCACATAATGCTGTTGGCGACTCACTAACACCAATGGCCAACTTAATTGAAATACTTTGATTAACAGGTAAGAAAATAATATTTTATAAAAGGTATACACAGGCTGGTGTGAGATTTCCCTGGTGTCAATGCCCTATGCATGCAAAGTAACATTTAATGTACAAGGGTGAAAACATCTGGGGCCGCATTATACATGCGGCGCATTTTCCTTCATTGCATTGGGAGCACCTTTTAAAAGGTGCTCTCGGCGCAATGAAGGAAAATGTGCTGTATTACGATGAATGCACTGCCCTCAGGGCAAGTGCAAACTTGCGCTACCCTGGGTGCAGTGAATTCCTGTGAAAAATGGAGCAGCTGCTTTGAAGCCGCTTCATGTTTTCACAGTGCAGGCGGTAACCCACCTGCACTTTGAAAGGGGATTAGAGATCCGTTTGCAGGCGGGTGCACTCAGTGACTGTACCCTCCTGCAAGAGGATGTCTGGGGGGTCCATTGGACCCCCCCTCCAGAGGACTGCTCTCAGGGGGCGCACTGACAGTGCGCCACCTTTTAGGTGGCGCACTGTCAGTGCACCTCCTGAGAGATTCTTTGCCTCTGCTCCCACGTCTGTAATATGGCGCGGGCGCAGAGGCAAAGGGATTCCCTCTTTTACATGGGGCACCCCCCTATGCAAATGAGGGAACACCCTCTGAAGATAGCGCTTGCGCTTTATGTGCACCAGCGCTATTGGCATTACAGAAGGGGCCGCACAAGCGTCTGCGGCCCCTTCTGTAATACCAAAGTGCCCCTGGGGTGCGCAAAGCGGGCATAAACGAGCGTTACTTCCAATGAAATCAACCAGGACTACACCCACCAGAATCCATTTGGCTGTTAAATGAAAAACTAGAACTGAACCATTGCGTCCTTGGTGACAAGCAGTCATCTACTAACACTAACTTCTCTCTTCTCCTATCTCCCTTTGCTGCAAGTACATTAAAGCTTTAGTAATGTGTTGCAGCTCATAAGTCAATGACCTGTGCCATTTTGACTGTCAGGAGCACCACAGGGGCCCAACACATGTATTGCAAATCTCTGTGAAGCAGAGGCACCAAGAGGGCTCATTGGATGAGATTGGAAGCTTCAACTTGTTGTCACATTGTACAGCTGTAGTACCTGTAGAGTCTTTCTGGCAAGGAAAGGTGCTATGGTTTGCAGTTTGGGAGTCAAGTGCTGCCCTCCAATCCATTTTAATGGCTGAAAAACGAAATTGAATTGGTCTGCTCTACAGCTCCTTAGCTCACCTTTTCCTTGAGGTAATTGTAGACCATTTCCGGGATCTCCTGTGAGGGGGCAAACCTGTACTTGCGGTAGAGTTGCGCATGCTCTTCACTCTTGTGGGAGTGGATGCTTGGGTTGGAAATTGCCCGCTCCTGGAAAGGTTCAAATAAATAGTCTAGTTTGTGTTTTCATGCTGTACCAGTTAAAACAAATACTTCATTTATTTTCTCCATTTCACATTTTTGCAACAAATTTTTTAACAGGGGGATATAGCTCAGTGGTAGAGCATTTGACTGCAGATTTACAAATATTGTTCTCGGCAAAGGAGTATTTAATCCCATTGGCTCCTGCATTGTACAGGATGCAGCTCAAACCTAATCACACTAGAACCTGAGTTTCATCCATGTTTGTAATAATTTTTGAAACTATACAAACCACTGCACTGTGGAAGAAGCACCCTACCAAGATGGTTTCTCCAGCCTTTGGCAGGATGCGTGAGTTCTCACAAAGGCTTGGCATTTATTGTTGCTGTTATATTAGAACTATCACTACTCAGTGATGCAAAATTCTTATTATCGGGCTATTTGGTCAATAATGTATTTATCTGCCTTTTTTGGAACAAGATCTGTAGAGTTTACATTTATATACACCCCTCTAGATTCCTACTCGTTCTTGTCAAAATTTCAAAGATGGGAAAACAATTGATTTTATTAGACCTGTTTTTGTGTCTTCTTTTGGCTATTGTAGCTTTGTAACGTATATTTATATGAAGTACATCCAGTTGAAAATGGATCTCTCTACCGGAAGTATACTAGCAAACACAGCCATTACTGATGCCTGAAAATCCCCTCACATGCCTGTGCCCCGGCACCCCTGCACCCGCTGCACTGCTGGTAGCTATGCCCCTGTTAATACCCATATAACTATATTTACTATGCAAATGAGCTGACTCTGTAACTATGAATCTATGTTGGGTAAATACACTTATTATGTACCTATTTACCTATACTCTGTAATTATAATAACTGGTTAACTTCACTATGCAACAATAGTAACAATTATATTGTAGTGCCTGTCCAACTTTGTAACTATACACACTTTGTAACCATAATCACTGAGTATTTATACTAAACGCATAATCTTATAACTCTACCGTGCAATCGTATGATGTGGCTACACTAAATGCATCTCTGGTCAAAACTTAACTATGCTGCTGATGCAACAATGTGTTGGCTTTGCATCTTACTGTGTAGCTGTAACTAAACTAACTTTGTAACTATTTAACTATAGTAACTATGTTAGTAATTAAAATGTAGTTTTCCATGTAAAAGGTCCTTAGGTAAGACAGTGTATTTCATAGTAGTTTAAGGAGGGTGGCAATGTCCTTCATACTCTGCACCTCAGCACCATAGAAAATGAGTCTCTCATGCGGCTGCCCAGCTGATGTTGGGGCACAGACAGTATCTATTAGTCAAGATCATGTACATCACGTGGTAATTATACAATTATATCAGTTTGACACATTTATAATCAGCATTTTTAGACCCAGAGGGCCAGATGTACGACTCCCGTTTTTGCATGCGCAAACGGGTTTGCGAACCCGTTTGCGCATGCAAAAACATATTGGGCCATGTACATAGCCCATTTAGCGAGTCGAAATGTTTTTGCGACTCGCTAAATATGTTTTGCGACTCGCTATTTGGAAGGGGCGTTTCCTACCAAATTGCGAGTCTCAAAACAATGTACTAATGTTTTGCGACTGCAATTGCGGTCTCAAAACACTCGCAATTACCACCTACTTCAAGAAGGTGGTAATGCATTTGCAAATGGGAAGGGGTACCCAGGGGACCCTTTCCCCTTTGCAAATGCATGCGAAATAATTTTTTAAGGGCAGGCAGTGGTCCCAGGGACCGCTGCCTGCCCTTAAAAAATGAAACTAAAACGTTTCATTATTTATTTATTTTTAAATGCATCCCGTTTAGAAAACGTGCTGCATTGAAAAAAAAAAAAGCTGCTTTATTAAAAAGCAGTCCCAGACATGGTGGTCTGCTGAGCCCAGCAGGCCACCATCCCGGGAGGGCTGGCATTCACAATGGGCTCGCAAATTGCGAGAGGCTCATTAATTTTAATGAGCCTCGCAATTTGCGACCCCATTGGGAATCGCAAAACAGTGTAAACACACTGGGGCCGATTCCGATTCGGGCCGGAAAACGTACCGACCGACTCGGAGCCGGAATTAATTCCGACCGACACGGACCGGTGCAGCCCGACCCGCAAAGTACGATCAAAAGCGTGCAAAATCCGACCGACTCGTACGGAACACAAGCCGAACGACCGAACCGCGCGGAAAACAGCTATCCGGCCGGAAAAGCACGCGAATCGAACCGACCGACACACACCAGGAAGAATCCCGAACGAAACGTACCCGCGAACTCCGACCCGCCAAGTACGATGCAACGTGTGGAAAACACGACTGAGTCGCACAGAGCTCAAGCCGTACGACCGACACGCATACAAAACAGCGAGCCGAAGCAACCCAATACACCGCGACCGACGCGTACGCAGCACAGGAAACAGCACAAACACAGCGTGAACGACTCGGAGAAGCTCGCACGAGACAACTGCAGGGTCCGACTCGGTCAGAAGAACGTCTCCTACCTACACAAAAAGTACAAAGGGAAAAAAAAAAAAAAAAGGCCAAACAAGCAATTACAAAGCCAATAAATACTGGGGGGGGAACAGGGAACAAAGACACACCCACAACTCCACCCAAATAAAGGACACAAATCCCTACCATGATCCTTTGCAAATTCAAATTACCTGCCAGCACAGAACACCAACAGACAGCAACCACACACACACTCACAACTCATCCATCACACAAGCCACACACCATCAGCACCTCAACAAATAGCACCCTCACATACACCCAGCAAAACACACACACCCTCACTTGCACACCAACACACACATCACTCACCACCACCACCCATCACCATGCCCCCCAAGAAGAATCCAAAGTTCCTAGATAATGAATTGGAAGTCCTGGTAGATGAGATCCTCAGGGTAGAGCCACAGCTGTTTGGTACACTGGTCCAACAGACCCCCATGTCGCAGAAAACCAAGATGTGGGCGAGGATCATTGACAGGGTGAACGCACAATCACCATGTTTGCGCACAAAGGAAGACATCCAGAACAGGTGGAATGATGTGCGCAGGAGGGTCAGGGACCTACTGAAGAAGGATTACATCTTGAGCCAACACACCGGCAGTGGTCCTCCTGCCAAACCACTATACCTCAGGCCCTGGGAGGAGAAGGTGCGGGCCATCCTACCACCAGTGAGCGTCTACGGACTAGAAGACATCCCAGAGCCTGGTGAGTACACAACCAATATACCCAATATCGTGTGACAATACACACACATCACTGTCAAGGGGATAGTCAAACCATGCACCCTTAGCAAATACACAGCAACAAAAACAGAATCATCCCAAGATGCGTATGTCAGTCAGATAAACCCAATACATGCCATCTCATAGTGATATGTAACTGTGTCATGACATGTACAAACCCTACAACAAATAAAGCTAGGCAGTGGCACAAATATAACCAACAAACACTGTCAGATATGTAGCCACCACTACAACACCACCACACAGGGAATCCCACAGAAAGGAAGGAATTCTGTGTATGCTGGTCAAGTCAGTGTAGCCAATAGCATCATGGGAGTCCTAGTCACAGATATTGCCCACCATCACAATACGCCCATCAACACCACTCTGAACCATGCTCACATCACAGGGAGTGGAAAACAACTGACAAGATGGCTGACACTGGCTACTGCTGTGGGGAGCACAAGGCCCTGCTGGGAACTGTGCACCAACCAACAGCAGGACACCACTGTCTGACATCCTGAAAGACAACTTGCACTCCCTGCAATGGAAGCACGTTCCGTGGTGGGATATCTGGCTGGGTGGGAAGGAGGACTGACAGCTATGACCATAGTTACCAGCAGCTCTTCCCACACACACCCCTAACCCAAACTACACACAACTCTCCTGGGAAAATGCATTGCCTCACACTAAAAATATTTATCCCACAAAGAACCACCACCCTGGGTCATGCTGTGGGAAGCACAGTGACACACATGGGACTTGTAGCCAAACAAACGCCAGGACAACACTGTCAGCCATCCATTCAGCACAGGCACACTACCCCACAGGGAAGCAGAGTCAGAAGGAAGGAAGTATGGGCAAGCTGGGAAGGGGGTGGAGGCAATAGCATGATGGGAGTGGTATTCACGGCTCAACATCCCCCCCACATGGCCCAGCAAGCTCACACTGAAGCATGCACACCTCACAGAGAGTGGAAAGCCCCATCAAAGATGTCTGACACTGGTGCTCTGTTGTGGGGAGCACAAGGCCATGCTGGGAACTGGCCACCAACCAACAGCAGGACACCACTGTCAGCCATCTTGCCATTGCTGTCACACCCACAACACAGTGAAGTACACTCAAAAGGAAGGAAGTATGGGCATGCTGGGAAGGGGGTGGAGGCAATAGCATGATGGGAGTGGTAGTCACAGCTCAACATCCCCCCCACATGGCCCAGCAAGCTCACACTGAAGCATGCACACCTCACAGAGAGTGGAAAGCCCCATCAAAGATGTCTGACACTGCTGATCTGTTGTGGGGAGCACAAGGCCATGCTGGGAACTGGCCACCAACCAACAGCAGGACACCACTGTCAGCCATCTTGCCATTGCTGTCACACCCACACACAGTGAAGTACACTCAAAAGGAAGGAAGTATGGGCATGCTGGGAAGGGGGTGGAAGCAATAGCATGATGGGAGCGGTAGTCACAGCTCAACATCCCCCCCACATGGCCCAGCAAGCTCACACTGAAGCATGCACACCTCACAGAGAGTGGAAAGCCCCATCAAAGATGTCTGACACTGCTGCTCTGTTGTGGGGAGCACAAGGCCATGCTGGGAACTGGCCACCAACCAACAGCAGGACACCACTGTCAGCCATCTTGCCATTGCTGTCACACCCACACACAGTGAAGTACACTCAAAAGGAAGGAAGCATGGGCATGCTGGGAAGGAGGGTGGAGGCAAAGCATGATGGGAGTGGTAGTCACAGCTCAACATCCCCCCCCCACATGGCCCAGCAAGCTCACACTGAACCATGCACACCTCACAGAGAGTGGAAAGCCCCATCAAAGATGTCTGACACTGCTGCTCTGTTGTGGGGAGCACAAGGCCATGCTGGGAACTGGCCACCAACCAACAGCAGGACACCACTGTCAGCCATCTTGCCATTGCTGTCACACCCACACACAGTGAAGTACACTCAAAAGGAAGGAAGTATGGGCATGCTGGGAAGGGGGTGGAGGCAATAGCAGGATGGGAGTGGTAGTCACATCTCAACATCCCCCCACATGGCCCAGCAAGCTCACACTGAAGCATGCACACCTCACAGAGAGTGGAAAGCCCCATCAAAGATGTCTGACACTGCTGCTCTGTTGTGGGGAACACAAGGCCCTGATGGGAACTGGCCACCAACCAACAGCAGGACACCACTGACTGACATCCTGAGTGTCAACCTGCACCCACTGCAAGGGTGGCATGCTTCATGGTGGGATAACTGGGCTGGAGGGAGAAGGATGTCCGGATGTCAACCAAATACCACCAATGCTGGCTATGCACACACCTCAACATTCACATTGAAATGCTTCATGTTGTCAGGACAATGCGCTACACCAATATCAACAGCTGACTGTGACAACTTAGGACAATGCAATGTACAGGCCCGCATCCAGAGGTACAGTCACAACAGTCAGGTGTTTGAACCATTGATGCCTGTAGAAACATTACATACATTGTGTGTCTCTTCCAAATACAGGTGATGATGGGCACACAGCAGCAGACGCTGAGGAGTCCCTGTCCCAGGCTCCGGGGGACACTGAGCTCACTGGTGTGGAACAGCCTCTGCCCACCTCGGATGACGAAGACCTACCTGGCACCTCCGCAGTGAGTCATCATGCAGCACCAGCAGGACCACCAGCTGCACCACCTGCACCCACCCCTCCAACAACTGCCAACACACAGACCACCCCTGCCGACACGGACAGACCAAGGACCACCACCACCAACAGCACACGGACCCCGGCCCAACGTGGAGCTACGGACACCAACACCAGCAACAACCCCCAAGGGGGCCCAGGGTCACCTGTGCGTGCCAACGCAGGTCCTTCACGTGTCGCCAGGGGTGGTGGGAGGGGTGGTAGACATAGGTCGCTGCTTGCAGAGGGGTCTGGACTGCATGTTGACCCACAACTGGTACGCATAGCTGATGCGTACCAGACTAGCACCGGAGAGTTCAGCCAGGTAGTGGGGATCCTCAGGGACATTCAACAGCAGCAGGCTGCCCATCATACCCGCTTGGACTTCCACATGTCCCGCATGGAGTCCAAGTGGGACACATTGCAAGAACAGACAGCGGTGCATAGGGACATATTACAATGCCTCCGCCAGATGTGCACCAACATGTCAACACCTCCCTGTGTGCCCACAACATCTGGTGCTGCAACAACTGCAACTGCCACAGGGAGGGAGGATGACTCTGGCGGAGAGTCCCCTGCACCGCAGCAACCTGCACTTGAGGGTCCCACCCCAAAGAAGAGGGGTCGTCCGAGGAAGGACAACTGAGAGGCTGATGGCCATGCACAACCCCCAGGAAGCCAACACCTGTTCCGGAAAATCACCTTTGTGCGCAAACTCTTCACCCTGTCGAATGCAACACAACTCTCCCACATGACATGGGGAGCTCAAGTTGGACCAATGTATCAGATGACTGTGGACTTTACTCAGGACATTTCTGCTATCAGGACTTCCAAATCATCTAGGAACTTTGGATTACAATCACAATGTACAGCACCCACCATCCTGTGCACTATACTCACACATGTATGTCAATAAACTTACTAATACACCATACTTGCCTCTGTTGTGATTACAACGTTGTTTCTGAAGTGGAGATGATGATCTGTGAAATGACACTGTGCATGCTAACTGCTACAGCAAGTACAACACCGGCATGTGAGTCATGGCGACGTGACACATGAGGGAGACACACCACCAGGGCTACACAACACATATACACCAGGGCCATCTGACTCATCGCCTACACTGATGTTGCCAGGAAATACGGTGCAATGCACAGACACAACACCTATTCACAGTCTGTGTTAACTAGCCCACTGGTGCAGGAAGCAAATGTCAGTCAGATGTGTGACCACAGACAACGCACATCACAAAGTGAAGCACAGGTTTATTACACATTTGCAACATGTTGTAACCACTACAGATGCAAGGTAATCCCACCTGGCAGTGGGCACACAGTCAACAAGTGTAGAAGAAAGGAAGTCCATGGGTGAGGCGCACATCACCTGTAGGGAAACAACAGCTACCACCCTGGAAGTTGATTCACGGTGTCGGGGATCACAGTTGACCAAACAACTCTGAAAGTACCCTGTGAAGGACAGAAATGACACACAGTCAAAAGCACTGAAGAACAGGACAGAACTGCAATACTCATGCCCAATACATGTCACAAGATACCCACCCAGGACCAAGTTAGCATGTCAACACTGTTGTGGAGTACAGACTACCTGTAAGGACACATTGCTGCACGCATCCAGTCAAGTGGCACATGGACACACTCAAACAGCACCAGAGCACCACCAACACATATCATGCAAACTCACATCATTGACATAACATCCCTGGATACTCACATTCAGCTGAAGAAGTTGGTGATGAGCGGTGTGCGGACATCACCCTCATCATCATCATCATCATCACCACTGGCATCGTGGTCCAGCCCAGGATCCTCCACAGGTGGCGGATGTTGGTCATCGTCATCCAGGATGAGAGGCAACTCCTTCCGCACTGCCAGGTTGTGTAGCATGCAGCAGACGATGACAATCTTGCACACCTTTGCTGGGGCATATGGGAGGGCCCCTCCTGTCTTATCTAGGCAGCGGAAGCAGCTCTTCAGGAGACCAAATGTCCGCTCAATCACTCTCCTGGTACGACCATGTGCCTCATTGTAGCGCATCTGGGCTGGTGTCACAGGGTTCCTGAGGGGCGTCAGCAACTACGGCATGTTGGGGTATCCAGAGTCACCTACATACAGACAATTGCACATTAGCTGAGTTGGAAAAGAGGATGGAACACTACATTGCAGAACACACACAATGCTACAATGTCAGTACACACCAACAAGCCAGGCACGCTGGTTCCGCATCTGTGACATCATCCTCGGGATGCGACTACTCCTCATCACGTAGGCATCGTGTGCAGAACCGGGGAAACGGGCACAGACGTGTGTGATGCTCATATCTGCAAGACATACCACCAGTGCATTGACCGAATGGTAGTGTTTGCGGTTCCTGTATGCCTGCTCTTGGGCCTGTGGTGGTACCAAAGCCACATGTGTCCCATCAATGGAGCCAATGACATGCGGCATCCTCCCCAGGGCATAGAAGTCACTCTTCACGTCAGTGAGTTGTTGGAGTCTAGGGAAATAGATGTACTGGTTCAGGTATATCAACATAGCCTCCAAAACGTCGCGGAGCACACGGCTGAACATGGTCTGTGACATCCCACCAGCAGACGCCACAGTGTTGAAAGGTACCGGTGGCAAAGAAGTGTAGGGCTGCCATCACCTTCACCTTGGGGGTCAGCGCTGTAGGGTATGTCCGGCCAGGTTGCAAATGTGGGGCCAACCGCACCGTCAATTCCTCAATCAGTGGCCTGGTGAAGCGGTACCGTCGGATGCAGTCCCGTTCAACCACAATTGCAAGGTCAGGGAATGGCCGATGGACAGCTGGTGCCCTGCAGTGCATAGGTGAGGAAAGAAAGATTGTCAGTCACCCCACATATGTGGCATAGACCAGACTCAATATCACATGATACATCATTACGAGACACAAGTACATGATGCGTGTGCCGTTCCGTAAGGACATGTATGGCACCTACATGGCTAACATCTAACATCACAGTTCAACATGTGTCCTCAACAAGTCCCAGGTTGTGCTATGGGATATCATTAGGCTGTGTCACAGTACCCATGTACTGCTGTCACGTTCCAAACACACACCACAGTGACATGTGAGGACAGATGTGCCCCAGGCATCACAGCTCATCGACAGGTAGATTCCCAGGGACCCTGTACTGACACATGGACACTGGCATGACATGGTGCATCATTAATACCCCACAGCAAAACAACCGTGACCCCCACAGGTAGTGGTCCCTGTTGCCTCGGCAGGACAGACATGGACGTCTGTGACACACACTCGCACAACATCAAAGTCCATGCACAAACAACGTGGATGTGGAGACTGTCTCCCATTGTGCACATGGAATCAGAGACATTGTAAACACGACATGCACACAGACTGTGGAGGGCCATCACAATTGTGGCAATGGGTCACCCTGGGACGTACATACCGTCCCACATGGGACTCAGGGGGTATGTGACATGACATACACATACACAACCGTGAAATGTGACCATGCCACATGCCCTGAAATGAACAGTTGCACACCACAGTGTTCATGTGCACAACACACCAAGGATTCTGTCCCCATGAACACGTGCACAGCCTGGGAGTGGCTGCCCCCAAGTGCCACCTAAAAAACATGTTGACCCCCATACACGGAACATGTAATGCAGCCTTACATGCCTTAGGATACAGTGTGGACAGGCTGTGGTGTTGTAGGTGTGCCCCTCACTCCCTGGGAAGTATATGTGGCTGGCATATGTTCACCTGTGACAGGCATGGTGACATATGCCAGTGACTTGTACAGGGACGCGTTGTACAGCAATGGACCGATCGGTGCGCACACATTGGCCATTGCATTCAATGTGAGCGGGTACGCATTGTATCCCGGGTACGCGTTGAACTGCAATGGACCGATCGGTGTGCCCGGCCGGCCCATTGCATTCAATGTGAGCGGGTACGCGTTGTATCGCGGGTACGCATTGTAGAGCAATGGACCGATCGGTGTGCCCGGCCGGCCCATTGCATTCAATGTGAGCGGGTACGCGTTGTATCCCGGGTACGCGTTGAACTGCAATGGACTGATCGGTGTGCCCGGCCGGCCCATTGCATTCAATGTGAGCGGGTACACGTTGTATCCCGGGTACGCGTTGAACTGCAATGGACTGATCGGTGTGCCCGGCCGGCCCATTGCATTCAATGTGAGCGGGTACGCGTTGTATCCCGGGTACGCGTTGAACTGCAATGGACCGATCGGTGTGCCCGGCCGGCCCATTGCATTCAATGTGAGCGGGTAAGCGTTGTATCGCTGGTACGCATTGTAGAGCAATGGACCGATCGGTGTGCCCGGCCGCCCATTGCATTCAATGTGAGCGGGTACGCGTTGTATCCCGGGTACGCGTTGAACTGCAATGGACCGATCGGTGTGCCCAGCCGGCCCATTGCATTCAATGTGAGCGGGTACGCGTTGTATCCCGGGTACGCGTTGAACTGCAATGGACCGATCGGTGTGCCCGGCCGGCCCATTGCATTCAATGTGAGCGGGTACGCGTTGTATCGCGGGTACGCATTGTAGAGCAATGGACCGATCGGTGTGCCCGGCCAGCCCATTGCATTCAATGTGAGCGGGTACGCGTTGTATCCCGGGTACGCGTTGTAGAGCAATGGACCGATCGGTGTGCCCGGCCAGCCCATTGCATTCAATGTGAGCGGGTACGCGTTGTATCGCGGGTACGCGTTGAACTGCAATGGACCGATCGGTGTGCCCGGCCGGCCCATTGCATTCAATGTGAGCGGGTACGCGTTGTATCCCGGGTACGCGTCGTACAGCAATGGACCGATCGGTGAGCACACATTAGCTGGGGCCTGGCATGGCAACGGACGCGCTTTCAAGCTCCAACGAGTCTGATGCAGAGAATTCAGTTGGCCAGCCACAACAATGTTGCAAAATCATGGGTGTCATGAAGTTGAAGATTTGAAGGATGCTGTGGGCATGTATTAGTGCTGCTATACCATGGATTGGTCAGATTTAGAAGATGCAAACGACTTGGACCTATCACTTTGGACACATGGGACAGTATCTGCCTCTGCAGCACACATATAATGCTGGCTGTTCCCCTGAGAGCTCACTTGCCTGCACTACATGCTCCAGGACGACATCTGCCACCAACACTGCTGCTGTTTATGCATCCTCTGGCTCCTGCAATGGCACGTACTGTGGAGAGAGCCCCAGCCTTCAGCCTTGAGGAGAACCAGGCCCTGCTGGACAGCCTCCTTCCACAGTACAGCAAGCTGTATGGGAAACCAGGGGAGCAGGTGAGTGTGCTGTCCACTGCATCACTAATTGTGCATGTTGTCTGACTAGCAGGACTTTCACTGTGCACACCACTGGCTAGCATGCCCACTGAGTAGTTGTCACACCCCAAAGTGTGTAGTTACATGCACTGAACTGGTACAGTGCAGTAACAGTGCATTCCAACTAGGTTTACTTCCCATTCAATGATACCATGTAGTGACTGCTGGCAAACTGTTCATAGCCATTGTTGCACCTCCTGTGTACATCATATGCCCCTGTAATTGAGACATGTATATCCAACTGTGTGATGCACGTATATGTTGCATATGTAGTAATGGCCTTTTCACTTTGTCATCCTCACAGGTTGATGCCCACCAGAAGCAGGACATCTGGCTGACCATCGCCCGGAAAGTAAGATCCGTTGGGGTCTACAGGCGCAGGATCCGCAACTGCCAAAAGAGGTGGCAGGACCTTCGTGGCTGGACCCGGAGGATCGCAAGGGTCCAGCTGAAGCTGTCGCCTCCTCGCAGGAGGGGCGGACACCGGACCCTGACCCCCCACATGCTCCGGATCCTGGCAGTGGTCTTCCCTGACCTGGATGGGCAGCTGAAGGACAGACAGCAGCAAGGAGGGGGTGAGTCCATGACTGCACTGTGCACTTTGTCTGCCATGCTATGTGCCCTCCTCTGGCCTGAGTAAACTTCCACAGTACATCAGTCATGTGGTCCAGGACCCATGTCCCTCATTTGTTACATGCCCACTTCTCCTCTGATATGCATATGTGTGGCCCTTATAGACAGGAAATTGTGTCATTTGGGGACTGTCATTGCATTTTGCTTTGCTCAAGGTGGGGGACAGCATTTGTTCCCGTGACTATGTTGTGCGATTCATGGGTGGGTCAATTGCTTACACAATGCCTAAGTTCTGACATGTGATCTGCGTGTAACTTTGATATGTGGTCCGCTTGCTGCTCTGACTCACCACATGTCCCTGGGGAATGTGGCACACACCCATGCTGCTGGTGGGAACAATATTTGGGCCTCAGGAGTATGTGTATCCAGTGTGTCACACATGCTTAGCCACCTGCCTACTGTCCAGGACTCATCCCTCTTACAGGTGGAGCTGGACAGTCATGCCTACTCCAGTGCATACAATACACTCTGTACTCCCACTCCCGTGTATCATCTGGCATGTTGTGATCAGTGAAATGTACCCTCAGGTGTCTGCCTCTGTCTCATTGTGCTGTGTCTTCGTTGTCAGGACTACTGGTATGTTCATCGTTTGGGGCTCAGCATGCCATCTGAGATGTGACCATGATAGACGATACTTCTGTGACTTATAGGTGTCTGATCACTTGACTGTGCACACAGGTGTTTGCGACTGTGATTTTCAGGCAGCTGTATTTTCATTCACAGCACACTGTGAGGTGCTCATGTTCAGAGAGTTGTGTTTCATGTCCCCCATATGTCCAGTTGGTATGACGTGGACAAATAGTAGTACAGATGATGTGGTTTTTGGGGGATGGACATGTGCACTTGTCAGTCACATAACTTGCATTCCCCATGCCCTCGGATTGTGACACAGTGCAGACTGTTGTCTGGCTGCCATGGCCATGTGACTTGAGACAGTAATGTATGACTTTGCACGCATTCCTGTGTCATGGCATTCAACTTCCTGTGACTGATCCTGCAGGGGAGTGACATGTGCAACATGCACCCCATTGTGGCATTGACTATCCGGACATGGGTGCATCATGGTGTCTGGTGCTGGTATGCATCACATGCATTTCTAATTAGAATCTGGCCATCCCTTTATCCGGACACCTGCACTGACTCAGTGGCAAGAGATGTGATGTGTGCATGTTCACATGCTTCACCGTGTTCCCTGCAATGTCCAACAACTGTGTAGGTGGTGCATGTGTCCACACTGGGGTCTTACCATCAGACAGGCACCAGACAGAAGGGTGCAAGGGCAGGAGGGGTGTGAGTCCCATGGTTGACCATCAGACTGACAATTGGCTTCCCGAATCTGTGTGAGGACTTTAGGCAATGTTCAACTAAGGATGCCAGGGCTTGCTCTGTAATGTGCTGTACTTACTGTGGTGTGTGCGGTCAGTGCAGGTGACTGATGTTTGTCTGTTTCCCTAATTGTTTGCAGATACATCCACGGCCACAGGAGGGGACATCTCCACGGACCAGGAGGAGCAGCGGAGCCAGACTGGGTCAGCATCGGACGAGTGGTCAGAGGGACCCAGTGGCACGGAGGGCGAGGGTAGCCACACCGAGGAGTCCTCAGCACCATCCACCTCAGCTGGGGACCACAGCAGCTCGGAGGATGACTCCCTTGTGGAGGCGGGTCTCGGCAGCCACCAAAGGCCAGCTAGTCTGTCTGGCCCCACCACCACCACCACCCTCCCATCGGCTCCCATTCCTGAGGTCCGTGGAGGCTCCCGTGCTTGGTAGCATGTCTCCTTCGTGCCAGGCACTGCACCCCCTGCCCCTGTGTCCCCTGCTGCCCTGAGTGAGGAGTCTGTGTACCTCCTTTAGCAGCTCCATGTAGGGCAGACAGCAATGCTGAGTGTCCTCCATGCACACACCACTCTGTTGACACAGCTGGTGTCGTTCATGGAGGGCATCTTGACAGGTATGTCTGCCCTACAGAGGAGCAATAGGTCCATGGACTCCTCCCTGACGGCAGCAGTGTTCCTCCTCCAACAGTCCCTCACCCCTCCCACCTCTGCCCCATCCACACTTCCTGCCCCCCTACCTGTCCAAAGCACATGCACACCTGCACAGTCATCCAAACACACAGACACGAGCAGCACAGACACACCCAAGAGTAAGGCAAGACGTGCACACAAGCATCCTCATGGGACTGATACCACAGACACAGGGGTTGGGGAACACACACACACACACAGGCATCCACATTCACTCCGCAGTCCTCCAAATCCTCTCCCTCCAAGACCCCTTCCCTTGCCTCGCCTGCTACCCCACATACACAGCAGCTCTTCCTGTGTGACCTCGGCCTCTTCCCCACCATTCCTGCTGACCCAGCACACCAGGGGAAGAGGAAGTCCACCCACACAGAGAGGAGTGCCCCTCGCCCCCCGGACACCCTCCCCCAGGTGCAGGCAGACACAGGAGCCCATTCAGAAGTCCCCCCAGAGCAGGAAGAGCAAGACCCCACCACCACCACCACGCAGCTCCAGCGCCCAGTCTCTCTCCTCCATCCCCCAGGCCACCACTGCACAGGTTCCCCCGCCACACCCAGCCCCAGGTTCCCCCACACACCGATACCGCATCCCCAGACTGCTTAGGCCCTCCCCCCCTGCCACTTGCTCTTCCACCCCCAACCCAGACACTCTGCCTGTTAGTGGCACTGTTGTGGGGACCGGGTCCCCCCCTCTGTCCTGCCCACCTCATCTGCCCACCCTTCCACTCCCTTGGAGTCATGCACTGCAGTGGAGTCCACAACCACCACGTCTGACTCGGGCACTGCAGTGGGTACCCAGTCCACTACATCAGTCCAGCCCACTGCAGTGGTTGCGGCACCCACACCAACTGACTTGTGTACCACGGTGGTGCCGGCCCCCCCTGAGTCAGACACCTCCACTGCAGTTGCCGGTGACACTCCTGCACCCACCACCCCTTCACTGCCTCACTCTGCCATCCCCTGATCCTGTCCCTGCGGTGCCTGGCCTGCCCCTTGTTTGCCCCTCCAAGGGTGATGTCCCCCAACCGTACCAGTGCAGGCAAGCAATGTGTGACCAGTTGTCACTTCTCACCCCGTTGGTACTGTGATTTTGGACTGGCCATTGGCCTTAGTTTCTTTTGAACTTCCGTTTTTACCCTGACATTTGCTGAATAAAGCCTCTTTTTGTTTACTTTTGGGTTTTCTTTTGATGTACATGATGTGGATGAGTAGCATCCTGCATTTGCAGTTGTAATAGTGTTCACATCAGGACGATGAAGTGTTGCAGTGATGGACTCCATGTGGTCCATGGGATATGTGTCCTGTTGTATTCTGGATCTATGGCAACCTTTGCTACAGTCTGAGGGTGTAATGTTCAGCATTTGACACAGGGATGTCCTTTTGCATTTGTAAATGAACATCTTTGTCTTACACTGATGCACATCTGGTGGGCTTACCACTGTTCAATGTTCCGATTTCCCTGACTGTGTGCCCAGCTCCACTGGACATGCAGTTTTGCACATCAATGTCGAAGGACTCATCTGTGTATACAGTGCAACTTGCTTAACACGTGTTTGGTGTGTGTGCAGATGACTGACGTGACACCCCCGTACCCAGGCTGATGTGAGCAGAGCCTTCTGTGTGTTGTGGTTGTTGACTCACTGACGGAGTGTTCTGCTGACATGTTTGGGTCGTGCACAGACAAGGTTTGGCACAGCGGACCTTCCACAGGAGTGGTGTGCCCTCATGGCAGTGTGTAATCTGGTGACATTGCGTGGGCCTGTGTTGTGTAAGCATGTCTGTGCGTGTTCCCTTCCCTTTTCCTACACAGGCTGTGTCCCTAGGGATGTTCCTGTTTGTGATGCTTGCTGAGTTGTTCTGTGTTCATCCAGCATCTTGGACCTGGTTTCTCTGTGATGTGGGTGCATGGCAAACTAATGTTCATGAGGTTGTCATCCCAGGTTGTCTTTGTTGTCAGTGCTGGGGATGTGGGCAAACGCAGATGGGACACATTCAGGATTCCCCGTGGCACTTGTTGTTTACACGAGTAATGTGATTTACAGTTTGTGTTAGCTTACAGTGATTGTGACACGTTGTGTGTGTGTGACTGCTGCCACTGATCATGGTCAGAGCTGCAATGTTGGTAGTTGTGTATGTGTGTTCTTCGTGTGTCACCTTGGCTTCTTCATTGGTGTGTGACTATGGCCAGGATCCCATTGATTGTGGTGGATTTCACATCATGCCCATGTACAGCATACTGTGCTGTGTGTCAGACATTGACAAGTCTTGTTGACTGGCCATGTGTGATGGGTTTCTGCACCTTGGTTCCCACCACCACCCCTGGTATTGTCATGGGTGCATGTGCAATGTCACCAGTCCATGTGAGCTTCACTGCTGCACATTGGTGGAGATCAGGGTGTGTGGTGTTGGGTGTGTGCAAAAGTGAGTTGTTGCACGGCCAGACCCCTACCTCCATATTGGCCTTGGCTGGCAGGCCGTGCTGATTGATTGGAGCTTGTGTAGGTGTGATGGTAGTTAGTTGCTCAGGACACATGGCTGGGGTTCACAGTGTGAACGACATCTGACATTGTCATCACAGTGGGATTATCATGCAGGCTAGTGTCAGCACAATATGGGGTCCCTGGGGGTAGTGCTGTGGTGGGTCTGTCTCTTGCTGTGTTAGTTGCTGATCCTACAAGCTTGTGTGACATGTGTAATTTGTGCTCCCTCTCATCTAACAATGCCTGATTGCCCACATAGGGGATTTGGATCCATGAGTTACTTTTGTGTGGAACTGTATGTGCATCTGTGTAATTGGTATTCAGGCCTCATCATGTGTTGTGTGGTTGCCTGGGGACACTGGCACCCCCCTCACCTGTTGTGTTTGATGTGCAGTGTGGGTCTGCCTGTTTGTGCATCTGCACCACTGCATTGGCATATCTTTAGTGTGCTATTGGCTGTATGTTGTTTGGTGGGTTTCACCTGCTGTCCCTGGGACTCCTAGGTCATCAGTCAGCACAATGATCATTGTTTGTGTGTCCCATTGCTGCCATGGTATGTTATTTGTTCACCTGACATCTACAGTCTCCACAGGGTATCTACATTTGTGTGCCCATTGGTGCAAATATGTGGATCTGCATTATGATGGTCACTTCTGTCATTGTGTCATTGATGGATGTTGACAGTGTCAGCCCCCATGGGTGATGTTTGTCTGCACATGGCCAAAGGTATGTCTTATTTGCACTGCACTGTTTGCCTCACACAATCTATGTTGCTATGGGACAGAAGCACTACTTTGCCACTGATGTGTTTGTTGTTCTGTGACCAGGAATCATCCATGCAGTTTGGCAGTTGCAGCTTTTTCAATGTCAACACTTACATTTTGGTCACTGTGATGATGGGGGTTGGACCCCATTGCCACAATGTTCAAAATGTGCTTCAGCTATGGACCCCACACTTACCTTTTGGTCACTGTGATGATAGGGGTTTAGACCCCATTGCCACAATGTGCAAAATGTGCTTCAGCTATGGACCCCACACTTACCTTTTGGTCACTGTGATGATGGGGGTTTAGACCCCATTGCCACAATGTGCAAAATGTGCTTCAGCTATGGACCCCACACTTACCTTTTGGTCACTGTGATGATGGGGGTTTAGACCCCATTGCCACAATGTGCAAAATGTGCTTCAGCTATGCACCCCACACTTACCTTTTGGTCACTGTGATGCTGGGGGTTTAGACCCCATTGCCACAATGTGCAAAATGTGCTTCAGCTATGGACCCCACACTTACCTTTTGGTCACTGTGATGATGGGGGTTGGACCCCATTGCCACAATGTTCAAAATGTGCTTCAGCTATGGACCCCACACTTACCTGTTGGTCACTGTGATGATGGGGGTTTAGACCCCATTGCCACAGTGTGCAAAATGTGCTTTAGCTATGGACCCCACACTTACCTTTTGGTCACTGTGATGATGGGGGTTGGACCCCATTGCCACAGTGGTCATGGTCTGCTTGCATTGTGGGTGCCACACACATTTATGTGTGACACATGTGATAGGGGGTCACATTGTATGTTCATAGTCATGTTCAGTGTTGTAGGCATTTGACACAGTCTACACACGCTTGTCATGGTGTTGGGGGGATGTCCTTTTGTTGCATTCCTTATGTTGGTGTGTGCTTGTTGTGTCATGCATTAGCCATCCTGTGAGTGGGAGTGTTGTTGGCGGTAGGCATCCTGCCGCCCATGGGTAGAGGTGGTAGTAGTGACAGGCATCCAGCCCCCCATGGGTAGAGGTGGTAGTAGTGGTAGGCATCCAGCCCCCCATGGGTAGAGGTGGTAGTAGTGACAGGCATCCAGCCCCCCATGGGTAGAGGTGGTAGTAGTGGTAGGCATCCAGCCCCCCATGGGTAGAGGTGGTAGTAGTGGTAGGCATCTGGCACCCCCTGAGTAGGGGTGGTAGTGGTGGTGGGCATCCAGCCCCCATGGGTAGAGGTGGTAGTAGTGGTAGGCATCCAGCCCCCATGGGTAGAGGTGGTAGTAGTGACAGGCATCCAGCCCCCATGGGTAGAGGTGGTAGTAGTAGTAGGCATCCAGCCCCCCATGGGTAGAGGTGGTAGTAGTGGTAGGCATCTGGCACCCCCTGAGTAGGGGTGGTAGTGGTGGTAGGCATCCAGCCCCCATGGGTAGAGGTGGTAGTAGTGGTAGGCATCCAGCCCCCATGGGTAGAGGTGGTAGTAGTGGTAGGCATCCAGCTCCCCATGGGTAGAGGTGGTAGTAGTGGTAGGCATCCAGCCCCCCATGGGTAGAGGTGGTAGTAGTGACAGGCATCCAGCCCCCCATGGGTAGAGGTGGTAGTAGTGGTAGGCATCTGGCACCCATGGGTAGAGGTGGTAGTAGTGGTAGGCACCTGGTACCCCCTGAGTAGGGGTGGTAGTGGTGGTAGGCATCCAGCCCCCCATGGGTAGAGGTGGTTGTAGTGACAGGCATCCTGCCCCCCATGGGTAGAGGTGGTAGTAGTGGTAGGCATCTGGCACCCCCTGGGTAGAGGTGGTAGTAGTGACAGGCATCCTTCCCCCCATGGGTAGAGGTGGTAGTAGTGGTAGGCATCTGGCACACCCTGAGTAGGGGTGGTGGTAGTGGTAGGCATCTGGCACCCCCTGAGTAGGGGTGGTAGTGGTGGTAGGCATCCAGCCCCCCATGGGTAGAGGTGGTAGTAGTGGTAGGCATCCAGCCCCCATGGGTAGAGGTGGTAGTAGTGACAGGCATCCTGCCCCCCATGGGTAGAGGTGGTAGTAGTGACAGGCATCTAGCACCCCCTGGGTAGGGGTGGTGTTAGTTGTTGGCATCCAGGCCCCTATGTGTATATGTGGCATTGGTGATAGCCATCCCACCCTATGGTGCTGCTGTTGCTGGTATAAGTAATTTCTGCATCCCTCTGTGTGTGTGTGATATGTCGGGTACGTGTAGTTTGTTTTTGTGGTTGGTGTCTGACTTACCTTCTGCGCCGTACGCGTCCGTGCCTGTTCCGGTAATAGATGTAGAATATTGGTAGGATCGGCATGATGGGATTCATGGTTGGTTCGCCTCGTTCGTCTTTCTCTTTGCTTCGCCTCGTCCTCGCCGCTGGCGTGTTCGCCTCGTAGCCGTGGATCGTCTTGTGGCGCGAATCGGAGCTTATGTGCGCCTCTCCCGGATGCTTTGACGTGCCGCGGCGTAGCGACGGGTTCGGCGCGTACGGAAAGCGCATCGTACTTGTCCGGCCGGACGGGGCTGCATTTTGGCTTCCGTGCGACTCGATTCTGCGCTTCCGGATCCGCATCGGTCGGAGAACTGGACCTCTATTGGGTGAGTACGACTAGGTCGGGATTTGGGCAGTTGTGCGCATCGTACTTGCTCGTTCGGACGTATGTGCGAATCGGTCGGGAAACAGGCATTCGCATGGCTTTTTTCCCGGCCGAATTGTATTAAGTGCGCCTCCGATCGGAATCGGCCCCACTGTTGTACATTTCATTTAGCGCCTCGCAATTTGCGACTCGCAATGTGTCGCAAATTGCGAGGTGCTAAATGAAAGGGTCATACATCTGGCCCAGTGTGATTAAGTGATCTGCACAAAATCACACAATGTTTACTCAAGTTCCAAGACCGAGATTCGCACGTAGATGCAAAGACAGCAGCTCTAGCAGTTGTGCCACATCTTCCCCTTCAGATTGCATGATCGCACAACCCCAACTCTCCGTGATTTTCAGTGACTACATCTCTCAGGTTACATCCAATAGAAGGTTCTCTACATCAACTTCAAGGCTTTCTAGATCAAATAGCCTGAGTGCCTAGCAGAGAAGCTCACCACATCAAGCTGAGAATGGAACATCGCCGTGACCATGCTGGAATTCCAAGAAGCTGACACTTTGTGACCCAAGACGTAAGCTTCCTGCAGATGGACCCTCTGCAACGGGTAATCACCTGGCTCATGAAACCCCATCCTAGGGAAAGCGGTCTGCACACCTTCTAGGGGTACATCTGCACTGTACAAATACTACTAATGAAATAGAGTTATCACGTGTGTGCTTCTTATTTAGATCCGCCCCTTCTTAGTTTTCAGGCCCATCACCCAACGACCCTGAGGGCATGTCTTATTTTATTAGAATAAGACACATAGAAAAGAGCACATCTTTACTCCATTTGTAAATAAGCAACTCTCCTAGCTGTGTATCTAGACGTGCTATTTAAATATATTATGGCCTCTATTATAAGTACAATATAATTTCCCAACATGAGTTTTCGGCTGACTCGGAATTAGGAGTACACTGGGGAAACCCGCATCTTCATGAGTTCCATGAGCTGACAGTGCTTAATTTGTAAAAAATATAAGTGCCTGGGCCCTCGTCAGGAGATCACCACAGCTTGTACCAACCTTTGCCACTGCCAGCCCTGCCAATGACAGTACCTACACAACTACTAACCATCACTCTGCTACAAGTGTGACATTTCAGACTATTCAAGGCCCCCAAAGCTATAAGAATGGCTTCGGCGGCTGGTATCAGTTGTTTTAATGTACATTGAATTAATAAACAATTATTGTTCTGCTTATCTTTTAATTGCACAAACAGCGTCACCATGTTCAGTTGTCCTAAGTACCGGTGTTGACGATTAAGTGCTGGTGCCGAGCACCAGAAACCACTGGCTCAAATTAGGCACTGCATAAGCTGCATTTATCCACGAATGTAAGGCATTGGAGAAGTGGGCAATTGGCCAGGGACCCATTTTCCAAGGTGCCTCTGGTAAAGTATTTGGGACAGTCAAAAGTTCCATTGTAATAATGAATAGAAACACACATTATATTTTAATTTGATATGCGGGCATTCTTAATAGAACCTTAGTGTGCTTTCTTGGCCAGGCAAGCTTAGCACTTACACTGCCACTTACACTCCCAGGCAGTTGGGGGGCCAATGAATGAAAAATATTCTTGTATTTTATGTCTCTCATTAGTTGTTCTCACCTCTTCTACCTCACCCTCTCTTGTTACCTCTTCCTCACTACCTTGTGACTGTACCTGTCTACTCTGCCTCTCTCTTTCTTTAACAGTCTTTAACTCATTTCTTTTTCTACCAAACTCACTCTGTTCCTCACCCATTGGTGTACCCACGCAACTCCCTTTCTCTTCATTTCCGCCTCCTTAACTCCAGCTCTCTCTACACACTGTGAAACTTTACCTGTCTCTTTACTTCTTTATCTCTGCCTACATCTTTATTTTCCCTACGCATCTATCTTTCCACCGCATCTCTAATTCTACCTCCTTTCTCTCTACTTCGCCTCTTATTCTCTACCCCTCTGTTGTTGCCCTGTCTGTCGTGCCCTCCCATTTCTATGATTAAGAAGAGTTGGAGGTAAATGACAGACAAAGAAGGGCATACACTGAAAGAGAAGAGGGACAAGATAGGGGATGAAAAATAACGGGGAAATATTGGATTTCATTCGATGGAATGGTGAAAATCTTCACAGCAGTACTTCGATTTGCTTTGTTGCATTAAGGACGGTGAATAGACATAATATCGAATCCTAAATATCGAATTGCAGTAATATCGAAGTTGTAATATCGAATGTCTTATAATATCGTATTAATGAATATCGTAGTCAAAAATATCGTTTTTTTTATTTAAAAAATATCGAAGTATAAAATATCGAACAAGTAATATTGTCAATAGATAATATCGAATAGTTAGTGTTGTAAAAATATAGAAAGTGTAAAATATCATTTTTTGTTAATATTTAAATATTCTGTATTGTTATTAATTTTGTATTATTTTAATTGTTTGAATATTTGTTTGAAATTGTATAAAAAAATTTTTTGTAACATATGTTTTAGGAGCGGGATGTTTGGTTATTAGGGGATAAGGGTGGGGAGTATTTTAAAAATATTAGTGTAAATTTACATATTAATTTAATTTTTTTAAATTAGAAATTAATTTCAAAAACGAAATTTATATTAAAAATATAAAATATATGGGTTTTTTTAGGAGCGGGATGTTGGGTTATTAGGGGATAAGGGTGGGGAGTATTTTAAAAATATTAGTTGAAATTTAGATATTAATTAAATTTTTTTAAATTAGAAATTAATTTCAAGAACAAAATTTATATTAAAAATATAAAATATATGTTTTGTTTTAGGAGCGGGATGTTGGGTTATTAGGGGATAAGGGTGGGTAGTGTTTTAAAAATACTAGGATAAAATTTACATATTAATAAAATTTATTTAAAATTAGAAATTATTTACAAAAACGAAATTTAGAAAATAAAATTTAAAAAATATGTTTTCTTTTAGGAGTGGGATGTTGGGTTAATAGGGGATAAGGGTGGGTAGTGTTTTTAAAATATTAGTATAAAATTTATATATGAAATTAAAATTTCGAATTTTGGAAATAATTTAAAATATGAAATTTAAATTTAAAATTCGAAAATAATTTTTTATTTTTAGAGTGGGCTATTGTGTTAGGGGAGAAGGTTGGGGAGTGTTTTAAAATTAGTTATATGAATTGATATATTTAAATAAAGTTTAAATAGCAAATTTTTAAAAATTAGAAAGTGAAATTATAAAAAGGAAATATATTTTGTTTTTTAGAAGTGTGATGTTGTGTTATTAGGGGATAAAGGTGGGGAGTGTTATTTAAATATTATTCTAAAATTAATTATTAAATTAAAAATTAAAAATTTGGAATTAATTTGAAGAAATAAAGTTAATTAAAAATAGAAATTATAGTTTTTTTTTAGTACTGGGATGTTGGGTTATTAGGGGAAAATGGTGAAGTTGTTCAAATAGTAAAATATATATATTTAGGGGTCGATTCCGGTCGGAGGCGCACCTAATACCATTTGGCCGGGAAAAAAGCCAGGCGAATGACTGTTTCCCGACCGATTCGCACATACGTCCGAACGAGCAAGTACGATGCGCACAACTGCCCAAATCCCGACCCAGTCGTACTCACCCAATACAGGTCCAGTTCTCCGACCGATGCGGATCCGGAAACGCAGAATCGAGTCGCACGGAAGCCAAAATGCAGCCCCGTCCGGCCGGGCAAGTACGATGCGCTTTCCGTACGCGCCGAACCCGTCGCTACGCACGGCACGTCAAAGCATCCGGGAGAGGCGCACATAAGCTCCGATTCGCGCCACAAGACGATCCACGGCTACGAGACGAACACGCCAGCGACGAGGACGAGGCGAAGCAAAGAGAAAGACGAACGAGACGAACCAACCATGAATCCCATCGTGCCGATCCTACCAATATTCTACATCTATTACCGGAACAGGCACGGACGCGTACGGCGCAGAAGGTAAGTCAGACACCAACCACAAAAACAAACTACACGTACCCGACATATCACACACACACAGAGGGATGCAGAAATTACTTACACCAGCAACAGCAGCACCATAGGGGGGGATGGCTATCACCAATGCCACATATACACATAGGGGCCTGGATGCCAACAACTAACACCACCCCTATCCAGGGGGGTGCTAGATGCCTGTCACTACTACCACCTCTACCCATGGGGGGCAGGATGCCAGTCACTACTACCACCTCTACCCATGGGGGGCTGGATGCCTACCACTACTACCACCTCTACCCATGGGGGGCTGGATGCCTACCACCACTACCACCCCTACTCAGGGGGTGCCAGATGCCTACCACTACCACCACCCCTACTCAGGGTGTGCCAGATGCCTACCACTACTACCACCTCCACCCATGGGGCGCAGGATGCCTGTCACTACTACCACCTCTACCCAGGGGGTGCCAGATGCCTACCACTACTACCACCTCTACCCATGGGGGGCAGGATGCCTGTCACTACTACCACCTCTACCCATGGGGGGCTGGATGCCTACCACCACTACCACCCCTACTCAGGGGGTGCCAGATGCCTACCACTACTACCACCTCTACCCATGGGTGCCAGATGCCTGTCACTACTACCACCTCTACCCATGGGGGGGCTGGATGCCTACCACTACTACCACCTCTACCCATGGGGGCTGGATGCCTACCACTACTACCACCTCTACCCATGGGGGCTGGATGCCTACCACTACTACCACCTCTACCCATGGGGGCTGGATGCCTACCACCACTACCACCCCTACTCAGGGGTGCCAGATGCCTACCACTACTACCACCTCTACCCATGGGAGCCAGATGCCTACCACTACTACCACCTCTACCCATGGGGGCTGGATGCCCACCACTACTACCACCTCTACCCATGGGGGGCTGGATGCCTACCACCACTACCACCCCTATTCAGGGGTGCCAGATGCCTACCACTACTACCACCTCTACCCATGGGGGCAGGATGCCTGTCACTACTACCACCTCTACCCATGGGGGCTGGATGCCTACCACCACTACCACCGCTACTCAGGGGGTGCCAGATGCCTACCACTACTACCACCTCTACCCATGGGGGGGCTCGATGCCTACCACCACCCCTACCCAGGGGGTGCTAGTGGCCTACCACTACTACCACCCCTACCCATGGGGGGCTGGATGCCTACCATTACTACCACTTCTACCCATGGGGGGCTGGATGCCAACCACCACTACCACCCCTACTCAGGGGGTGCCAGATGCCTACCACTACTACCACCTCTACCCATGGGGGGCTGGATGCCTGTCACTACTACCACCTCTACCCATGGGGGGCTGGATGCCTACCACTACTACCACCTCTACCCATGGGGGCTGGATGCCTACCACTACTACCACCTCTACCCATGGGGGCTGGATGCCTACCACTACTACCACCTCTACCCATGGGGGGCTGGATGCCTACCACTACTACCACCTCTACCCATGGGGGCTGGATGCCTGTCACTACTACCACCTCTACCCATGGGGGCTGGATGCCTACCACTACTACCACCTCTACCCATGGGGGACTGGATGCCTACCACTACCACTACCACCACCCCTACCCAGGGGGTGCTAGATGCCTACCACTACTACCACCCCTACCCATGGGGGGCTCGATGCCTACCACCACTACCACTCCTACTCAGGGGGTGCCAGATGCCTACTACTACTACCACCACCCCTACCCAGGGTGTGCCAGATGCCTACCACTACTACCACCTCTACCCATGGGGGGCTGGATGCCTACCACTACCACCACCCCTACCCAGGGGGTGCTAGATGCCTACCACTATTACCACCTCTACCCATGGGGGGCAGGATGCCTGTCACTACTACCACCTTCACCCATGGGGGGCTGGATGCCTGTCACTACTACCACCTCTACCCATGGGGGGCTGGATGCCTGTCACTACTACCACCCCTACCCATGGGGGGGCTGGAAGCCTACCACTACTACCACCTCTACCCATGGGGGGCTGGATGCCTGTCACTACTACCACCTCTACCCATGTGGGGCTGGATGCCTACCACTACTACCACCTCTACCCATGGGGGCTGGATGCCTGTCACTACTACCACCTCTACCCATGAGGGGCTGGATGCCTACCACTACTACCACCTCTACCCATGGGGGCCTGGATGCCTACCACCACTACCACCCCTACTCAGGGGTGCCAGATGCCTACCACTACTACCACCTCTACCCATGGGGGGCTGGATGCCTACCACTACTACCACCTCTACCCATGGGGGGCTGGATGCCTACCACCACTACCACCCCTACTCAGGGGTGCCAGATGCCTACCACTACTACCACCTCTACCCATGGGAGCCAGATGCCTACCACTACTACCACCTCTACCCATGGGGGGCTGGATGCCTACCACTACTACCACCTCTACCCATGGGGGCTGGATGCCTACCACCACTACCACCCCTATTCAGGGGTGCCAGATGTCTACCACTACTACCACCTCTACCCATGGGGGCAGGATGCCTGTCACTACTACCACCTCTACCCATGGGGGCTGGATGCTCACCACCACTACCACCCCTACTCAGGGGGTGCCAGATGCCTACCACTACTACCACCTCTACCCATGGGGGGCTCGATGCCTACCACCACCCCTACCCAGGGGTGCTAGATGCCTACCACTACTACCACCCCTACCCATGGGGGCTGGATGCCTACCATTACTACCACCTCTACCCATGGGGGCTGGATGCCTACCACCACTACCACCCCTACTCAGGGGGTGCCAGATGCCTACCACTACTACCACCTCTACCCATGGGGGCTGGATGCCTACCACTACTACCACCTCTACCCATGGGGGCTGGATGCCTGTCACTACTAACACCTCTACCCATGGGGGGCTGGATGCCTACCACTACTACCACCTCTACCCATGGGGGGCTGGATGCCTACCACTACTACCACCTCTACCCATGGGGGGCTGGATGCCTACCACTACTACCACCTCTACCCATGGGGGGCTGGATGCCTACCACCACTACCACCCCTACTCAGGGGGTGCCAGATGCCTACCACTACTACCACCTCTACCCATGGGTGCCAGATGCCTACCACTACTACCACCTCTACCCATGGGGGCTGGATGCCTACCACTACTACCACCTCTACCCATTGGGGGCTGGATGCCTACCACCACTACCACCCCTACTCAGGGGGTGCCAGATGCCTACCACTACTACCACCTCTACCCATGGGATGCAGGATGCCTGTCACTACTACCACCTCTACCCATGGGGGGCTGGATGCCTACCACCACTACCACCCCTACTCAGGGGGTGCCAGATGCCTACCACCACTACTACCACCTCTACCCATGGGGGCTCGATGCCTCACCACTACCACCACCCCTACCCAGGTGGTGCTAGATGCCTACCACTACTACCACCCCTACCCATGGGGGCTGATGCCTACCACTACTACCACCTCTACCCATGGGGGCTGGATGCCTACCACCACTACCACCCCTACTCAGGGGTGCCAGATGCCTACCACTACTACCACCTCTACCCATGGGGGGCAGGATGCCTGTCACTACTACCACCTCTACCCATGGGGGCTGGATGCCTACCACCACTACCACCCCTACTCAGGGGTGCCAGATGCCTACCACCACTACTACCACCTCTACCCATGGGGGGCTCGATGCCTACCACTACCACCACCCCTACCCAGGGGGTGCTAGATGCCTACCACTACTACCACCCCTACCCATGGGGGCCTGATGCCTACCACTACTACCACTTCTACCCATGGGGGGCTGGATGCCTACCACCACTACCACCCCTACTCAGGGGGTGCCAGATGCCTACCACTACTACCACCTCTACCCATGGGGGGCTGGATGGCTACCACTACTACCACCTCTACCCATGGGGGGCTGGATGCCTGTCACTACTACCACCTCTACCCATGGGGGGCTGGATGCCTACCACTACTACCACCTCTACCCATGGGGGACTGGATGCCTACCACTACCACTACCACCACCCCTACCCAGGGGGTGCTAGATGCCTACCACTACTACCACCCCTACCCATGGGGGGCTCGATGCCTACCACCACTACCACTCCTACTCAGGGGGTGCCAGATGCCTACTACTACTACCACCACCCCTACCCAGGGTGTGCCAGATGCCTACCACTACTACCACCTCTACCCATGGGGGGCTGGATGCCTACCACCACTACCACCCCTACTCAGGGGGTGCCAGATGCCTACCACTACTACCACCTCTACCCATGGGGGGCAGGATGCCTACCACCACCAACAACACCCCCACTCACAGGACGGCTAATGCATGACACAACAAGCACACATCAACATAAAGAATGCAACAAAAAGACATCCCCCCCCAACACCATGACAAACGTGTGTAGACTGTGTCAAATGCGTACAACACTGAACATGACTTTGAACATACAATGTGACCCCCTATCACATGTGTCACACATAAATGTGTGTGGCCCCCATAATGCAAGCAGACCATGACCACTGTGGCAATGGGGTCCAACCCCCATCATCACAGTGACCAAAAGGTAAGTGTGGGGTCCATAGCTGAAGCACATTTTGAACATTGTGGCAATGGGGTCCAACCCCCATCATCACAGTGACCAAAAGGTAAGTGTGGGGTCCATAGCTGACGCACATTTTGCACATTGTGGCAATGGGGTCTAAACCCCAATCATCACAGTGACCAAAAGGTAAGTGTGGGGTCCATAGCTGAAGCACATTTTGAACATTGTGGCAATGGGGTCTAAACCCCCATCATCACAGTGACCAAAAGGTAAGTGTGGGGTCCATAGCTGAAGCACATTTTGAACATTGTGGCAATGGGGTCCAACCCCCATCATCACAGTGACCAAAATGTAAGTGTTGACATTGAAAAAGCTGCAACTGCCAAACTGCATGGATGATTCCTGGTCACAGAACAACAAACACATCAGTGGCAAAGTAGTGCTTGTGTCCCATAGCAACATAGATTGTGTGAGGCAAACAATGCAGTGCAAATAAGACATACCTTTGGCCATGTGCAGACAAACGTCACCCATGGGGGCTGACACTGTCAACATCCATCAATGACACAATGACAGACGTGGCCATCATAATGCAGACCCACATATTTGCACCAATGGGCACACAAATGTAGATACCCTGTGGAGACTGTAGATGTGAGGTGAACAAATAACATACCATGGCAGCAATGGGACACACAAACAATGATCATTGTGCTGACTGATGACCTAGGAGTCCCAGGGACAGCAGGTGAAACCCACCAAACAACATACAGCCAATAGCACACTAAAGATATGCCAATGCAGTGGTGCAGATGCACAAACAGGCAGACCCACACTGCACATCAACACAACAGGTGAGTGGGGGGGCAGTGTCCCCAGGCAACCATACAACACATGATGAGGCCTGAATGCCAATTACACAGATGCACATACAGTGCCACACAAAAGTAACTCATGGATCCAAATCCCCTATGTGGGCAATCAGGCATTGTTAGATGAGAGGGAGCACAAATTACACATGTCACACAAGCTTGTAGGAACAGCAACTAACACAGCAAGAGACAGACCCACCACAGCACTACCCCCAGGGACCCCATATTGTGCTGACACTAGCCTGCATGATAATCCCACTGTGATGACAATGTTAGATGTCATTCACACTGTGAACCCCAGCCATGTGTCCTGAGCAACTAACTACCATCACACCTACACAAGCTCCAATCAATCAGCACAGCCTGCCAGCCAAGGCCAATATGGAGGTAGGGGTCTGGCCGTGCAACAACTCACTTTTGCACACACTCAACACCACACACCCTGATCTCCACCAATGTGCAGCAGTGAAGCTCACATGGACTGGTGACATTGCACATGCACCCATGACAATACCAGGGGTGGTGGTGGGAACCAAGGTGCAGAAACCCATCACACATGGCCAGTCAACAAGACTTGTCAATGTCTGACACACAGCACAGTATGCTGTACATGGGCATGATGTGAAATCCACCACAATCAATGGGATCCTGGCCATAGTCACACACCAATGAAGAAGCCAAGGTGACACACGAAGAACACACGTACACAACTACCAACATTGCAGCTCTGACCCTGAGGAGTGGCAGCAGTCACACACACAACGTGTCACAATCACTGTAAGCTAACACAAACTGTAAATCACATTACTCGTGTAAACAACAAGTGCCAAGGGGAATCCTGAATGTGTCCCATCTGCGTTTGCCCACATCCCCAGCACTGACAACAAAGACAACCTGGGATGACAACCTCATGAACATTAGTTTGCCATGCACCCACATCACAGAGAAACCAGGTCCAAGATTCTGGACGAACACAGAACAACTCAGCAAGCATCACAAACAGGAACATCCCTAGGGACACAGCCTGTGTAGGAAAAGGGAAGGGAACACGCACAGACATGCTTACACAACACACGCCCACGCAATGTCACCAGATTACACACTGCCATGAGGGCACACCACTCCTGTGGAAGGTCCGCTGTGCCAAACCTTGTCTGTGCATGACCCAAACATGTCAGCAGAACACTCCGTCAGTGAGTCAACAACCACAACACACAGAAGGCTCTGCTCACATCAGCCTGGGTACGGGGGTGTCACGTCAGTCATCTGCACACACACCAAACAGGTGTCAAGCAAGTTGCACTGTATACACAGATGAGTCCTTCGACATTGATGTGCAAAACTGCATGTCCAGTGGAGCTGGGCACACAGTCAGGGAAATCGGAACATTGAACAGTGGTAAGCCCACCAGATGTGCATCAGTGTAAGACAAAGATGTTCATTTACAAATGCTAAAAGGGCATCCCTGTGTCAAATGCTGAACATTACACCCTCAGACTGTAGCAAAGGATGCCATGGATCCAGAATACAACAGGACACATATCCCATGGACCACATGGAGTCCATCACTGCAACACTTCATCGTCCTGGTGTGAACACTATTACAACTGCAAATGCAGGATGCTATTCATCCACAACATGTACATCAAAAGAAAACCCAAAAGTAAACAAAAAGAAGCTTTATTCAGCAAATGTCAGGGTAAAAACGGAAGTCCAAAAGAAACTAAGGCCAATGGCCAGTCCAAAATCACAGTACCAACGGGGTGAGAAGTGACAACTGGTCACACATTGCTTGCCTGCACTGGTACGGTTGGGGGACATCACCCTTGGAGGGGCATACAAGGGGCAGGCCAGGCACCGCAGGGACAGGATCAGGGGATGGCAGAGTGAGGCAGTGAAGGGGTGGTGGGTGCAGGAGTGTCACCGGCAACTGCAGTGGAGGTGTCTGACTCAGGGGGGGCCGGCACCACCGTGGAACACAAGTCAGTTGGTGTGGGTGCCGCAACCACTGCAGTGGGCTGGACTGATGTAGTGGACTGGGTACCCACTGCAGTGCCCGAGTCAGACGTGGTGGTTGTGGACTCCACTGCAGTGCATGACTCCAAGGGAGTGGAAGGGTGGGCAGATGAGGTGGGCGGGACAGAGGGGGGGGACCCGGTCTGCACAACAGTGCCACTAACAGGCAGAGCGTCTGGGTTGGGGGTGGAAGAGCAAGGGCCTAAGCAGTCTGGGGATGCGGTATCGGTGTGTGGGGGATCCTGGGGCAGGGTGTGGTGGGGGAACCTGTGCAGTGGTGGCCTGGGGGATGGAGGAGAGAGACTGGGCGCTGGAGCTGCATGGTGGTGGTGGTGGGGTCTTGCTCTTCCTGCTCCGGGGGGACTTCCGAATGGGCTCCTGTGTCTGCCGTCGCCTGGGGGAGGGTGTCCGGGGGCGAGGGGCACTCCTCTCTGTGTGGGTGGACTTCCTCTTCCCCTGGTGTGCTGGGTCAGCAGGAATGGTGGGGAAGAGGCCGAGGTCACACAGGAAGACCTGCTGTGTAGGTGGGGTAGCATGCGAGGCAAGGGAAGGGGTCTTGGAGGGAGAGGATTTGGAGGACTGCGGAGTGAATGTGGATGCCTGTGTGTGTGTGTGTGTGTGTTCCCCATCCCCTGTGTCTGTGGTATCAGTCCCCTGAGGATGCTTGTGTGCACATCTTGCCTTACTCTTGGGTGTGTCTGTGCTGCTCGTGTCTGTGTGTTTGGATGACTGTGCAGGTGTGCATGTGCTTTGGACAGGTAGGGGGGCAGGAAGTGTGGATGGGGCAGAGGTGGGAGGGGTGAGGGACTGTTGGAGGAGGGACACTGCTGCCATCAGGGAGGAGTCCATGGACCTATTGCTCCTCTGTAGGGCAGACATACCCGTCGAGATGCCCTCCATGAACGACACCAGCTGTGTCAACAGAGTGGTGTGTGCATGGAGGGCACTCAGCATTGCTGTCTGCCCTACATGGAGCTGCTGAAGGAGGTACACAGACTCCTCACTCCGGGCAGCAGGGGACACAGGGGCAGGGGGTGCGGTGCCTGGCACGAAGGAGACACGCTCCTGAGCACGGGAGCCTCCACGGACCTCAGGAATGGGAGCCGATGGGAGGGCGGTGGTGGTGGTGGTGGCGGGGCCAGACAGACTAGCTGGCCTTTGGTGGCTGCTGAGACCCGCCTCCACAAGGGAGTCATCCTCCGAGCTGCTGTGGTCCCCAGCTGAGGTGGATGGTGCTGAGGACTCCTCGGTGTGGCTCCCCTCGCCCTCCGTGCCACTGGGTCCCTCTGACCACTCGTCCGAAGCTGACCCAGTCTGGCTCCACTGCTCCTCCTGGTCCGTGGAGCTGTCCCCTCCTGTGGCCGTGGATGTATCTGCAAACAATTAGGGAAACAGACAAACATCAGTCACCTGCACTGACCGCACACACCACAGTAAGTACAGCACATTACAGAGCAAGCCCTGGCATCCTTAGTTGAACATTGCCTAAAGTCCTCACACAGATTCGGGGAAGCCAATTGTCAGTCTGATGGTCAACCATGGGACTCACACCCCTCCTGCCCTTGCACCCATCTGTCTGGTGCCTGTCTGATGGTAAGACCCCAGTGTGGACACATGCACCACCTACACAGTTGTTGGACATTGCAGGGAACACGGTGAAGCATGTGAACATGCACACATCACATCTCTTGCCACTGAGTCAGTGCAGGTGTCCGGATAAAGGGATGGCCAGATTCTAATTAGAAATGCATGTGATGCATACCAGCACCAGACACCATGATGCACCCATGTCCGGATAGTCAATGCCACAATGGGGTGCATGTTGCACATGTCACTCCCATGCAGGATCAGTCCCAGGAAGTTGAATGCCATGACACAGGAATGCGTGCAAAGTCATACATTACTGTCTCAAGTCACATGGCCATGGCAGCCAGACAACAACAGTCTGCACTGTGTCACAATCCGAGGGCATGGGGAATGCAAGTTATGTGACTGACAAGTGCACGTGTCCATCCCCCAAAAACCACATCATCTGTACTACTATTTGTCCATGTCATACCAACTGGACATATGGGGGACGTGAAACACAACTCTCTGAACATGAGCACCTCACAGTGTGCTGTGAATGAAAATACAGCTGCCTGAAAGTCAGTCGCAAACACCTGTGTGCAGTCAAGTGATCAGACACCTATAAGTCACAGAAGTATCGTCTATCATGGTCACATCTCAGATGGCATGCTGAGCCCCAAACGATGAACATACCAGTAGTCCTGACAACGAAGACACAGCACAATGAGACAGAGGCAGACACCTGAGGGTACATTTCACTGATCACAACATGCCAGATGATACACGGGAGTGGGAGTACAGAGTGTATTGTATGCACTGGAGTAGGCATGACTGTCCAGCTCCACCTGTAAGAGGGATGAGTCCTGGACAGTAGGCAGGTGGCTAAGCATGTGTGACACACTGGATACACATACTCCTGAGGCCCAAATATTGTTCCCACCAGCAGCATGGGTGTGTGCCACATTCCCCAGGGACATGTGGTGAGTCAGAGCAGCAAGCGGACCACATATCAAAGTTACACGCAGATCACATGTCAGAACTTAGGCATTGTGTAAGCAATTGACCCACCCATGAATCGCACAACATAGTCACGGGAACAAATGCTGTCCCCCACCTTGAGCAAAGCAAAATGCAATGACACAGACCCCAAATGACACAATTTCCTGACTATAAGGGCCACACATATGCGTATCAGAGGAGAAGTGGGCATGTAACAAATGAGGGACATGGGTCCTGGACCACATGACTGATGTACTGTGGAAGTTTAACCAGGCCAGAGGAGGGCACATAGCATGGCAGACAAAGTGCACAGTGCAGTCATGGACTCACCCCCTCCTTGCTGCTGTCTGTCCTTCAGCTGCCCATCCAGGTCAGGGAAGACCACCGCCAGGATCCGGAGCATGTGGGGGGTCAGGGTCCGGTGTCCGCCCCTCCTGCGAGGAGGCGACAGCTTCAGCTGGACCCTTCCGATCCTCCGGGTCCAGCCACGAAGGTCCTGCCACCTCTTTTGGCAGTTGCGGATCCTGCGCCTGTAGACCCCCATGGATCTTACTTTCCGGGCGATGGTCAGCCAGATGTCCTGCTTCTGGTGGGCATCAACCTGTGAGGATGACAAAGTGAAAAGGCCATTACTACACATGCAACATATACGTGCATCACACAGTTGGATATACATGTCTCAATTACAGGGGCATATGATGTACACAGGCAGTGCAACAATGGCTATGAACAGTTTGCCAGCAGTCACTACATGGTATCATTGAATGGGAAGTAAACCTAGTTGGAATGCATTGTTACTGCACTGTACCAGTTCAGTGCATGTAACTACACACTTTGGGGTGTGACAACTACTCAGTGGGCATGCTAGCCAGTGGTGTGCACAGTGAAAGTCCTGCTAGTCAGACAACATGCACAATTAGTGATACAGTGGACAGCACACTCACCTGCTCCCCTGGTTTCCCATACAGCTTGCTGTACTGTGGAAGGAGGCTGTCCAGCAGGGCCTGGTTCTCCTCAAGGCTGAAGGCTGGGGCTCTCTCCACAGTACGTGCCATTGCAGGAGCCAGAGGATGCATAAACAGCAGCAGTGTTGGTGGCAGATGTCGTCCTGGAGCATGTAGTGCAGGCAAGTGAGCTCTCAGGGGAACAGCCAGCATTATATGTGTGCTGCAGAGGCAGATACTGTCCCATGTGTCCAAAGTGATAGGTCCAAGTCGTTTGCATCTTCTAAATCTGACCAATCCATGGTATAGCAGCACTAATACACGCCCACAGCATCCTTCAAATCTTCAACTTCATGACACCCATGATTTTGCAACATTGTTGTGGCTGGCCAACTGAATTCACTGCATCAGACTCGTTGGAGCTTCGATAACGCGTCCGTTGCCATGCCAGTCCCCAGCCAATGTGTGCGCACCGATCGGTCCATTGCTGTACAACGTGTACCCGGGATACAACGCGTACCCGCTCACATTGAATGCAATGGGCCGGCCGGGCACACCGATCGGTCCATTGCAGTTCAACGCGTACCCGGGATACAATGCGTACCCGCTCACATTGAATGCAATGGGCCGGACGGGCACACCGATCGGTCCATTGCTCTAGAAAGCGTACCCGCGATACAACGCGTACCCTCTCACATTGAATGCAATGGGCCGGCCGGGCACACCGATCGGTCCATTGCTATACAACGCATACCCGCTCACATTGAATGCAATGGGCCGGCCGGGCACACCGATCGGTCCATTGCTCTACAACGCTGCACTCGGGATACAACGCGCATCCGCTCACATTGAATGCAATGGGCCGGCCGGGCACACCGATGGGTCCATTGCAGTTCAACGCGTACCCGGGATACAACGCGTACCCGCTCACATTGAATGCAATGGGCTGGCCGGGCACATCGACCGGTCCATTGCTCTACAACGGGTACCGGGATACAACGCGTGCACCGCTCACATTGAATGCAATGGGCCGGCCGGGCACACCGATCGGTCCATTGCAGTTCAACGCGTACCTGGATACAACGCGTACTCGCTCACATTGAATGCAATGGGCCGGCCGGGCACACCGATCGGTCCATTGCTCCTCAACGCGCACCCGGGATACAACGCGTACCCGCTCACATTGAATGCAATGGGCCGGCCGGGCACACCGATCGGTCCATTGCTCTACAACGCTGTACCCGGGATACAACGCGTACTCCGCTCACATTGAATGCAATGGCCAATGTGTGCGCACCGATCGGTCCATTGCTGTACAACGCGTACTCCGCTCACATCGTATGCAATGGCCAATGTGTGCGCACCGATCGGTCCATTGCTGTACAACGCGTCCCTGTACAAGTCACTGGCATATGTCACCATGCCTGTCACAGGTGAACATATGCCAGCCACATATACTTCCCAGGGAGTGAGGGGCACACCTACAACACCACAGCCTGTCCACACTGTATCCTAAGGCATGTAAGGCTGCATTACATGTTCCGTGTATGGGGGTCAACATGTTGTTTTTTGGGTGGCACTTGGGGGCAGCCACTCCCAGGCTGTGCACGTGTTCATGGGGACAGAATCCTTGGTGTGTCGTGCACATGAACACTGTGGTGTGCAACTGTTCATTTCAGGGCATGTGGCATGGTCACATTTCACGGTTGTGTATGTGTATGTCATGTCACATACCCCTGAGTCCCATGTGGGACGGTATGTACGTCCCAGGGTGACCCATTGCCACAATTGTGATGGCCCTCCACAGTCTGTCTGCATGTCGTGTTTACAATGTCTCTGATTCCATGTGCACAATGGGAGACAGTCTACACATCCACGTTGTTTGTGCATGGACTTTGATGTTGTGCGTGTGTGTGTCACAGACGTCCATGTCTGTCCTGCCGATGCAACAGGGACCACTACCTGTGGGGGTCATGGTTGTTTAGCTGTGGTGTATTCATGATGCACCATGTCATGCCAGTGTCCATGTGTCAATACAGGGTCCCTGGGAATCTACCTGTCGATGAGCTGTGATGCCTGGGGCAAATCTTTCCTCACATGTCACTGTGGTGTGTGTTTGGAACGTGACAGCAGTACATGGGTACTGTGACACAGCCTAATGATATCCCACAGCACAACTTGGGACTTGTTGAGGACACATGTTGAACTGTGATGTTAGATGTTAGCCATGTAGGTGCCATACATGTCCTTACGGAACGGCACACGCATCATGTACTTGTGTCTTGTAATGATGTATCATGTGATATTGAGTCTGGTCTATGCCACATATGTGGGGTGACTGACAATCTTTCTTTCTTCACCTATGCACTGCAGGGCACCAGCTGTCCATCGGCCATTCCCTGACCTTGCAATGGTGGTTGAACGGGACTGCATCCGACGGTACCGCTTCACCAGGCCACTGATTGAGGAATTGACGGTGCGGTTGGCCCCACATTTGCAACTTGGCCGGACATACCCTACAGCGCTGACCCCCAAGGTGAAGGTGATGGCAGCCCTATACTTCTTTGCCACCGGTACCTTTCAACACACTGTGGCGTCTGCTGGTGGGATGTCAGACCATGTTCAGCCGTGTGCTCCGTGACGTTTTGGAGGCTATGTTGAGGTACCTGAACCAGTACATCTATTTCCCTAGACTTCAACAACTCACTGACGTGAAGAGTGACTTCTATGCCCTGGGGAGGATGCCGCATGTCATTGGCTCCATTGATGGGACACATGTGGCTTTGGTACCACCACAGGCCCAAGAGCAGGCATACAGGAACTGCAAACACTACCATTCGGTCAATGCACTGGTGGTATGTCTTGCAGATATGAGCATCACACACGTCTGTGCCCGTTTCGCCGGTTCTGCACACGATGCCTACGTGATGAGGAGTAGTCGCATCCCGAGGATGATGTCACAGATGCAGAACCATCGTGCCTGGCTTGTTGGTGTGTACTGACTTTGTACCATCGTGTGTGTTCTGCAATGTAGTGTTCCACCCTCTTTTCCAACTCAGCTAATGTGCAATTGTCTGTATGTAGGTGACTCCGGATACCCCAACATGCCGTGGTTGCTGACGCCCTCAGGAACCCTGTGACACCAGCCCAGATGCGCTACAATGAGGCACATGGTCGGACCAGGAGAGTGATTGAGCGGACATTTGGTCTCCTGAAGAGCCGCTTCCGCTGCCTAGATAAGACAGGAGGGGCCCTCCCATATGCCCCAGCAAAGGTGTGCAAGATTGTCATCGTCTGCTGCATGCTACACAACCTGGCAGTGCGGAAGGAGTTGCCTCTCATCCTGGATGACGATGACCAACATCCGCCACCTGTGGAGGATCCTGGGCTGGACCACGAGGCCAGTGGTGATGATGATGATGAGGGTGATGTCCGCACACAGCTCATCACCAACTTCTTCAGCTGAATGTGAGTATCCAGGGATGTTATGTCAATAATGTGAGTTTGCATGATATGTGTTGGTGGTGCTCTGGTGCTGTTTGAGTGTGTCCATGTGCCACTTGACTGGATGCGTGCAGCAATGTGTCCTTACAGGTAGTCTGTACTCCACAACAGTGTTGACATGCTAACTTGGTCCTGGGTGGGTATCTTGTGACATGTATTGTGCATGAGTATTGCAGTTCTGTCCTGTTCTTCAGTGCTTTTGACTGTGTGTCATTTCTGTCCTTCACAGGGTACTTTCAGAGTTGTTTGGTCAACTGTGATCCCCCGACACCGTGAATCAACTTCCAGGGTGGTAGCTGTCGTTTCCCTACAGGTGATGTGCGCCACACCCATGGACTTCCTTTCTTCTACACTTGTTGACTGTGTGCCCACTGCCAGGTGGGATTACCTTGCATCTGTAGTGGTTACAACATGTTGCAAATGTGTAATAAACCTGTGCTTCACTTTGTGATGTGCGTTGTCTGTGGTCACTCATCTGACTGACATTTGCTTCCTGCACCAGTGGGCTAGTTAACACAGACTGGGAATAGGTGTTGTGTCTGTGCATTGCACCGTATTTCCTGGCAACATCAGTGTAGGCGATGAGTCAGATGGCCCTGGTGTATATGTGTTGTGTAGCCCTGGTGGTGTGTCTCCCTCATATGTGTCACGTCGCCATGACTCACATGCCGGTGTTGTACTTGCTGTAGCAGTTAGCATGCACAGTGTCATTTCACAGATCATCATCTCCACTTCAGAAACAACGTTGTAATCACAACAGAGGCAAGTATGGTGTATTAGTGAGTTTATTGACATACATGTGTGAGTATAGTGCACAGGATGGTGGGTGCTGTACATTGTGATTGTAATCCAAAGTTCCTAGATGATTTGGAAGTCCTGATAGCAGAAATGTCCTGAGTAAAGTCCACAGTCATCTGATACATTGGTCCAACTTGAGCTCCCCATGTCATGTGGGAGAGTTGTGTTGCATTCGACAGGGTGAAGAGTTTGCGCACAAAGGTGATTTTCCGGAACAGGTGTTGGCTTCCTGGGGGTTGTGCATGGCCATCAGCCTCTCAGTTGTCCTTCCTCGGACGACCCCTCTTCTTTGGGGGGGGGACCCTCAAGCGCAGGCTGCTGCGGTGCAGGGGACTCTCTGCCAGAGTCATCCTCCCTCCCTGTGGCAGTTGCAGTTGTTGCAGCACCAGATGTTGTGGGCACACAGGGAGGTGTTGACATGTTGGTGCACATCTGGCGGAGGCATTGTAATATGTCCCTATGCACCGCCGTCTGTTCTTGCAATGTGTCCCACTTGGACTCCATGCGGGACATGTGTAAGTCCAAGCGGGCATGATGGGCAGCCTGCTGCTGTTGAATGTCCCTGAGGATCCCCACTACCTGGCTGAACTCTCCGGTGCTAGTCTGGTACGCATCAGCTATGCGTACCAGTTGTGGGTCATCATGCAGTCCAGACCCCTCTGCAAGCAGCGACCTATGTCTACCACCCTCCCACCACCCCTGGCGACACATGAAGGACCTGCGTTGGCACGCACAGGTGACCCTGGGCCCCCTTGGGGGTTGTTGCTGGTGTTGGTGTCCGTAGCTCCACGTTGGGCCGGGGTCCGTTTGCTGTTGGTGGTGGTGGTCCTTGGTCTGTCCGTGTCGGCAGGGGTGGTCTGTGTGTTGGCAGCTGTTGGAGGGGTGGGTGCAGGGGTGGGTGCAGGGGGTGCAGCTGGTGGTCCTGCTGGTGCTGCATGATGACTCACTGCGGAGGTGCCAGGTAGGTCTTCGTCATCCGAGGTGGGCAGAGGCTGTTCCACACCAGTGAGCTCAGTGTACCCTGGAGCCTGGGACAGGGACTCCTCAGCGTCTGCTGCTGTGTCCCCATCATCACCTGTATTTGGAAGAGACACACAATGTATGTAATGTTTCTACAGGCATCAATGGTTCAAACACCTGACAGTTGTGACTGTACCTCTGGATGCGGGCCTGTACATTGCATTGTCCTAAGTTGTCACAGTCAGCTGTTGATATTGGTGTAGCGCATTGTCCTGACAACATGAAGCATTTCAATGTGAATGTTGAGGTGTGTGCATAGCCAGCATTGGTGGTATTTGGTTGACATCCGGACATCCTTCTCCCTCCAGCCCAGTTATCCCACCATGAAGCATGCCACCCTTGCAGTGGGTGCAGGTTGACTCTCAGGATGTCAGTCAGTGGTGTCCTGCTGTTGGTTGGTGGCCAGTTCCCATCAGGGCCTTGTGCTCCCCACAACAGAGCAGCAGTGTCAGACATCTTTGATGGGGCTTTCCACTCTCTGTGAGGTGTGCATGCTTCAGTGTGAGCTTGCTGGGCCATGTGGGGGGATGTTGAGCTGTGACTACCACTCCCATCCTGCTATTGCCTCCACCCCCTTCCCAGCATGCCCATACTTCCTTCCTTTTGAGTGTACTTCACTGTGTGTGGGTGTGACAGCAATGGCAAGATGGCTGACAGTGGTGTCCTGCTGTTGGTTGGTGGCCAGTTCCCAGCATGGCCTTGTGCTCCCCACAACAGAGCAGCAGTGTCAGACATCTTTGATGGGGCTTTCCACTCTCTGTGAGGTGTGCATGCTTCAGTGTGAGCTTGCTGGGCCATGTGGGGGGGATGTTGAGCTGTGACTACCACTCCCATCATGCTATTGCCTCCACCCCCTTCCCAGCATGCCCATACTTCCTGCCTTTTGAGTGTACTTCACTGTGTGTGGGTGTGACAGCAATGGCAAGATGGCTGACAGTGGTGTCCTGCTGTTGGTTGGTGGCCAGTTCCCAGCATGGCCTTGTGCTCCCCACAACAGAGCAGCAGTGTCAGACATCTTTGATGGGGCTTTCCACTCTCTGTGAGGTGTGCATGCTTCAGTGTGAGCTTGCTGGGCCATGTGGGGGGGATGTTGAGCTGTGACTACCACTCCCATCATGCTATTGCCTCCACCCCCTTCCCAGCATGCCCATACTTCCTTCCTTTTGAGTGTACTTCACTGTGTGTGGGTGTGACAGCAATGGCAAGATGGCTGACAGTGGTGTCCTGCTGTTGGTTGGTGGCCAGTTCCCAGCATGGCCTTGTGCTCCCCACAACAGAGCACCAGTGTCAGACATCTTTGATGGGGCTTTCCACTCTCTGTGAGGTGTGCATGCTTCAGTGTGAGCTTGCTGGGCCATGTGGGGGGGATGTTGAGCCGTGACTACCACTCCCATCATGCTATTGCCTCCACCCCCTTCCCAGCTTGCCCATACTTCCTTCCTTCTGACTCTGCTTCCCTGTGGGGTAGTGTGCCTGTGCTGAATGGATGGCTGACAGTGTTGTCCTGGCGTTTGTTTGGCTACAAGTCCCATGTGTGTCACTGTGCTTCTCACAGCATGACCCAGGGTGGTGGTTCTTTGTGGGATAAATATTTTTAGTGTGAGGCAATGCATTTTCCCAGGTGAGTTGTGTGTAGTTTGGGTTAGGGGTGTGTGTGGGAAGAGCTGCTGGTAACTATGGTCATAGCTGTCAGTCCTCCTTCCCACCCAGCCAAATATCCCACCACGGAACTTGCATCCATTGCAGGGAGTGCAAGTTGTCTTTCAGGATGTCAGACAGTGGTGTCCTGCTGTTGGTTGGTGCACAGTTCCCAGAAGGGCCTTGTGCTCCCCACAGCAGTAGCCAGTGTCAGCCATCTTGTCAGTTGTTTTCCACTCCCTGTGATGTGAGCATGGTTCAGAGTGGTGTTGATGGGCGTATTGTGATGGTGGGCAATATCTGTGACTACGACTCCCATGATGCTATTGGCTACACTGACTTGACCAGCATACACAGAATTCCTTCCTTTCTGTGGGATTCCCTGTGTGGTGGGGTGTTGTAGTGGTGGCTACATATCTGACAGTGTTTGTTGGTTAGATTTGTGCCACTGCCTAGCTTTATTTGTTGTAGGGTTTGTACATGTCATGACACAGTTACATATCACTATGAGATGGCATGTATTGTGTTTATCTGACTGACATACACATCTTGGGATGATTCTGGTTTTGTTGCTGTGTATTTGCTAAGGGTGCATGGTTTGACTATCCCCTTGACAGTGATGTGTGTGTATTGTCACACGATATTGGGTATATTGGTTGTGTACTCACCAGGCTCTGGGATGTCTTCTAGTCCATAGACGCTCACTGGTGGTAGGATGGCCCGCACCTTCTCCTCCCAGGGCCTGAGGTATAGTGGTTTGGCAGGAGGGCCACTGCCGGTGTGTTGGCTCAAGATGTAATCCTTCTTCAGTAGGTCCCTGACCCTCCTGCGCACATCATACCACCTGTTCTGGATGTCTTCCTTTGTGCGCAAACATGGTGATTGTGCGTTCACCCTGTCAACGATCCTCGCCCACATCTTGGTTTTCTGTGACATGGGGGTCTGTTGGACCAGTGTACCAAACAGCTGTGGCTCTATCCTGAGGATCTCATCTACCAGGACTTCCAATTCACGATCTAGGAACTTTGGATTCTTCTTGGGGGGCATGGTGATGGGTGGTGGTGGTGAGTGATGTGTGTGTTGGTGTGCAAGTGAGGGTGTGTGAGTGTGTGTTTTGCTGGGTGTATGTGAGGGTGCTATTTGTTGAGGTGCTGATGGTGTGTGGCTTGTGTGATGGATGAGCTGTGAGTGTGTGTGTGGTTGCTGTCTGTTGGTGTTCTGTGCTGGCAGGTCATTTGAATTTGCAAAGGATCATGGTAGGGATTTGTGTCCTTTATATGGGTGGAGTTGTGGGTGTCTTTGTTCCCTGTTCCCCCCCCCAGTATTTATTGGCTTTGTATTTGCTTGTTTGGCCTTTTTTTTGTGTTTTTCCCTTTGTACTTTTTGTGCAGGTAGGAGACGTTCTTCTGACCGAGTCGGACCCTGCAGTTGTCTCGTGCGAGCTTCTCCTAGTCGTTCACGCTGTGTTTGTGCTGTTTCCTGTGCTGCGTACGCGTCGGTCGCGGTGTATTGGGTTGCTTCGGCTCGCTGTTTTGTATGCGTGTCGGTCGTACGGCTTGAGCTCCGTGCGACTCGGTCGTGTTTTCCACGCGTTGCATCGTACTTGGTGGGTCGGAGTTCGCGGGTACGTTTCGTTCAGGATTCTTCCTGGTGCGTGTCGGTCGGTTCGATTCGCGTGCTTTTCCGGCCGGATAGCTGTTTTCCGCGCGGTTCGGTCGTTCGGCTTGTGTTCCGTACGAGTCGGTCGGATTTTGCACGCTTTTCATCGTACTTTGCGGGTCGGGCTGCACCGGTACGTGTCGGTCGGAATTAATTCCGGCTCCGAGTCGGTCGGTACGTTTTCCGGCCCGAATCGGAATCGGCCCCTTAGTGTCCTGAAGTTTCCCTGACTTAATAATTACTGTAGTGGGAATAGTAATTTTATATGTTTAGTGTCCAGCATCTTCCCTGACTTAATACTGACTGGAGTGGGAATAGTAATTTTTATGTGTTTAATGTCCAGCCTCTTCTCAGACTTAACTGACTGGAGTGGGAATAGTTATTTATATATGTTTAATGTGCAGCACCTTCCCAGACTTAATACTGACTGGAGTGGGAATAGTGATTTACATATGTTTAATGTCCAGCACCTTCCCTGACTTAATACTGACTGGAGTGGGAATAGTAATTTTATATGTTTAGTGTCCAGCATCTTCCCTGACTTAATACTTACTGGAGTGGGAATAGTAATTTTTATGTGTTTAATGTCCAGCACCTTCCCAGACTTAATACTGACTGGAGTGGGAAATAGTAATTTATATATGTTTAATGTCCAGCAACTTCCCTGACTTAATACTGACTGGAGTGGGAATAGTAATTTATATGTGTTTAATGTGCAGCACCTTCCCAGACTTAATACTGACTGGAGTGGGAATAGTAATTTATATATGTTTAATGTCCAGCACCTTCCCTGACTTAATAATGAATGGAGTGGGAATAGTAATTTATATATGTTTAATGTCCAGCACCTTCCCTGATTTAATATTCACTGGAGTGAGAATAGTAATTGTTATATGTTTAGTGTCCAGCACCTTACCTGACTTAATATTGACTGGAGTGGGAATAGTAATTTAAATTTGTTTAATGTACAGCAGTTTTTATTATTTAATGCATACTGTATTGGGAATAGTAAATTATATATGGTTAATGTTTAGCATTTTTTGTTACTTAATTCTAAGTGTAGTGGGAAGAGTAAATTATATATTGTTTATGTTTACCACCTTCAATGAATATTGTTTAATTGTATTGGGAATAGTGAGTGATATATGTTTATGTACAAATATATTTTTAAAATTATTTATAATTTATCTAAAATTTTTAGATTACATATATGTTTTTTGCTGTGTATTTATTAATTTTATATAAAGAGTTGTAGGAAAATTACAGTATGTGTTTTTATATGTGAAGAAATATAAATGTGTTTTATTATGTGCAGTGATAATGAATTTTTATTGTGTAATTGATGTATAGTTTATAATTTACTAGTAAAAAAACCAATCTGATTATTTATAGTAAATTAAAAGTGTACATTTATCAAATTAATATATTTAAGTAAAATATTCAATAATAAGATATACATATAAAAAAAATTAGACATTTATTTTTTTCAAACAACTTTTATTTTTGTATAAGTAGGTAGAAAGAGAAAAAAATTATTTTATTTATAGTATGGAATAGAAATTAATAAAAATACACAAAATATGTCTATTTTTATTTAAGGAACATAAATTATTTTACATACATTTATTAGTTAATTGAATTTTTTAAGGAAAAAAACATTTTATGATATAATTGTATTTTATAACAAAAGTATTCTTATTTTGATATACAAACAATATTTTGTTATTATTTTACAAGAGTTGTAACATTGTAATATATTTATACAAATAATATAACCATTTTTGGCATGTATATACACAAAATAAAGCATTGTATGGTTAATTATTATTTAATATTGTAACATTATAATGCTGTAGTGAATATTGTTTATCATTTTCAAATAATTATCACTTTATTACATTTTAATACATTTTTAATTAATATTATTAGTATATAAAATATTAATAATATTAATTATTACATTGTTGTATTGCATGAAATATTTTTTTTAAACAGGTAAGTTTTATTTAACATTTCTATATAATTAATATGTTTTTTATAATTAATATAATTATAAAAAATACATATATAATTATAATAATAAATATATTTTTATATTAATTATTATTATAACTTTACAAAGTATAATAAAATATATAATAGTTTTTAAATATAGAGAAAATTGTACAACATAAGAAAAATATATCTGACATTTATACTTTGATATAATGCATTTTTTTAACATTATTCCTTTTTTAAACATTTATTTAAGCAGCCATTTTTAGTTCACAGGGACTATTTTGTAACCACGTACTGTTATTTTGGGTCATTGAGGACCAGAGAAGCTCGCGGTTGGAAGCTGCGTCGCGTCGAGCAAGGTAAGGGAAATTGTAATTCTTTTTATAACTTAATACTTATGTTTTAGTCTAGTTAGGATATATATATTGTATTTATAGTTAGGTCGTTGCGTTTTTGGTGTGCTGTACTTGTTAGTTATATTTTAGTGAGATGTCGTGAGTTAGTGTTTGAGGCGTTGTGTAGACAGACGATAATATGACTAAATATGTGTTGTTTTGTTGATATAAATTAATGTTATTGTATTTAATGAATGTATTTTGGTGTATTTGTGTGGGTGGGTATGCTTTCAATCTTTTTTGCAGGTTACTTTTAATCGACTTTACGTTGGAGAGACAGACGCGTTTTAAAAAAAAACTGTGTATTAGTTTGTTAAACTAATATTATTATCACAGTTTCTTTTATTTTTCGGAATTTCCTGGAGCGATTTTTATATTTTTATCTTTTTCGGGTTTTTGAGGGTTTCCGTTATTTGGATTTCGCAAGGATGGATTTATATAGGACCTGTTGGATTTTTGCATTTGTTTTTGGGCTTTTTTAAACTTTAACATGGATTAACAAACAGATGTAAGGATTATTACTTGTTGGAATACATCTTCTACAGCTACATAAACCGTAAGTCTATTTTTTTTAAATTAATTGGGTGGGGAATGTTGTTAAAATTAATTGTGATATATAGTATATTTTGATAAATATTATTTATTTGTAAATATATATTTTTTTAGTTAAAAAAATATATATCACAAATAAGTAATAATTGTGAAAATATAATATTAATATATGTGTGTAAAGTGTTTGTTTTGTGAACGAAAAAATGTATAATAGCTGTGGAACTGTAGTTTATAATATGCTTTTGGCTATTAGGGATAGGTAATCTAGGCCTCTTGTTGATGGGTATAGGGTAACCTGACTTTGCAGTAGCTCAAACATTTTTTTAGTTTGTTTAGTTAATTTGGGACATATTTGAGTTACAGATTGTCCATCCGTAATTCTTGATAGCTTTGTTCTTTTTGTATAGATTGTAGTAGTTTTTGTAGGGTAGGTTTACCTCTGCTTGTTGTTGCTTGGAAGGCATTATGCCATCCTTCAACACTATTATTTGTTTTGGCTTCTTTATTTAAGGTACTTAGGTACACATTCCACCAAGGAATGTGGAACTTAGGTTGCCTTCTATGCCCTGATCTATGCAGTCTTCCCACCCAGGTATCCTCAAAGTAGTCTAGTAGTGGGCTTATTTTGTCTTCGTTCCTTTTGTAATAGGGGCTCTCTATTAGAATATTGTAGTGCTCTGCTACATCAGTTACAGGTACATATGCTAGTGCTATTAGCTTTTTAATTTGGTAGGCGAAAGTACTGTCTGTAGCATATTGTACACTTGGGGGCCGATTCCGATTCGGGCCAAAAATCTCTCCGACCGAGCCGGACCCGGAGAGATTTCCGACCGAATCGGACCCGTGCAGCCTGACCGAACGAGTACGATGCGTCCGTATGCTATCGTACTCGAGTCGGTCGGACTCCCATTGAAGTCAATGGGAGCCGGTCGTACAACGCGTACGCAGGCTCCCATTGCCTCAATGGGTGCGAGGCGAACAAGGGCACCCCCTACAGCATGTACGCGGCGAAGCAACTCGCGCCGTATACGCACAGGTAGGGGGGACCCATGGGTCCCCCCTTTGTGCGACTCGCGCGGCTACGCGTACAGGGGGGTCCGACACGGACCCCCGAAGTACGGCTCCGACTGCTCTTTCGAGCCGGGCGGCGCGTGTCGGTCGGACTGCTCGCGGCGCGCATCGTACTTACCCGGCCGGGGAACGTCTCCATTGCGCGGTGCGAGTCGTGTCCGAGCGAGTCGGTCGGTGCGGTTCGACCCGGGAACGTGTCGGTCGGAGCGGTTGGGACGCCCAATCGAGTCGGTCGGCGATTTCGCATCGTACTCGCTCGTCCGGACGCACGTACGAATCGGTCGGGAAATAGGGCTCCGAATCGGATCCGGTTAAGCCGAATCCAATTCGGAGCCCTACCGGCCGAGATCGGAATCGGCCCCTTAGGGTTGATTTTTGTAGATGTCTCCAGAGACTCTGGTTAAAATGATAATAGCAACCCTGGATTGCTGTGTGTGGATAATTTTTCAGTATAGCATTTAACATGGCTATTTCAAAATCAATAATTATTTTTGAAGGAAAAGAATTATTGCTTTCTTCTTTTATTTTAGTGAGTATATCTATGTAGGTAGTTTGCTGTTTATTTGATAATAGGGCATAGATGAATGGAATATTTGAATGTTGGTACAATCCATGCACTGTGTACAGCTGGTAAAATGGTTTTGGACAGACTTTGAAAGTTCCATCCATCATCCAGGTGTCACATTGCTGTAATTTAACTAAATTGTTTGCAGTAGCAAACATAATTATTCTTTTATCTGGGCATTTGTTATCAAAAAATATAAATGGTACTTTAGTGGGAGTAATGCTTAATTCTGGTGGAATAACTACTTCTGCAAACGTTTTAGGGGCAGGTATGGTACTTGTAGCTGCTTTTTTGTCTGGCAATAGTTCTTTTTAAAGAAGCTATGGACGGTAATTGTCCTGATGCATGTTGAGGTACTTTTAATAGTTGCTCTTTTAGTATTTGGGTAGTTGGTTTATCAGTACTAGTGCTTGCTTCTTTTATACTTTCAAGAGCATCTCTAACCTCAATCTCTGTTATGTTTGGGGGTGATTATGTTCTTTTACAGAAAGAACAGTAGTTTCATGAGTAGTAGCTCTTCCATAGCATTTGTTAGAGTAGTATTTGCTACACTTCCAAAACACTTTAAGGCCAGTTTGTTTCTCCTGTGTATAGACATACCCCATATAACATAATAACATTTTATTTTTTTGTGACATTACAAATTCTGCACCTTCAGTCATGTTGTTTTGTTTTATGCTAGGGAAAATTAAAAAAACAAAATTTTTAATATAATAAATACCAAATATTTATTAAATACAGTTACATTTCAGTGAATATACTTACAATGTTTAGTTTGATGTAAATAAAATTGTCCAGGAAATGATTTCAAGCTTTATTTTCTATTTTTTTATGTAATTTCTGTTGGGAAGAGAAAACAAACATTTTAATAATTTGATTATATTGTTTGTAGATGATAGGGATTTTAGGGGGAAAGGGTTATTTGGGTGGGTATTTAAGGGTGTTTAATAATTGAAAATTATATACTTACTTTTTAATTGTATTTAGGGGCCCATTAGGATGTCGGGCGGAAGCACTACCGCCGTGCTGTCGGAGGCAAAACCCACCAGTTACCGTCCGCCCGCCGCGGCCCACACGCCCGCCCAATTAGGATGTGTAAAATCAGCAAAACACCGCCCGTAAGCACGCGACGACGCCCGCCATCAAAGTGCGCCCGTACACGTAGCGGCGCCAGCCAATGGAGGCACACCGTCCGACGAAATCACGTACCGCCCGGCGTACAAATTACGATGCCGCAAACAAACAGCTCCCCGGCTAAGAGACACCGCACGAGATAACAAGGCGGAAACTCAACCGCACGAGTACGGACACCAAAAAAGCGGCCCACCCCGACATGAATCCTGCACTCCAGGCCATCCCCATGCTCTACCTGATGCAGCACCTAGGAATCAACGCGCCGCGGCGACGCAGGTAGGCAGACACACAACAAGGGCACGCAAACACCGCACACAGTGCAAGGGCGGAAAAAATGTACATGGCCCCCCCAGACACCCCTGTGTGGACAGGACACATCCACCACTGCACCCACAAATGTCACACCGGGCAAAATGAAACAACTCGCAACAACCGGGCACACACTACCCGGGACCAGGAACTGACGTCCCCGTCACGGCAACGCAGCGCAGCGGCGATGACGCAGCTACACATGCACACAACGCAGAGGCCAACTACAGCGCCATGCATGAGCCGCACACAAATAACACAGGCACACAACTACACACACCACACACCAGCCTCACCCTGAACGCACATGTCACGTGGCATTCCTGTATCAGTCATGTCCCCAACCGGCAACTCACAGGTGCCAACATGACGCCACACAAGTGTACCGAACAGGGCAGTGACGTCACGCCAAAATAGGACACACCCTTGTGTGCATAACATGGCGAAGCACACAGCGGCTGCTACATCACGCCGCAGAATATGTACCTCGTCTGCAAAAGGCACGCCAGTACCATACAAAAATACCAATACCATCCTGCACCCAATACCAATACATGCAATACGTAACATGAAAAAACCCGGGTGCCTGACAACAGGTGTTACCAATTACAACACACACACACAAGGCCCAACGTATAGCGGAAACGCAGCGTGCCGCCCACACACGGGAAAGCAGATAGCACTGAATGGCCTTCCATTCCCACTCTGAAACCACATTTCGACAAAAAAAGCCGGAGAATATAGCTAATGTCCCAACAACAAGCCAAACAGAGGCCTGCCGAGGAAACCGTCCAATGTGCAGATAGCGCACAACATGAAAAAGTTCTGACCACAAAAAAAATATAAGACCACTCCTCTATGTGGTTCACATGCAAGTAATCTGGAAGGAGTCAGACACCACTGACCTTGACCATTCATAGAAGCATGTGGGATGAGGACCTGTGTCCTCCGCACAAGCTACTATAACCCAAACCCTGCCTCCGTACGACTATTCCAGATTTCCCAGCATCGTCGGAGGGTGCACTCTGCTGACTGCACAGCCGGCTGGAGCACGCCATCACATCGCCCTGTAGCAAAATGGCAGTCGCAACACACCTACCCAACTACACCGGACAGATGCAGCTCTACATGGACAGCCTGCTACAGATAGTGGGCTGTGAAAACCTGGCCACGCTGAACGTAAGTTACCGAGTAACTTACTGCATCGCAATGTTCAGCTGCGTCATCCCCGTCTTCTACTGTCGGAGGTGTCCCTTCCACTGTCCTGTGGATTTATGTCTCTCCAACCCGGCATGTCCAAAGGCGGACCTGGTACAACTGTTCGCCCCCTGGACGCACACGACAGGATCTGTTCAGTCTATGGGGGCATGGCGTATGTGGCTGCAATCGGACACACACTGCAATGGGACATGTGTGCCTCCACACAACGGATTCTGGATCACAGTTTCATCGAATCTCACCCAACATGTCCCATCAGGCTCCTACAAGGGACAACTTACGATGAACACATTGACAGCCACCATCCGCTTCATTGGATGGCATCCATGTATAACACCAATGCCATGGAAGCCCTGCTGGAAGGTGTCGCATACCTGACAACCTGTCAATTCGTCGGGCCCCGACGCAATACCCCCAATGAACAATGATGTTCAACACCGTACCTATGCTTGGCTTTCGCAAGGACTGGGCAGTTACCTGTACAACAACTATACCATACAACCTGCAACAAACACCACACTATCAACTCCACTGCCATGACATCGGACATTTTCGGGACATTCTCTCTGTTCCTCACCACATCCAATATCTCTGCATGAACAGGGGGAGGCAGAGGTATGGGACTTGTGTACAGTAACAACATGGACAATACTGCACGAACAACTATGCTATAATATGTATCCTGCGCACATGAACATATGCACCGGTCAGTGCACACTAATCTGTCAGCTGTATCACGTGAGAACTGTCACCTCACCCTTGTCTGTACTTCCGTGCCAGGACTTTTGCATGGACAACAAATGCATCCCCCAACAACATGACCCCAGTGAATGTGACATGTTCAGTAGCCACCACATTGCAACAACTAGTGACACGCTGCTGCATGCACGTAGGCTCATGCTCTGATGTCACCCCTCACGCACGTGTGTCGTAGTAACTACTGTAGTAAACCTGTACCATGGAACTGAGATGTACTGTACCTATGATGTCAAGCTGTCTCGTAGGCAAAATGATTACTGTCTGTGTCAAACTCGAGAGCTCCTCAGTAGCTAACAAATGTACATTAGCATAGCAAGGGCAAGGCAGTTGTAACTCTGAAGCCCTCATTCCACAGTCAACAACTAATCACATCTACCCCTAACCCCTTATGTATGTGTAATCATGCTAAGTAGATCCTCCACATGCATTTCGCTGCCAGTAGTGTCCACTATACTGCATCACAGAGGACGTAAGTCCAAATACATGGCTTGAAGCAAAAATGTGACTCCGCTGAATCATTTCACAAACACAAGTACGAATGAGAGAGGATGAGTGTGTGAAGTACACGACAGTCGTGAGATGACCATGTAGTCCACTGTCACTGTATATCAACGCAAATGAGTAGCCGCAACAGTGGCCACAGTGCAATACCACTGCTCCTGGAGCAGGACATGTCAGACTCTGAAGGTGCCCGATAGATCATCACATCAACACTGACGGCCTGGTCAATACAAAGCACAGTCCTACACATGTCTACAATTTCCCACACAGTCTGACCACACACTCAGCAACAAGAAGTAGGAGCCACGCAAAAGCATGCCACAGCAATGCCTGTCAAAACACACACACGACATCAGTTTGGGTGGGCAGCACTGCACAATGAGTAAGAACTGCAGAAAATCTGACATGCACAATTGAACTAGGCACAATCCTGACAGTGACACATCCTGCACACACACAACGTCTGAACCATAACAAGTAGGAGTCATCCTGAACTGCAAGGACACACCCACACACTGCATTCCGTGCAACATACAACACACACATCTCATCATATACACAGACCTCAACACGGTTACAAACATCCACCATGGGCCTGGGAAACATATGTGTGTAGTCGACATGGCCACAACACACACCCACACCAACGCCACCCCAAACTCACACCACCCACCACCCACCACCACCTCCCAAATGCACACATTGAGAGTAGGCCATGTGCCCAGGCACAATGCACAGCACAAGACCAACATACACCTACACCGCTGGCCACACAGCAAGTAAGCTCACACATGCCCGCATACTCAGCGCATGCTGCCAGTCCACCTGTGGCTAGACTCACACCCTGTGCATTGCATGCACGCAGACATGACACGGATACATTTACCCAGAAATAACACCAAATACATGCAGTCAATCCGTTGCACAGAAAAGCAGATTCATCACACACACAAGTAGCAGAGTCTGAAAGAAGTGAAGTCCCTGCCACGTGTACAACACATTGGAATGTGAGACCAGACATTGTAATTGCTGAGGTCACATACACGGCATGTGCCCCACTTAACCAAGCACACACTACAACAACTGCAATAATCAACTACACAGATACAACCGACTACAGGAACAACAGCATCCAGTCACAGATTACATCGACAGGCGGCATAACTCATCAACCCCAGGGACAGTGCACAGTTCGATGTGCCGAGTAGTGACACGTAGTGCCGCGGATGCAATGTGTGTTAGTGTGCCCTGCCATGGCCAGCCAAAACTGCCATGGCAGTCACAATATCCATCACAGCCACCACTGTGTCAGAAGGAGATGTGTGAGTGTGCCTACCAATCTAACAGGATGCCAGTACGACTCGGTGCTGTGTGTGTGCTACGGGACAGTTGCAGGTCCGGCCCTGAGAGAGTAGCACAACTGTGGAAGACACACATGTGTCATGTGAAGCGGGAGTTACGCTTGGCCCAGGTGGGTGGGTGTGACGGGTAGGTGCGCACAATGCAATGTTGAAACACACTGTGTTGGGAAGATTCGGGAGCACTAGATTACCGCTGTCTTGGGCATTTGTAAAGACCACCTGTCTGGGGACGAATGTGAACACGTGTGTGCACAACAGGCAGCCACACGAAAGATGCTGCATCAGGTGTAGACGTCAGCCCACCCTCTGGGGACATGCTGGATACTGCTGTGCGTCCGCCAGGCCCTTGCCAAGGCACGCACATCCCCTGTCGACCAGGTGTACCCCCAACATCGTCCACCTGCACAGGCTATCCAGGGCACGGGATGGCAGTGGAGCATGGTGGGTGAGAGGTCATGGCGCGCTCCTCCTGGGCACATCACGCAGGCAACACATCCTCATTGTGCAGCATGGCACAAGTCAAATATAAGTAGTGGGGGGACGCACAAATCGCGCCCGGGAGTGACGTCACGGAAGGTGGCTCGCACCTTCGCACTCATTGCCTATTTCCCCACACACGTTACATGCCATTGCAACAGAGTAGCCAGCGCGTGCACAAGCAGCTCCAAGCTCGCCCCAGAGAGGTCAAAGAGTGAATGTGTGGGTCCATTAGCTCCAGTTGGACGCGTCCTGGGCCGCTAGGGCAGCTACAGCCTCTGTGTGTTGCAGGTGGTGTATCCGGACTGCGGAGCCTGTCATGCATTGTCAATGTTGTCCAGGTCTCGAGTCGGGGTACCACGCAGGTGGACGGCGTCCCACCACTGATTATACCGCGAGACAGACAACTCTTTCAGATGGACCCACACATACACTCTTTGGCCTCTCTGGTGCGAGCTCGGAGCTGCCTGTGCACGCGCTGGCTTCTCAGATGCAAACGCATATTGGGGTGAGCGAGGGAGGCCATAAGTCTGACGGTGCAAGCCACCTTCCAACATGTCACATCCGGTCGGGACGTCAGCGTCCCCCACTCCTCCGATTCAGGACTCGTGCACTGCTGCCGTCAGATGTGCCACTCCCCAGGGGGTGGGGAAAGGGTCAGGAATGTCAGACTGAGATTGGCGCAGTTGAAGGCACACCTTCACTGGGGGTGACAACCATTGGACGGTCTGGTGTAGTCCACCCACGCCTACATGTGGGCCCTCCATCATCCATGTCTCCTGCGGCTAAGTGATGTCATGGGCAATGACGTAAGTGAGGAGAGCTGACTGCCCCACGCACAGATGGCGCATCAGCTCAACAGACCCAGCACTGGGGCAGCAGGGGTCACATGTGCAGGGGCAGCTGTGCCTGGTGTGAAGGACACCCTATCCTTCATCCCTGTGCCGACACGTGTTGCACCAGTGGAAGTGGATGGGAGGGCGGTCATTCGCCTCCGCGTGGCTGAAGAAGACCCAGAGTCCACGTCCCCTGTGTCATACAACATGGATGCATCACCTCAGTCCTCAGATAACGCCGAAATTGCACACTGGGCCTGTGGTTCATCCAGCACACGTCTAGCCCCTCCGAGGCGCAGGTCACAACTGTCTCACTCAGCAGCTGTGCAGCTGCTACATCCGAAGCCACCCCACTGTTGAGCGTCCCCTGTCCCTCAGCACCCAGGGGAGATGCCACATGAGAGAGAGCGAGGTGGTCCCACTCATCTGGCATCAATGACACAGACATGTGCAAGGGAAGCAGCACAGAACATACCCAAATCCACATATAGCACGATACCTGTGCAATAGTATACAGCCACCACAATCAACACCCAATGGCTGGCGTACAGGAAAGGAATGCGCGAATTAGTGCCACGAATGTAGTGCACATCGCACTACATACGGCCTGTGTCACCCTGCGACCATAGCCCCAACTCGCGTTGTGCACAACCACTATCCTGATGGTGGCAAGGATGTCCACTATGTAATTAGGCCAAACACATACCTGCATGGAGCAGAATGGGAAACTACTCACACAGACTGCAACCTGACAGCCCACAATGGCCATGAGCCCATGCCATCCACCTGTCGTTCACACGAGCACAACTGTTGTTGCACGGTGTGCCGGATGTGCAAGTACCAGAGACACTTTTCCGGAGGGTCCTGAACAGGAGACACATGTAACCCACTGGGCAGTCTGTGTTGTCACCTACTGGCATTGTGCAGTCAATGTGCAGCCCAGGCCTGCTGGGACTGAGAAGGGCAGCATGGCCCCAGCCTGCCATACTCACGAGCAACAAGTGCTCTGAGACCTGCATTGCCAATTGGCTGTGTCACTGGATGTCTGACATGAAGTTGCCATGTACCACCACTCGGGAGGGACAGACATGGCAAAGCGCCCGGGAGCTCACATACCCCTGCCACCTGCAGTAAGCATGGTGAGCAGTGCATGTTGGAACCCCACAGGCTCTGACTCCTGGTGCTGCGGATCAACGACATGTGTGTCCCCCACATGCACTCCCACACACACTGTGGTTGTCTCACACACACAACTTTTGCAAGGGATAGCCATGTGCAGTGTGCGTGGAGCTCGGAATCCAGGATCTCCAGCTCCTCGCTGGTGAGTGGACCTGGACATATCTTCAGCGTCATCGACGTTAAGGTGGACAGGTGGCAGCAGCAGGTGTTGTTGAGGGATGCCAGGCTGCAGTCCCTGGTAGCTGTGGTAATGCCGGTCTCACTCCCACAGTCATATAGCCCCCTGGGGCAGTTTCAGTGGGTCCAAGCCGCTGCAATTGGTGTACCGTGTCTGCCTGCTTAAATTGCAGACGATGGCCTTCCAGCTGGCCCGTGACGCTTTCCTCCATTGCGGGACACGCAGGGTGCAACCGCGAGGGCCATTGGAGTTGGTCGTAAGGGCCTGGCCCATGGCGGGTACAGTCCGCTGATGCCATGTGCACTACACAGTATGATGTGCGCAATGCATATGCAGGTGTGGCCATGACTTGTGTGTGGGAGCAGGTGCACACTGGACAGGGCCACAACATTCTGTGCGCATGGGCAGGGACGGCCAGTGCTCAGCCTCCACATGTCTGTTGGCACATCATCATGTACACATTGGCATGGGAGCATGGGACATGCATATGCACACACATGCCATCTTTCACTATGCACATCTCCCACTTGGCACGTGCTACGTTACGTGTCACTTGTGTTGTGTATTTGCAATCACACAGCTGTGTTGTCATGGAGCTGTCAATGTGTACACCTGTCAATGTGTTTTAGAGGTGTGATCCGTACAGTGCTGTACATAGGGTGAAGTAGGGACATCAATGACTGTCTCATATCCACTCGTGCAACAGGACCCACTTGTTTTTGCCGCTCAGCCTGTGTCCATTGCGTTGTTGGTGTGTGCCATACTCACCCAGCCGCGGAAGCTGTGTCAGGCACAGCAGCTAGTTATATTGCCGTGGTGTTGCCGCTTCCCAAATATGCAGTCTGATATCATCGTCATGCCTTACAAGTTGTTAAGGCCTAAATCCCCATGTGCATGCTCATAGCAATGGTTTGTGACACTGCTCATTGCTATTGGTAAGGGGACCTGTGTAAGTGTATTGTGGCTGTGCTGTCCCTACTTGTCAGCTGTTCTGTGATTCAATTGCTTGGTCAGTCATTTTTGTTTTGTGTTTGTGGAAATGCCATGTGGCGTGTTGCTTTGACATGTGTCCACTTCCATCTTTCCTAGGAGGAGACCAAACATACATCGCCCCTACCAATTGCTGTCAGACATGGAGGACGTGGAGGTAATCCGGAAATTCCGACTGGACCGACCCACCCTGCATCGCCTATGTGCCTTGTTGGAACCCCACCTCCGTCCTCGCAGGGTGTATCCGACTGCATTTACCCCCACGGCTAAGGTGATGGCTGCACTACATTTCTTCGCCACTGGGTCATTCCAACACACAGTGGGCAGTGGAAGTGGGATGTCCCAGCCCATGTTCAGCATGGTGCTACGTGATGTACTGTCAGCTATGATGCTGTACAGGAACAGGTACATACGATTCCCCAGGGCTCGTGAATTGGCGGCAGTGAAGGGTGATTTCTATGCCCTTGGATGGATCCCCCACGTTGTTGGTGCAATAGATTGCACCCATATTGGCCTTGTAGCACCACAGGCCCTGGAGCACATATATAGGAATCGGAAGCACTTCCACTCCCTGAATGTGCAAGTGGTGTGCCTTGCGGACATGGTCATTACACACGTGTGTGCGAAGTTTCCAGGATCGGCCCATGACTCGCACATCATGCGCAACAGCATCCTACCACGTCTGATGACCAATCTGCAACCGGACCGTGCTTGGATTGTTGGTGAGTATGTGTACTCGTGTAGCGTGGCTGTTGTGCGATGCTGTCTTGGGGACAGTTGGAATTGCAACTAATCTCGGTATTCCTCACACCCAGGGGACTCTGCTTATCCGAATGGGCCTTGGCTGCTCAGCCCATTACGTAATCCTCGGACACCAGCTGATGTCCGCTACAATGAGGCACATGGCAGGGCCAGACGTGTGGTGGAGCGGACTTTTGGCCTCCTGAAGTCCAGATTCAGATGCCTGGACCGCACCGGGGGTGCACTGGCGTACTCCCCACAGAAGGTGTGCCAGATAGTTGTGGCATGCTGCATGCTGCACAATCTGGCTATTCGCAAACAGATCCCCCTAATAGTGGATGACGGTGATCAGCCCGGGCCCCCGCCTGCAGACCAGGACGGGTCCAGTGAAGAGGACAGTGGAGAGGAGGAAGCTGTGAATGTGCGTCAGCAGCTCATCGCCCGCTACTTCACTTGAAGGTGAGTGACCATGTACGACGGCTGATGTAGCTGTAGTTGTGCAGGTGTATGTGTGCATTGTGACGGAGACCTTTTGTTCACTGAGTGCTGTGTGGCAACGGTCCATGTCCAGGGTAGTATGCCACTGACTGTGGCATTGTGCCCCGTTGCTCTGTGAGATGTGTGTACATTGCATGTAGTTGGTGACAAGTACTGTGTGATGGGTGTGTGACACACTAATTGAATGGACTCTTGTTCTGATTTTCACCCCTAGGTCCCTACAACATCTCCTGGCCTATCTACATGCCACACGCAGAGGCATTCCTGCTCATGTTGGCGGTTGCACATCGTTGATTAAACCCAGGGCACATGAAGCAGATTGTGATCAAGGTGTATTTATTTACAGCGGTGAAATGTGATTGTGTGCAAGGTGATAACAGAAGTGGTGCATGCTGTGACAATGAGTTGACGGACATGGCTGCGTGATGGTCAAGGTGTACCCATGAAGTTCTATGTCCACAGTCCAACAGACACATGCCATTCACATGGCAGTGTGGGGTAGGATCGTAGTCAAAGTCAGTGCAGTAGGTGGTCAGGGTGGCTGGCTGACTCACTGGCGTTTGGAGCGTGCGTAGTCCTCTCTGGACACCTGTTTCCTCTTCGGACGGCCCCTTCCACGTTTGGTAGGGGGGGTTGTGTTGGTGGGCTGCTGGTGGTGGCTGAGGACTGCTCACTCGCTGTGGACGCAGGGGAACTAGATGTTGCACGACCCTGCGCCACAGCACGTGGTGGCGGCGGTGGTGTGGCTGGCCTTGCTTGGGCCCTCCCCCCAACACCTGCTGGGCCATGAGGTCCACAAGTTTGTCCATACGGGTCGCGATTTGGCCCATATGGGCGTCCATGGACCTCAACACCACAAGGACCTCCCGCGTGTTGGCAGCCGACCTGGCCCATTGTCCTTGGGCCTCTTCATAGGCCCCAAGGACTCTTGAGATTTGCGGCAGGGCTTGGCTCCCAGGCTCAGATGGCGTTGGCCTGACCCTGCTCCTCCCACCGGTACTGCTGCCACTGACCTGCCCACTCGCCACATTGGTCACCACGGTCCTCTGTCTGGCTCCCAGGGTCGAGCACGACGGGCGTGCCACCCCTTGCGCAGGTGCTGTGGCCAGGGATGACATGGTGGTGGTGGTGGTGGTGGTGGTTGTTGCGGCGGTGGTGGTGGCCGCAACGACTGTGGCAGCAGGGGTCTGTGACTGGTCAGCAGCCCTGGGTGATGTGTTGGTGGGTAGGAGGGGCCCTGGGGAGCGGTTGGGCCCTGCCACTCCAGACGGGCCTGCTAGGTGGTCCTCGTCCGAAGAGGTGTCCAGGTCTTCTACATCCGTGAGTCCGGGTCGGGGGCTTGCGGACTGGCTGTGCTGGCTGCTGTCTCCCTCTCCAGCATCCAGCTGTTCGGCACCTGTGGGGAGAATGAGATAGGTTATTGTGTTGCACCTTGCAAAGTTTGTATTGGTTGTCTGACATTCACAGTTCGTGCACTGTCGTGCACAGGTTTCCCAGTGGCGTGTGTGTGGATGTACGATGTGTGTATGCGTGAGCAAGGCAATGGAACTGTGTGTTGTGTTCATGTGGCATGGGGCGGATTGGCGATGACAATCAGTGTGTGTTGCTGTACTCCTACATTTTGTGGCTTGGGTGTATGCGGGCTCCAGACCCATCGACGCTTTTGAGGTGCAATATGGTTTTGGGGTACATACTGTGACATATGTGTGCAGAACGGGACATGTGTTTTGGCAACATGACAGTGCAGAGACAAAGGTGTGTGTATGTCTGACATCCCCAGCATGTCTGCTCACTGTTATCATTTATGGACATTACACTGCAAGCATTGTAGTGAGTGAGTGATGGTTGTGTGCCACACGACGTATTGCAGATGGGCCAATTCCTTGGTGTGCGTGCTACCCTCGGCCATGTGCAGCAATGCAGTGCTCTTGGGGTGTTGACTATATTATGTATGTTGTAAATCAGTGTGATGTGCGCTTCAGTCACTGCAGACACATTATTTGTGATGGGCAGGTATCTTTGCAGAACTACTGTGTGAGGGCCAGCTGTTCAGATGACATACCTTTCATGACACTGGGGCTGACAGATGAGATGGATGGTATGTTGGATGTGCATTGTGTGGCTGTGTGTTTCATGGGTCCAGTGGTGTTTATGTGCATTACTGGGGTTCCACACTGTTAGTTCTAGACAGGTTAGACTTACATGGGCGATGTTGTACGTTTTGTGGGGAACAGGCAGTAACGACTACATGGACAGGACTTCGATGGTGTTGCTGATGTGTGTGATGAGTGGCACGGTGCCCGCCGTGTGGGTCAGTGCTCCAGTGGGAATTGTGCATGCAGACGTGGCTCCATGGGTGTTGCTGTATTTGTGATGGCTCATGTGGGCTATGACTCTGTAATACATGTCCGTGTGCACATTGGTCACATGATTGACAGGGAGCAGTGCTGCGTGTTCCTCTGCTACGTGACATTTCCCAAATGTTAGTCGTAATACTGTCCTCATGCCTACAGACACCCCACCCTGTACAGTACTCTAACTACTTGTTGGTTTGGAGGGCGCAATGCAATGGATGCCATATGGTACTGGGAGGGAGGGGTGCTCCATCTTGCTGGTCTGTGGGAGTGGGGGTGGTGTTGTGTGTTGTGGTGATGGCTTACCACCCACAGAAACCCCTCAATGTACGGTAAGATTTCTACCTGTCGGCTGAAGGTGTGCACTGCAGTGGCTGACACATGGGTGTGGGCTGTGCTCCACCTTGCTGTGCTGTAGGACTAGGGGCCTGGTGGGTGTTGTACTTCAGCTGTCCCCCCTCCGACCCACTGACTTTGTGTTCAGGCTACTTACCTGTTACTTGTCGGTTGGTGCAGCTATGGCTGATACATGAGTGTGGGTGTGGGGAGTGCTCCTTCTGGCGCATCTGGAGTACAAGGGGACCTGGTGGGAGTTGCGGTGCTGGCTGACTGTACACATGTCCCCATGGTTTTGTTAGTTAGTCTGTTGCATGTGTGAGTGATGTCTTGTGTATTGTGTACTTGACATGGGGGTGTTTGTCCCTCGGAGCTATGGCATAGTGGTAGTGCATGTGAGTACATAGCGGTGTGCTGGTATACATTTGTTTGTACTTACCAGCCTCCACTCCCCCTGGTATTCCGGTGAGACTCTCCGGATGTAGGATGCCTCGCACCTTCTCCTCCCACGCCTTGAAGGTCTTAAATAGCGCGGGATTTCCTCCGCCAGTCCTGTCAGCCAGCTGCCGATTCTTGGCCTCCTTCTTTTTGACCACTCTTTTCATGTCGTGCCACCTCTTGGTGATTTCGGCTCTGTTGCGTGGCACGTTCCCGACTGCATTGACCTGGTCTACGATCCTGCTCCACATCCGGTTTCTGGTGGATAGTGGTGTCTGTTGGACCTGGTTCCCATAGATTTGTGGGTGCACCTTGATGATCTCGTTGACCATGACCGTCAGCTCAGTGGAAGTGAACTTGGGCATTCTCTGTGCTGCCATGGTGTGTGGTTTTGTGTTTGTGGTGCTGGTGCGGTGTGTGTGTGTGGTGTGTGATGTGCAGGGGGTTTGTGGGGCCGGTGTTTGGTGGTGGTGGTGGTGATGGGTGCGTGTCTGTGGTGTGCTCCTGTCCTTTCTGTCTCGCTGTGTTCTGTGCTCTCGTCCTCAGTTTGTAGTGTTGCAAGGGATTGTGGTCTGTGAAGGGGCTGCATTTGTACTTACCTATGTGGGTGTGTCATGATGTGCTGTTGTTTTCAGGTGTGTTGTGGCTGGTGTTCTGGGATTTGTAGTTTATTTGTTTGTCCAGGGGGGATGTGTTTTCGGGATGTGTACTGTGTTTGGGTATTTGGGCGTGGCTTGCTGTGTGGACTTGTTGGCCATGTTGTGTGTGTTTCTTTGGTCCGCGGATGGTTTCTGTGCAGGGACGTGGCCGCCAGGGCTTCCGCCGTGTCCATTTTCATCACTGTTGTTTACGATGGCGGGCGGTGTATTTGTGGATTTGCCGCGCTCATGTCGGGAAGATCCTAATTTCACGGCCGGTGTCTCGGTAGTCAGGGCGGGCGGTTTTGGGTTGTCGTGCGGGTTTGCGTCCGTGGCGGACGGATGGACTTCGACTCGGACATGGACGGGCGGTATTTTGTGTGTTTTTTCCGCCGCGGGCGTTGTTCGCGTCGCGACATTGTGATTGCTCGGTCGGTATTCAGAAGGTGTATGCGGGCGGTTTTTTACCGCTATGGTAGATGGCGGATTTTATTCCGCCCGATATCGTAATGGACACCTTAGTTGGTTAGTGGTTGTAGAATTATTTTGGATGCTTTTGCTGTTGGCTGCAGAGGAGATAGATAAAAAAGAAAATATATATTAGTGAATAACGTTTGAAAAATAATTTTAGGTAGCTTTGGCAAAAATATAATATACTTACATTTATTGTTCTTTTATTGGTGAGAATTTTGAAAATATTTTTCTGGCTTTGTAAGATATCTGTAGAGCTGATATAAATGTAAGGAATGAAAGAATAGTAAATTAGGTCTCAGAAATAATTATTGTTGAAGGGTAGTAGTATTGTTATATTTTAAATACAGTTTTACTTACTTAGTGCAGTTTTAAAGATTTCCTCAGTAATGAAAGTTTTCTTTTAGTAAACAGTTGGGCAGAGTTTCACCTTCTTTATTGTAGGTGAGAAGTGTAAAAGAGATGTAAACTTTTGATGTTTATATAGTGTTTATTTAATTGGTTGCTTTATGTTATTGGTGTATTTTAAAATGTGAGTATTTGATTTGTTGAAGTTAATTGTTTTTATTGTTTTGGCTGTTTGTTTCCATATAAGGGAAACGCTAATTAAGAAACTGTTAGTAGAAAGTAATTATTTTTTCGTTTTGCTTTTTTAAAATATTTTAAACATTGTTTTGAATGTGAAATGATGCAAGCATTATATATTTTATAGATTTTTATTTATTACTGTAATTGTTTGTTTAGAGAAAAAATTTATTTTTATATATTGATGTGTTTGCAAAATATTTTTTTATGTTGTTTAAGTGTTTTATATTGTTTTATAAAGTGAATTTATATTTGGTGCTAAAGATATATTTAATTGAGCAGTTTTTCTATAGTCGATATTTTCAAAAAGTCGATATTGATGTCTATATTTTGGTATTCGATATTTTTGTTATTTTGTATGTTAATTAAATTTAAACGATATTTAATTTAACGATATTTTGTATTTCGATATTGTGGTGTACGATGTTTTTTATATACGATATTGTGTACTCGATATTTTTGTATTTTTATAAATAAGTATTGGTAGTCAATATTATTGTAGTCGATATTATGACGCCGATATTTTGTAAATACGATATTTTTGTTGTCGATATTATGTCAGTGATCCTTAAGGACACCAGTAGTGAAAGCGGATGTATTCCTCATTACAGTTAGCCCGAAAATTAAGCTATATTTTTAAGCGCTATTTGCATAGGATTTATTTGATTATTAGTGCACTAGACATCCATCGAGTTAGCCTACCAGGCTAATTAAACACTATCATTTTCTACATCAAATGTTATTGTTGCACGTTAAAAACTGGACATCTGAGTGCAAACAGAAATGGCTTTATCAATGCTTGCTGAAGCTTTCTTTTACTACTATTTGTCATGCAGAATCTAGGCAGTTTCAACTTTCCGTTGTTTGTGTGCCCCGTTTAAAAAAAAAAAAAATTTAATATATAATTCCATATTATTTGGCATCACCTGGTTTGAATTTTAGCAAATGGGTACTAAGGGGCTTATTATGATGGCGGAAGGACCGCCACCGCCGGCGGCGGTCCTTCCGCCATCACAATGAAAATTCCCACTGCCAAATTAGGATGGTGGTGGGAATCATGATGGTACCGCGGTGGACGGAAAGTCCGTCTGCCACGGTCCCGCAAGGCGGTCCTTTTCCGCCTGCCTTGCGGAACCCGGAACCAGGGCAACATTGCGGCGGTGCCGTGCAGGCACCGCCGTAGTGATTATGATGTGCCCTTCCACCTGTCTTTTTGCGGTGGATATCCCACCGCAAAAAGACAGGCGGAGACTGGCTTTGGGGGCCCGTTGCGGGCCCCCTCTGTGTGTTTGGGGGGGTGCACTGGGGGGATACCCATGGTACCCCCCTACATTCCCATGCACAAGGTGGCAGGCACCGCGTGGTGCCTGCCACGTTGTGCATGAGAATGCACATCTTGGCCTTTTGGCATTGCGAACGGTGCTGCAGCCAGCAGCACCGCCCGCAATGTTAAAAGGTCAGGATGTGCCCGCCATACTGCCGGGCACATCCTAATTGGGCTGGTGGGACCGCTGCACGTCTGGTGGTCACCGTTATGATGGCGGGCGGACTGATGTCCGCCCGCCATCATAATGAGCCCCTAAATTCGTAGTTGCACCAGGTAGGATGGTGCTCAAAATATTTCTTACCCAGAGCCCCATAAATAATTTTGATGTCCCTGAGGAAAAACCTTGTGAAATGAGTGCTCGGAAAAAAGCCATTGAATGCTCAGGAAAAGCCAGGGAATGAGGAATAATCTATGGGAATTGGTGCACAAACACCAATTCCAGTGTAGGTGGGGAATGTGTGATTGAGAGGCAACAGAAAAGGATCGCTCAGAGCAGCAGCGGGAAAACCATTTGATGATTGAGGCAGTAACCGAAATTCATTAAACAGGTAATGGGATGGACTGATGCCAATCTGTGACTTTTTCCAGCCAATTTTCTATAAACACCTTTTTTGTAGTCATGATTGCAGCTTGTGACTAGGAACATAGCCCATCGATGTTTGCCACTCTTATGCAGCTTACTCCTCTGTTCTTTGCCATTTCACAGGCAATCTCCGGAAATAAATACCACCCATTTTGAATGTCCCCTGGGACCTGCCGGTTGCTGACTGAGTCCTATTGTATTCAAGTAAACCGCTCTTGATGTTTGAATTACATTAAAATGTTATGGTGAGATAGCTCCATGGGCTGTGTATAAGCATATGTTATTTGTATGCAATCAACAAGTCAAAGATTTCTGTATAATTCCATTATGCGTTGCAAACTTGTAAAATTTGCACTGACAAAATGCAGATCATGGGCTTGGAATAAAGTGAAGGTCTTTGGGGTAATAGGTTCTACCCCACTGATCTTGGCACCAGCCCTTAGCCGAGGAAGCAGTGAAAAACATGGAATAGAAAGAGTTTTCACTTAAAGCTTTAATCTCTTAATCTGGAGTCCCTTTTCTCTCTCTTTCTTTCTCTCTCTCCTCTTCTCTCTTTCTCTCTTTCTCTTTCCCTTTCGCTCTCTTGTTTCATCAGTCTCTTTTCCTATTTTCCTTTTGTTGCTTACGTTCTCTTTATTTATTATTTTCTTTGGTGTGTTCGTCCTTTTGCTAGTTAATGTAATACAGATGAATTCACATGAATAGGTTCCTATATTCCTGCTGATTTTAGATTTTGCCCAATATTTATCATATTGCTCATATTTATGTGTTTGTTAAATATTTATTGGTCAAGATGACTTGTATGTATTACATGCTGTAGTACCTTAATTATTTATACTCTCTCTCTTAAATTAATAAAAATTGTTGAACACAAAAAGCTTTAATCTGTTATTTCCACCTCAACATATTCTTCCAGACAATGACTTGTCTCACCCCAACAGGTCTTATATGGGCCATTGTAAAAGTCAAACTATCAGATACTCTTCATGTTGGGTTCACACAATTACTTCTGGATAAGATGCAGACCATTCAAAACTCGAGTGCATCTCAGTGTTGCTAATTTAGATCATATCACACCTTTGCAGCCAACCAGACTAAGCATCTCACGGAAGGGAGACTCCTAGAGTCACGTGTAAGACCCCTGACATCCATGGTACCAGCCCCTCCTTTGTGGTGAGAAATAGGAGCTCTTATCAGCACAGCAGGTGCTTCGCCCTCACTGCCTGCATAAGGTGGTAAAATGTCAAAGTTTTCTTGTTATTACTTTAAGTTGTGGAAGTTACTTAAGTCACTTAAGTTGCGAAAGAATTACTTTCTGCTTGAATCCAACTTGTCACCATTTAGAAAAAGATAAAAAAACTTTAGGCCCTATCATGATGCAGTTTAGTGCAGATGTGGCCTGTGTGTTTGCTTCCTCCGCCATTGCCCTGTCACCCGGGCACACATTAATCTGACAAGCCTCCGAGTTAGCCCATGGGCTGCAGATAGCAGTGCTCAGACACAGGGAGCAGTAATTACCTCAACATGTTTCCGAACTGTGCTCTTTACAACTCAGGCATAAACTCAGAGACTTTCCAAGTTAACATATGCTGTGTAGACAGCTTTATGTCGAGATTTCCACAGCAAAACCATTGTTTTACCAGAATATTATGTTAAAAATATCAAGGACAAAAATATCGAGAAAGTGAGAGAATTTGAGTATAGACATACTATTCTTAACTTTACATCTCCTTCCTTGAAAATATATATATATATATATATATATATATATATATATATATCATCAACATACAGATAAGTGGAGCTCGGTAAGGTAAATATATACTTACCTATATAAACTCATCATCTTGATATCTTTGTCCTTGATGTCTTTGACATGATATTCTGCTACCACAATGTTTCTCAGTCGATATTAAGACAGAATACCGTATAAATAGGAGAATTTCTAGAAAGAAACAACGCACAGACCCCCAGGTGCGTCTGCGTTCCAGGCTGAACGGTATCATGATATGATCCATGGTTGTTTATCTGTCAGTCAGTAGATATTATTTGCACTTAAATTTTTTCAGTGTTTGCACTGGGCAATCTAATATATCTGCAATCTATTGATAAAAATATAAGATGACATAATATGACAGACTTTCATCCTTCCAAGGTCAAAAAATGGATACCATTGCAATGAGTAAATAATACCACCTACCGTTGAAGCACCTGCTGTGAGGGAGGATAGTTTTGGGCTGTGTGCTGTACACAACAGGGAGCTATGACACAGCAATAGTTTTTGCTCTGTGTGTGATATAAATTATATTAGAACATTGGAATGTTGGGAGCTCCATTGAAGACAATGGAGTAGCTCTTGGCTTATAATGGCTGGTATAAGCCCAGCACTCCAACATTCCAATGTTTGTCTTTTTGTTTCTCCATTTTTAATTTAGAACATTCTACCCTTAGTGGGTGGAATGTTCTAATAGCCTTATAGCCCTTCTGCCTCAGGCTATACCAGTTGTTAAAGGCCCTCTCCCTCGTTATAGGCCCTCGCCTGCAGCTCGGGCCTATAACTCGGGATCAGGGCCTTTAACAACTGGTATAGCCCTCGGCAGCGGGCTATAAGGCTATAGTATTACCTTATTATTTCTTCCAGCATGCGAAGCACAGCTTACCTTTGGTACATAGCTTTCAGGTTGCGGGAAGAAGCGATCTGGGTGTGCTCGGATCTCGGCGCCCAAATTCTGCATTCTGAGGAGAGATGGTGTCTGCCAGGCACTAGAAGGTGAGACTGTGCCATCCTGCCGCTCCTGCAGGTATATATGGGTAAGAGAAGGTACGGCGGGCCCCAGAATGAGTGGGATTGCTTGGGTGTGGGCCCAGTGGCTCTGGGAAGATCAGCATAGGACACCCAGCCAGGAAAACAAGCCCTCAAACTGGGGCTTTCCCAACAAGCTGCCAGGGCTCCTGACAAGAAAAGACAGCTCACATGCTGCTTGTATTCACTTGCGCTGACATGCTCTGCATAGATTTGTCCTAAGGCATTCTATGTCTTTTTTAAAGACACTTTTCGCATGGTATTTAAATAAAAGGGGTTGTGAAGTGTGAGAAATTGAGAATTGATGCCAGGTTGAGTAAATAGGTGTATGCCGATGGGGCGTGGAGAGGAGGGGGATGTATGGGTAGAAAGAGAGCTGGTGTCGAGTGAATGCTTGGGTATGACACGTAATTACAGGGGAAGTGAGTTGTGGGAGATAGAGGGTTGATGTAAAGTCGAGTAAAGAGTCGCAGGCGAATGGTTGTAGGGTGGAGTGGGATGGAAGTGGAGTGAGAGTTGTCGGTAATGAATGCATGAAGAGTGTCTGTGCAGTATGGGGCAGAGGGGAGTTGTTAATACTGGAATATGGAAAGGGGAAATGATTGCTGTGAAGGAAGAGAGTGAGCAAGTGTCCAAGTAGTTGCAGTGGTTGAGTAGAAAGAAGGGTTTGATAGGTGAATGGCGAGTTACCATTTAAACTGCTTTTGAAGGGGCTAATTAGAGGAATTTTGAGTGGGTTGTAATATAATATGGCTTTTGGAGAAACTGAACAATGTACTATGATGAAAGATAAAAATAGGTTGTACAATACTGGGCAAGTTGGTAATGGTTAAATGTTTTATTGTCATTTACAGTGACCCCCGACGAAGGGCGCTTGTAGCCCGAAATGCATTGGGTTCTTTTAATAAACACTGCCTTGTGACGAACTTTGCATCTGTCATGTTCTAGTAAGCGGCCCGGAGGGGCACAACTCGAATATATGAAGCCTTGAAAATAGCATATTACTCCGCGTGTGGATGAAAACAGAGTTGGATAACACAAAGTGAGATTTAAAAATGATGGAATACTTGGAAGATAATGAGCAAATTGGAAGAAAACGTAAACAGACCGCCATGTGGCGCAATTGAGCTGTGCGATTGGTTTGGGGCGAGATGACGCCCCAATACGAACAATAAATTAATGATACCATAAAAGTTAACGTGCATTTTAATGATGGCAGGGGAAACAATCAGTCCTGGTCCTAAAACGCTGTGATTAGGCTTGTTCTAGGAGAAGATATAACTTAAAGTATTGCATCCTATTTGAGCTCTTTGGGAGCTTGAAGGAAGTGACCCAATTAGAGTCACTCGGGTTACTCGCGACCACATCTCAGCCTTCCTCACAAATGAAGAGTTGGTCAGACAGTAGAGAATACAAACCAAAGGTATTTATTAGAAGTACACTCAAGTGGAGTCCAGTCTGACCAGCCTCCTTGGATTGCTGCAGAGGGACTGACTTCAGCCAACATGGAGTTACATTAAGTACATCTCAAACCAATCAAAGCACCGCCCAGGATGGAAAATTCCAGGCTCACACAACTAAAACAAAGAGGTACAGTAGGATAAGTTTCAACTCTAAGGCTGGGTACACGCTATCTATAAATGAAGGTCATCCTGCCCGTGCCTGCAGCTGGACTGGTGGGAGAAGGCCTCTATCTAGTGGGAAAGATATGTGCTAACAAGGACAATGTACTCCGCAAGACAGCATTAAACCTTGAAGAAAAGAGAAAAAAACTAATGGAGACATTTCTCAGCAAGCTAGGGTTAGTTTCAATCACGGTTCAAAATGGCGGCTCAACTTAAAATGGTGCCGCGAATGCTAACTTTACATAGAGCAATATGCAAGCAAAATGAGTGCATAACATTTACATTTCAACAGACCCTCCTTTTAGCAGAAGCTAACCATTTGAAGTTGAGAGAATATGGAATGTAGCATGGCATGTATATAACAAATAATCTTCAGAATTCAGAGCAGTCCATGTATTTAGCATCAAGGGAAGATGAGTCCTCAAATATACCCTCGTCTATCTGCATAAAACTATCTATTTCTTTCTCAGTCATAATCACAGCGTGGGTATCATGGATGGGCGTCTTCTGCTTTGGGGTGAGAAGGGTAACACAATAAGAGCAACAGGCCGGGAGACATTGTATACAGATGCAACATGTGAGGAAAATACCAGCGACCACAGCTAGAAAAGCAAGGATCTTCCAACCCCAGGACGTAAACAGACCCCAAAACCACCCAGTTAGGGTCCAAGTACCATTCTCCTGGTGAATGTCAGAGGAGAGTCTGTGTAATTTTTGTATGGCAGCATATATGTTGGGGGCGTGGTCAGGTATGTATACGCAACACCTACTACCAATGACGTGACAGGCCCCTCCCTGATCAGCAAGGATGACGTCTAACACCATCCGGTTTTGTAAGGTAACAAGTCTCACAGCCTGAAGCTCAGCAGTGATATTGGTCAGAATTCCTGCTGTTGTATTAATGACCCCTTCTACAACTCTCGTGAGCCGACGAATGTTGAGGCTATTAGACATGGGACCCCAAAAGGGTACAATACCCTTCATGTCATCTTCAAACTGTTGCAAAGTGGTATCTGTCTGATCTATATCTTCTGTGTTAATAACCCTTCTAACTCAGGGCAAATGTACACTCCGACGATGCAGCCGATGGTCTTTATGGTAACTGGGCGGAGCAACATACACTCTGGGAAGAAGGAAAGAGAGGTAACACCTGCCTGACCATCCCCTAGGCAGCCAGACATAAGCCTGGGATCCACAAACGAAGTAGACATTAGGGGGCAAAACCAAAGGTGGACTATTAACTGTGCTAAGTTGGAAGGTAAAATTACATTTGCTGTCCCCCACCTCTACCTCCCCCCCTTCCTGGAACACAGAAAGCAGCTGTGGAGCTGACCACAAACACCGGTATTGGCTTATCCCTAGTCACATTACGGTCTTGGAAGGAGCTGAAGTACTCAGATGTACTGAATTTGTGAAAACCAGCCATTTCCATCTGAAGCCATGTGCTATTCTTCACCTTGTCATATTTGCACATACAGGAGTTTGGGGACAAAGTAACAGATGTTTAGTCCTGCCTTACCTATGGGAAAAAACCCATGATGGAAACGTATATAATCAGTCACAGTGTTAAAATCAGCAGGGGTCATAACCTGACGGGAGCAAGCAATTCGAACCAGCCCTCACAACTTCCAAGGTATGACAAAGGCATAGACAATAAATTATCTCTCTTATGAGTAACTGAGGGGAGCAGCCCGCAAACCCAACAATTCGTCATGTTAGATACATTATGAGCCTGATGCAGCATTTGTATAAAAACATTATCAGTGTAAGTCTTGCAATGTTCTCCTTTATGGGGGGCCAAAGTAACATAGATATGTTCGGGGGGAATGGGTGTTGTACTAACCAAAGAATGCACAGGATACTTCTCATCCAGAAAAAAGGATATCACCAATACAACTATTAGTGCAATGACAACTATTGATGCAAAAACTATTTTACTTTTCATGGACCAACCCCGCTCTGGGCACGGAGGTGCAAATTGTTGTTCTTCCTCAGTAATGGGCCGATCAAACGGATACATTGCAAAGCAAGGGAAAAAGGAATGCAGTGGAACTGGTGACAAAGAAAAAGGGGGCAAGTGTTCCCAGTGTCCGTCTGAGCCTCACTGGTTGACTCCTATTGTTCATCAACGTTGGTGCTCTTGAGCACTGGCAGTGGAGCTGTTCGATCCTAGCTCTTGCAGAAATCCCACGTCGCACAGGATAATGTACCCCCCCCACAGGGGAGCACGTTCGATCTATCCTGTCCAATGTCCGTACAATGCACCAATCTCACCTCTCCCTAAACTACTGTTGCCTAACTTGCGCAGTCCATCCCTGCTAATCTGACTTCTCCTTTGGTTCACTGTTCCTCCATCGGGGGCGCAGATTGTACCTGGCTACTCCAGGCACAGAGGGGCCAGTAAAAAGGGGCTCAGACACAGAGGGGCCAGTGGAAAAGGGCTCTTGAATAGCCTTGATCTCTGGGGGCACTGCTGCATTTAGTACCTCATTGTTCTTGGCCTCCGTTTGGGTCCTTGTGAGCTTGGCATCCGAAAAGGGGACAAATCGCGGGACTTGCTCCCACTCCGAGTCCCCAATTCCTTCCTTGACCCACTGATCATAAGGCAAGGGTAGAGGCACTCTGCGGCAGTGTTGACTATGAATCCAGTTCTTTCGGCCGGTGACCTTCACTGCAGTACGGGTGGCAAGGAGGACCTGGACTGGTCCCTTCCACCTCGGCTCCAAGCTCTTCTTCCTCTGAAAATTCCGAATAAGAATAAAATCACCAGGCCGAATATCATGGCCTGGCCCCTCGGGTACTGGCAGGAGAGAATCCTGGATCTGTTATTGAATAGAACGCAGACTTTTAGTTAAGTCATACAGATAGTCCACTAACAGAGGATATTCAATTTCAGAAAATCTACGAGGACACGGGACGCCCCAGACATTTGCTGGGCACCCGAACACGACCTCGTAGGGTGACAGTCCTGTCCTAGAATGCGCTGTTGTTCTTGTGGACAAAAGGGCTAATGGTAAAGCATCTGGCCACTGCAAACCTGTCTCCTGAATCTTTGCTAATTTCAGTTTGAGAGTACCATTGTACTTCTCAACCAAACCTGCTGACTGGGGGTGATTTGCAGCATGAAATTTTTGTCTGATATGCAGTCCCTCACAAACTAACTGAATGACTTTTGCATTAAAGTGGCTACCGTTATCACTCCAAATCAAACGGGGCAAGCTGAAGCAAGGAAAGAACTCCATCAGGAATACTTTTGCAGTCGCTATGGCTGTGTTCTCTTTCGTGGGATAGGCCTCGACCCATTTACTGAATGCACAAACCACCACTAATACATATTTCAAATTGTTGACTCGATCCATTTCTATGTAATCTATCTGGAGGACCTCAAAAGGGAAAGTGGGAGGTGCAAAATTACCAGGTGGCGCAGGGGTACCTTTTCCAGGATTGTGCATCATGCACACCATACAATATTTGACCAAATGGGCGGCAGTCCTTGGGATATTATCATTTTGCCATACAGGGTCTAGCAACTTACAAATACCTTTAGCACTGATATGAGCTGGCCCATGTGCCATGGTGACTACGGGAAGAACATATGCATCTGGTAGCATCCATCTCTGTTTCCCTGACTTATCAGTCCAACACCCCTCCTCATCCAAACGTGCAGTGCTTTCCTGCCATATTGCTAATTCCTCAATCATTGCCACACTTTGTATCTCCTTGACACTTTGCAGAGTATTCTCAAACATGGTGACCTCGGGCACCCACCCAGCGGGACCTGCTACAAACATCCTTTTCATCTTCGTCCGGGCTGTCTCCTTAGCTGTCTGGTCTGCAAAGGCATTCCTCTTACCCACATTGTCAGTAATTGTCTTGTGGGCGCTGCACTTTACTATCGCTAATTTCCTGGGGAGTGTCAAAGCCGACAAAAACCTATGTATAAGGGGGCCATGCTGGATCTTCATCCCATGGGAAGTGAGAAACCCTCTCTCTGACAGCCAGTCCCTCACTCAACTCGCAGGCTCGAATAAGGGCAACGAGCTCTGCAGCTTGGGCCGACTGACGTCTCAACTACCGTGGACAGTGTTGTGATTGCATATGCGGCTGTTGTAGTGCCATCTGGTAGCCTAAAGCAAAAGCCATCGACATATAGTTCCCCTTGGGGGTCAGATAAGGGAACATCAGTCAAGTCTACCCGTCCTTTTGTCTCTTCCTCCGTCCGGAAGATACAATCATGTATGTCAATTTCCTCACTCTCAGAAGGGAGTGGTAGTAACGTGGCTGGGTTCAGAGTGGCACATCTTTTAATCGTGACATGTGGTGCAAAGAGAGTTAGCTCATAACCGGTCAGACATGCACTGGTGAGGTGCTGTGTCTTGGCTTATTCAAAAGAGTATCCACAGCATGGGGCACCATGATTGTGAGGTCAGTATCAAGTACGAGCCCAGTCGATTTCCTTATAGAGATGGCCACAGCCGCGACTGCTCTTAGACAGCTCAGGAGGGCTCTTGTGACAGGGTCAAGAAGGGCAGAAAGGCCTGTGTTCAAACAGAAAGCGCACAACCAGCCGTCTTGTGTAAGTACAGTAGAAACGGCTTTGCATAATCAGGCGTACCAAGCAAAGGTGCAGAGCAAAGCGCAACTTTTAATTGCTCAAAAGACTGCTGACATTCAGGTGTCCAAGGCAAGGGTTCATGTAAATCTTTAGTGGTTAGTGCGAGCAGGTGTTTTGTTTTTAACGAATAGTTAGGGATCCACTGACGACAATAGGAAGTAATGCCAATAAAAGCATGCACATCCCTTTGAGTTTTAGGGATAGGCATTTTAACAATGGCGCTGATGCGCTCAGGGGACAATCTCCTACCCTCCATTGACAGTAGGTGACCCAAGTAGGTGACCTCCTGTCGACAATATTGAAATTTGGAAAGGGACACTTTATGTCCGTGGTGTGCCAAGTGCAACAACAATGTAACCGTACTGTCTTTACAACCCTTTTCAGTGTCAGAAGCGATTAGAAGGTCGTCTACATATTGGAGCAATACATTACCTGGAGGAAGCGCAAGGGAGTCCAATTGAGCTTTTAAAGCTTGACTTTATAGCCCTGAGGAGCTCGACAGAATCTAAAACTTCTGCCAGCTAGGGTAAAACCGAACAAGTGCCAGCTATCTGGATGGATCGGAATAGTAAAGAATGCATTTTTTAGGTCAATGACAGAGAAGAATTTAGCAGTAGAAGGAATCATTGTCAAAAGGGCAGTAATGTCAGGGACCACCGGGAACTGTGGAACTACTATTTTATTTATTGCGCGCAAGTCAATCACAAAACGATAAACATCTGGCTGATCATCAGAGGAGCCCGAAGGTGCCCTTTTGAGAATGGGAAGAATAGGCTATTACACACATTAGCAGTCGTTTCCTCAACAACTCCTGACTTAATCAAATCCTGTATAATTTGTAACAAGGCTCTCTCCCCTGCCTGCGGTATTTTGTACTGAGGAATTCGAGGCAAAATGGCATTGTTTTTAATTTTGATAGAAACTGGGGGTATCTGCAATAGTCCTACGTCCGTGTCACCTGTTGCCCACAACGTTGGGGGCACGTCCTTAAATTCAACAGGGAGGGGCGCATCTTTGGACAGACATTGCTTAGTACTGACCACATTCGGGCCCATCGTCATGTAAACACCTTCCGGGGAACAATAAATAGTAGCATGCAACTTCTTTAATAAATCTAAGCCCTTCAGATTTTCTCCACAATTAGATGTCAACAAAAATGGTGAATCCACAGTAAAAGGACTTATAGTCAGTGTAAGAGGTTTGGAAATGGGGCTCACAACCGGTACATCAGAAAATCCTACCGAAACATTATTATGGCCAGACAGAGCTGCCCCGGGGACCAGTGAACGAGAAATAGAGCTATTCATTGCACCTGTTTTCACCAAACATTCCTTAGCTGAGCCCTGCAAATCTCCAGTAACATAAGGACCGTGCTGATATACAGGTATCTGAACTGGTCCCTCACCCTGTCCCTGGCTGTCCTAGCTGTGAGACATACCTGTCACCTCGTCTATATCATAGTCATCATGATAATACTGGCCGCCCCTATTGTCATCGAAGTAGTTACGATCCAGGCGATCCTGTAACGTTGCAGTATGCTGAGCTCTGTCCTGTACACTATCTCCACGACCCCGGCCACGAGAACCTCGTCCTCTAGGGGCCGCGACTTTCTGCAACAACACCGGACACTAGCTATGCCAATGTCCCTCCTCCTTACAATACGCACACTTATTCGGCCCTACAGGCATAGTATTCCGGCTAGTACGAGGAAGCTGTCGGGCCATACCACCACGTCCTCTACCATTCCCTTGAGAAGCCTGCTGCAACAACACCTTTGTCTTCAATTCTTTATGCTTTCTCTCCACCTTCTCCTCATTTTCCCTGTGCTCATAATACTGTGCCATACTCAAAATTACAGAAGGGGAGGAGGTAGTCCAAGTGCTCTCCGAGGCCTGTAACTGAGTCGCGATCTCAGGAAGCAGGTTCGTAACAAATCTATTAACGAACAATCGGACACCCCCTCCACCGACAAATCCTGGCTGCTAAAATCCCAAAACACGCCTTCAAACCTAGTGAAAAAATCGGACACACTCTCATCCTTCTGACGACATGCCGTTAACTTGTCCCAATCTACCCTTCTCGGTGGAATAAGAGAATGCATATACGTAATAATTCGGCCAGGCAAAGCTAGTATTTCGCCTTAGGCTTCTCACCAGGCTTCCTCTCCTGGTCCTATGCTTTAATCTGATTCCAGGTACCACCCAATTCCACAGCATGGTCCTGTGTGTGCACCTGTCTCCAAATATCAACAGGCACCGTAAACCAAAGAACATCTCAATATCCGCAAGCGTCATCAGTGTTGCTGAAGCGGCCTCAGTCAATTCCTTATAATATGCAGTTGGGTTTTTCCTAGGGTCAGGCAACTGAGTCTTAAGGGATAAAACTTCACTTCTTTTCCATGGAGTGTAGACCCACTGTTCTTGGAATCGGGCCTCCACCCGTGGTCTAGTAACAACATTATGCTGATCCCGTAGCTCTGGTATTTCAGGGTGTTATATGGGGTGGACTTCCCTCATCGGAAACTGGGATACTGTCGTTGGGCTCTTTTCAAGCAACCTACCCCGATAAGCGACCAAGGCCGCGACATTACCAAAAACTTTACCGGGTGCCATATCAGCAGCATATACATGATCCCTAATATCATAAATGATCTGGGGTGCTACATCATTGAAACACTGTTCCCACAGTCCAATCAAAGAAGCCGACATGTGCTTAAGGACATGCTGCTGCACCAAAGGCTCATAATCTTTCATCACTCTCCACACATCTTCCACACTGTCAATGGGGTTACGAGCCCACTGGGCAGCCTGATCGGCTACTATCTTTTTCTCCTAGTCTCCCACATCTGATCGTATCAATATCCGCCCCAGTCGTTCACTAGCAGTTGCCCAGTCTCTGTCCCCTAGTCCATGTACCGGCGTTCCGCTGCTCAGTAATGCCGGGGGATGTAGGAACAGGGAAGGAGTAACTACAGACATAGCAGGCACCAACGTCGCTGCCGGCTGCGACATAGGTGTAAGGGCTGGAGAGAGCAATGCCGAAACAATAGGCGTAGCAGGGAGACTGGCAGTCATCGTAGCAGCAGAAGGCGAAGTCAAAGAAAGGGCAGGAGCTGTGGCCAAAGCAGCTTGATCAATAGCAGAAGAAACAGAAACAGCAGAGACAGAGGAAACGGATGACTGAGGCTGGGGCACAGCAGGGTATATTCTCTGTGGGGCGTATGGGGGTGGAGGTCGAGTATCCAACAATTCCTCCACAAATGTATCATTTTCTTCTCGGGCAACATAAGACTTTTCACATTGTAATCGAAATTTCCTCTCAGCACACTCTATTCCTTTTTCTATTTCCTCTCTATCATGCGCTACAGCTTTTTGAGTCAATGTCTGCATTCTCCCCTTCCGGGCCTCTTTCTCTGCTTTAATTCGTCTCTGTTTAGCCTCCTTTTGCCATGTTCTAAGGGAATCAAACATCGACTGCCTACTCCTTTTCGCAAACAATTTTTCCTGCAGGAAATTAATTTTCTGTTCATCAAAAGTGCCCGTTTACAGCTACTGCAACTCAGCATTGTCCCTCGTATATATGTGCCATAACGTACTAAACATAATAGGGCCAAGGCCATGTTTTACGTACATGTCGAAATTCGGAGTACCTTCTGGAGGCGCCGGCTGACTTTCTTCCATTCGAGCATCAGTAGAACAACAACGACAGCCCAAACAAAACAACTTACTCAAACAAGGCATTTTCACTACTTATGTCTAACAGATATTTGCAAATATCTTTACCAAAGTTGGTCCTCAGACCTCATCAAATACAAATCAAAGTGGTACCATGTTCATAAAGAACTAAAACAAATTCAAGCGCTTGTCCAAAGACAGTCCTCAGACCGCGTCAAATACAAATCAAAATGGTGCCATATCCACAAAGAATCAAAGCAAACTCACCTGGTGCACACAGGTCAAACGAGTTTATTCTCCACTGCCAACTCTTCAGACCAAACGGTCAGATCCAAGGGTTTCACCGTTCAGGTCCCCAGTCGGGATGATCGCTGGACGAGGCACCGCCCGGTCAGACAGACGGGGCAGCTGCGAGTACCAGACTCTCGTGCAGGGATCCCCTGTCCGCCCGTCTGACCCGACGTGACCCCGACCTCCTCACCCATCCGCGGGCGAGGATGGGTCACCCGATGGAGTCCCTGTTCGGGCGCCAAATGAAGGAAGTGACCCGATTAGGGTCACTCGGGTCACTCAAGACCACCTCTCAGCCTTCTTCACAAATGAAGAGTCGGTCAGACAGTAGAGAATACAAACCAAAGGTATTTATTAGAAGTACACTCGAGTGGAGTCCGGTCTGACCAGCCTCCTTGGATTGCTGCAGAGGGACTGACTTCAGCCAACATGGAGTTACATTAAGTACATCTCAAACCAATGCAAGCACTGCCCAGATTGGAAAATTCCAGGCTCACACAGCTAAAACAATAAGGTACAGTAGGATAAGTTTCAACTCTAAGGCTGGGTACACGCTATCTATAAATGAAGGTCATCCTGCCTGTGCCTGCAGCTGGGCTGGTGGGAGAAGGCCTCTATCTAGTGGGAAAGGTATGTGCTAACAAGGACAATGTACTCCGCGAGACAGCATTAAACCTTGAAGAAAAGAGAAAAAAACGAATGGAGACATTTCTCAAGATAGGGTTAGTTTCAATCACAGTTCAAAATGGCGGCTCAACTTAAAATGGTGCCGCAAATGCTAACTTTACATAGAGCAATATGCAAGCAAAACGAGTGCATAACATTTAAATTTCAACAAGCTCAGTGCGTTAGAAACATGCTGGAGACATTAGCTAGCAGTTAGAGAGCTCTAGAGAATCGCCTGTTAGTTACTGGCAGTGATGGCAGCCTGGGGGTGAAATACTATTCCTGAGTGACAGAAGGTATTGAATATAGTGTTGTGTATAGGAGCAGCTCTTTTCAAATCAATCTTCCATCACACTGCTGAGGAGTGTCTGCCACACGGCAGCACGACTACCAAAAGACTGGGAAAGTATAACTGGACTATCGCATACTCCCAGAGATGTAGCTTCAGGAGGGTAGTTGGGGTGTTACACCCCACCCCGATAAATGTTTTCTCTGATAAATAGTTGGGTACAGGTGCGTTCAGTCAGGTATTGTGAGATCTCAGTCAGATTTCAGAATTTTTACATACACACAGATAAATCGCACAAACCATCTTTCTCACAGTTTTGAAAGTCTTCAAAAATATTGGTTATTTAACAAAATATTGTGTTTTCTCCCTTAGTACTCCTACCAATTTGCATTCCTCTCCCTTTCCACTGTCCCTTAGGCACCTCTCATGGGCCCTGATTGTCATATTATGTATTTAAACATTTATATGCTAGCCTGATTGTTGGAAAATCTGAAGCTTACACCCCCCCAAATTTTACTGACCAAGCTACACTCCTGCATACTCCAAAAATGACACTGGCTCCCCTGCAAACCTGAATACCTTCAAGAACTGCTGCACATCCCGAACTCCATTCTTCTAGCAGATGGATTTCTAATGGTGAAAAAAACACAACAAGCCTTGACATTGCCAGGCTTGAAGCAAAGAAAGCAAAGACCAGAAGGCAGCTCCCCCATGCTGCACACCAGACCTCTGGAGTTTCATCCCAGCATAGATCCGGCATACAGCTTCACTCCTCCACTTCTGGAAGAGGGTGAAGACTCTCCTATTCACAGACGCCTCATCCATAAGCAGATCCACTGCGCACCCATCACGGGAAGAACTGATAGCCAGTCTTACCCGACCTCTCCTATTGTACAGTGCTCCGTTGCTGTATAGATACTTTCTGACTATATAAACGCCCATAAACTCGTTTCAAAGTCTCAGATGCCAGTTATGTCTGATCACTAATAAAGGATGCAGAGAAACATCAACTGCAGAGAATTATTATAGCTCATTTGTGAAGGAATTTCAACATATAAGAAGATTCCATGTAGTTGGCATACACATTTAAAGTTGAATTTGACACTTTAACATGTTAGAAGCCATTTTCAATACTTTGGGATACTTAAGGATAATGTGATATAGGGAGGACATGGAACTATTAAAGAGGATTTTTGACTTCTAGATTGGAGATGGTAGGAATGCTGCACCAAAGCAAAGGATTTGATAGACACTCAGTAAGTAGCCCTCGCACTGAAGCTGTTTTCCAGGTCACCCAGGCCTTTGGTCACTGTGAGGCCTTCCTTCTTTGTTTCCTCGGACAGGTCCTGGTTTATGAGTAGTATTCGTGGTGGGCATTGTCAATTGTCATCAGTGTAGCAACACAAAAAAATGATGGCCGGAATGCTGAACATTGTCAAACATTCATCCCCAGTCACAAATCTGAGTTAAAGCCATTGTTTTTTTGCTCACTATACCACCCCAGTTTGGTCCCAGCCGTATGCAAATCAGTCTTGATCCTGCTTCCCATGGGAACAGTCCAGCCTGAACTGCCAAGCCAGGTCCTACCTGAACCGGAAACAAGCATCCTGGGACTGGTTTCGTGGTATCACCCCATATCAGCCAGGTGAGCTTGAATCCAGTGCAACAATGAACACGGGACCCACATCTGAGCATATCCATCCCACTTAGGGAAACTATAGCAACACAAAAAGATGATGGACTTAATGTGCAACATTGTCAAACATTCGCCCCTAGTCACAGATCTGGGTTAAACCTATTGTTTTTTTCACACCATGCCACCCCAGTTTGGACCCAGCCATATGCAAATCAGTCTTAACCCTGCTCCCCATGGGAACAGTCCAGCACAAACTGCCATGCCAGGTCCTCCCTGCAACATCAACCAGAGTTTAGTTCTGTTGATGCTGACAAATGCAGTTGACAAATCCATGGAAAGTCAAATGCTCAAAAAAGAGTATTTTGACTAACCAATTGTAGAGCACTATTACTTGCTGGAATCATGCAACAGGGAAGGATCAAATTATGTGGCAGGACAGAATACATTATGCAGCGACAAAAGATAAATTATGTGGTGTAATGCGACACATGTAGTAATTTAACTTTATTTATATTTGCACATCTTAACACTGTCTATGCAAGGACTTCACTTTCTTAGTACCACATTAACACCCAAATACAGTAAAAAGCAACTGTCAACCTTTGCGAAGGACCTTCTTCGGCGTAACAGCTCGTTTTGGCCCATTTTGAGTAACTTTTGATCTGTTTTACCTAAAAACTATTCTGTTTGTTAAAATCTGCAAATTATGCAGCAGGTTGTGGATTGTGTGGCAAATGTAGCAAATCCATAATTATGCCTAATATATAGTAGGTGAGACAGATGGAGATGGGGAGGTGAATTTGTGTGATATAGGTGTAAAAGGGATGGACTTAATCAGGAGAGGTGGTCTGCTGGAGAATAGGGGCATGCTCAGCTGATAAGGTGGATGGGAAAGTCCAAAGAGGGAGATGTGTTAACTGAGGTATTTGCTAATTGAATTGAGTGCAGGGACGATTGAGAAATAATGAAAGTCTGGGCAAATAACTTGCTTTCCCTGTGCCTAAAAACATGAATCTAACCTTGTGTAATATAACTGCTGTTCATGTGAAGTGCTCCAATACTCTTTGGCCACGTTTATTTATAATCTATGTTGATAAATGCAACTTCCTAAAAACCTGAACATTTCCTGAAACAGATGATGAAAGAGGCCACTGAATGGTTCTCATGCATACACAGAGTCACATGTATGTACCTTATTTAAGTAAACAATTTAATGTACCTGTCTACAAACTTTTTCTATAAAGCTCGGAGCTTACATCAGCAGTCCTTCTTGCTCTGCCTTCCACCTCAGAGTCCATGACTCCTGAAAGCGTTCATGTCCTTTCCATCCTGTAGGAGCAAGTGATCAGGGGTGGTATTTGGTTATCAGCACTGTACACGGATGCTGCACCCTACGCTTCTATTCTCTAGTCTTCTCTTCTATTCATTTTTTCCAAGTCAAGAGGGATCTCGTCTTAGACGGACGAGCTAAGACGGAGCTTATCTTTCAGATAAACAACACATTTTAATATCCAGATTACCCTATGACCAACGGGAGCCCTGTTTGGCACATTAAGCCAAGATTTGGCGAATCTACATGCTCGAATCTCAAATAGAATGACTCGCCGTTTGATCTGTTGAGGTTGATAAATTGAGCACCATATATGTGAGTAACGATAAAGCCTGTTGATTACAACATTGGGAAACAGCACAACTGTGGTGTAAAACACTATGCAAATAATTGTTTTTATTTCTATTTGTTTTATTATTATTATTGGTAGTGGCTAAACCTTGAGTCATTGAGACCAAAAGTGGAAAATTTGGGTTTTTATGTTATTAAAGCGTGTCTCCTAAAGGTCACAAAGAATTTCGTTATCCCTTCAAAGAAGAAATGCAGGAAGTTGAAATCTAATGATCCTCTGTTCCCTTCTTGTTTAGCGTCACTCCATCGTCTTTTGGTGGAATTAAGCTACTTTTCACGGAAAAAGCCTATATACAGCGAGGTGTGATGGCAAGTTAGTTACTTCCGCTCTCCTGCCTACTGTTACTACACCACCTAGGCCTTTATCATGAACAAACTCCAGGGAGCATTAGACAGCTTGAGTAGTGAGAATGACTGGGTCTCTTTAACCTTGCTGGATACATAATTGCAACCAGATACTTAATCTTAACTCAACTTGGACACGCACAGGTTTTGCTTTGGGCATGAAAACTCCCAAATCTGATCAGGTGTGGCTGAATTTTCCATGTGTAAATGGCATTTATGACAACGGATATTCCGTAAATTGGGTAGAATTTGTGTGTGCAGTTGCAGGTTTGAGTATAGTAAGTGTTCCTGTTGTGTCCATCTGCAGAAGTTGAATTTGGTCATCAGCAGATGTTTTCTAGTAGTTTCTAACTCTGGTAGTTCAAATAAATTAGTACTCTAAAGGGCAGGGGAGAACGTTTCCAGGGTGCATATGGAGGATGGGTGAAATGGTTTTTGACTGGGACAAAGGAAGAGGTTCTTTTACAATGGAAAAATATTTTCCGCATGAAGAAACAAACGAAGTTAAGCAACCTAATCTACCCCACATTTGTGTAACACTTCTGCATGAGAATTCTGCACCAGGTGAAATATACAATTCTACATGCAGAAATGCTTACACTTTTGAGTATTCCTGGAAATGTTGCTCTATTGTAGATTTTAGGACTTCGTTGATAGTTCAGGCAGTCAGAAATTTGAAACATTGGAGATACCCAACAGAAGCAAATGTGTGTTTTCCACAGCAGCCTCTTTGTGAATTGGACCATTCTAAGTATGTAACAGCATTCATATATTATTCAAAGAGTTTGGGCGAACACTTTCTATGGGATCTGGAACTGAACCTCCTCATGCAAATTAGAAAAAAACGATAAAAGCCAATGATGTTCACTAATATTTAAGACCCAATCAAAGAATTGATTAATGACACGGTTGTGATTGATAAAGGGAATGAAGCCTGGCGAGCTTGACCACCTTAAAGAGTGCTTTGCATCTGTTTATCATTTTATTGATGCAAGTCTTGTAGAAACTAGGAAACAGATTTAGCTGTGCTGATGATGGATCTGCATGCAGAACATAGCCCTTTGAGTTGGATGAGGTTGTCTACGTTTCTTCTTGTTGGACAGTGGGTTATTAGTAGTGGTAAATATGCATGTACCACTGGCAATAAGGCCACTAACAGTGTAGGGCTCAGAATAGGTCTCGGTAAATTATTCCCATGCTCAACCCATCGTGGCTTGGCTGCGAGCAGGCAGGCTTAACTTAAGAAACAAGTATGTAAAGCATTTAAAAACACAAATTCAGTAAATAATTAGGGCACCACACACAATGAAAATGCCACACCAATTTAAACAAATAGGAAATATTTTTATCTTAAAAATGACGCCAAAATGACGAAAACCTAATGCGGGGAACTGGAGATATGAATTTTTAAAGATTTAGCACTATATAGCACTTAGAAATCTATAGCGCCACCTTGGGACATCTGGTCGCACTTGACCGGGACAAAGTCAAAGTTTCAGGCCTACCGTGATGGAGCCCTGCTTAGCTACCCCTCGGGGTAGGCCTCGGTCAAGATTTTACCTTCGGGCTTAGAAAGATTTCTTGAGAGTTTACTGCTAGGGTCCCTCGATGCTCTTGACCAGTCTGGATTTGGAGAGGGTTCACTGGCTTGCTTTCCATAGAGCTCCTAGTCAAACTCTGGAAGTCGGACCTCCGGAGCTTTTCAGCAGGATGAACAAGTAGTGCAGGGCAGCTGGCGGTTGAAGGTGGCCGGCTTCGCTCTTGAGGTTGAGTCTGTCCCCTATGGAGTTTTTTATCCAAAGTTGCAACAAACGTCTCCGAACTTCATCCTGAAGATCCTCTTGAGGGTCCAAAGTGTCCAAAACACAATTGAAGGGTCTGGAATGGTCCTTGAAAGGTTGGGACCACAATTCCCACAATGCACCTGGATAAAACCCTTACAAATCCACTGAACGCACCTCAGGCAGGGGATTCTTGGTGGTGATGGTCCAGGTGAGCTCTGTTAACCTGTAGCTTGCAGGGATCTCACTCTTTATTCATCTTGAAGCAAGGTACATCCAAAGGGCTGTAGTTCCAGATAACGCAGCAGGTGCAGTCAATCACAATGCAGGGCCTGATGGTGTGAATCAAGTTTCCAGCTTGGCAAGCCTTCTCCTTCTCTTTGTTTCAAGCAGCAGATCTGAGAGGTTCTGCTCCTCTCACATATTTATTCAGAGTTCTCTGGGGTCAAGCAGGAGAGCACTCCTCTCCAATGAGGCGCAGGGCAACACCCCAGAGCATGACCACTTCCTCCAAAGTGTGGCATAATCTTCTCCCAATAAAGCACTATTCCTCAAATTCTGTATAGCTGAAATCACAGCAGAGGAGTAAGAACTAGTTAAACGAACCTCCAGTATGGCTCATTTTCATAGCTCTCCTCTCCTGACCATCTGCAAACTCCTGCCTTAAGCCTGCCATCTGGCTGGGTCAGAAGGGCTGGTGGGTAGATGGGCCTGTCATTTCCTGCCTGTCCTATCCACCTTTGAAGCTTCATGCTTTACAACCCCTCCCCCTGTTCTTGCATTCCTGTGTAGCAGAGCTCTATCTACCAGATACCCTCTCCTTGATTGAGCCACTTATCACTTCATCAAAGTAGCTTGGATAATCCTGTTAACTCTCACCAGTCATGGAAGAGGGCAGGAAGGCTAAATTTTGGCTTACAGACAAGAAAGTATTATAACTTCTTTTCTGTATACTTAAGGATAAATTCAACAATAGCATATTGTTGGATTTATCAATACCATTCTCCTCAGTCCTTGAATGATATTTTGTTTGATTTGCCGCGATAGTTATGGGTCCATAAACTATTGCAATGCTATCCTATGTGGCTGGGCATCTACATAGGGGAAAATGAAATGTGCAATTTCTCCAAAACCAGGGAATATAAAACACCTTTTATACGGAGACCCTGCTTATAGCTACATGACCCCCCACCACTTGGACACCTAGGGGAGACTTTAGGGGTCCTGAATATGCAAAAATAGTGTAGATCCTCACTCCACAGTGCTCCTAGCACCAAAGTCGATTTTGGGAAACACTTTACTACCATGGGGGAAGTGAAATGTGCAATTTCTCTATCCCCAGGGCATATAAAACCTCTTTTATAATGGCCCCTCCTAATAAGTACATGGCAACCACCCCTGGGACACCTGGGGGAGGCCCTGGGGGTACCTAGTATGCCAAAGTATTGTAAATTATCACTTTTTAAGTGCTCCTACCACCAATGTCGAGTTTGGGCACAATTTACATTTGAAAGCAGTGCTTCAACAAAGGACTGCTTTAAAAATGATCTCAGGCTCTCAGCATTGCACACATGCAAGTGCATGAAAGGCTGCTGGCTCTTATCTGCCATCCCCTATTATGTACTCGGGACTTAAAGGTAGTTTTAATCCCCTACCCTATCATGTACTAGGGACTTATAGGGGTAGGTCATGTCAATTATAAATGCACCCTAATATATAGTGTACCCTCATGTATGTGTGCGTTTTCACTGTGTTTTCAACATAGCACTGGTCCTGGGCCTAGTTAGGCAGAGCCAAGGGACAGTCAGAGTCAGTTGCCACCAGTACCAGTCCGCTAAAGAATGGGGGTGCACAGAACACACAGGGTGACTTTGCAACACTTCTCTTTTCTGGTATGTCACTTTTTGTGGAGAGTTTTTGTGAGTGTCATGGTGCTGAGGCTTTCAATTTGGCTCACCACTTTTTCAGTGGAGCATTACGTTAGTTCTACATTCTTTTTCAGAGTCAAGGAATGTGCTGACATTTGATGAGGTTCAAATGAGTAGGATAGATTGAGTTAATTTTGGACAGCGTTCATCTGGATCTAAAGGTGGAGGAGGGAGAACAGGGTGTAAAAGTGATACATAAAGTTTTTTTATGTTTCTCAGCTAAATGTTGGATGCTATAGCCTCCAAGAAGTTCAGGGTATGTTGGGGGTAAATGTGAACCATGCCTCCATGATAAACTGTATATAGGTTGAACTGTGTATGTCTAGAGCATCGATGACTATGGATTGTGCATTATGAGCAGTGCTTTTACTATAGGTAATAAGCAATTGTTGGTGAACGGTATATAGATTAGGGTATTGGGGCCAGATGCCCTACACTTTCTTAGCCCATTGTACTCTGAAGGAGGCTACCTCCACAAATTGACAGGTAGCTAAGCGTGACTAGCTAAGTTTTGAATGTGACTTTTGGATCTAGTTTACTGTTCCCTCCACTGCCATTTGACATTGCCCCAATCCTTATTTCATTGTTAATGCCAATAATTATAAATTACGCCATATCAAAAATGGAGAAAGAGTTGGTGTGGCTTTCAGTGTGTAGCAGATAAATGCATTTTCTACAATTAATTTCCTGACAGGTGATTAATGGTGCCCAGAAGCAGCACCCACACATCTGTTAGTAAACTAATCCAAGAAAAATACCAGCCTGTTTTCAACATATGCATGGACTCGCTGTCATGCAGTTCAAACACTCCAGGCATGGTTAGTTAGAAGCTTGTTCATCAACACTAACTGCTGTGATTTAAGTTGGTAGCAAGAACCCAAGCTGACACTCCGTAGGTTAGTAGGAGGATTTATTTAGCTTCAGGCAGGCAGGTGCAAGTAAAAGCAGAAGCTAACAGACAGACCCTACGAGAGCAGAAGTTAGCCAGTAGCTCAGCCCAATTCTAACTGGAATCTCTATCACCCCAGTGTTTCTGCTGTTAGTGTAAGCAGTAGGATGTATTCAGCATCTAGCAGGCAGGTACAAGTGAAAGCAGAATTCTAACCAATTCTAACTGGAATCTCTATCACCTCAGTGTTTCATGACATCATCTGACAGCTTGGGTGACAGGACACCACACTAACCTAATATATTATAAAGTTATTTGCTCACCACTTAATGTCCTACTAAAAGTTATGTAGTTGCCATATTTTCTTTTGGATGTGACTAGGCTAAGTGTGGCTAAATTGCCATGTGCTCTCATTTTTTAGTTGCTTCTGAGAGGAGACTCCCAAGTCCCCCTGTATTCCTGATCATATTTGTAACAAAGACCATGGCTGGACCAGTCTGCATGGAAAAAACTAAAGAACATAGGTGTCCAGAACCAGCCACAGAACTGAACTGCTGGAATAAACTAGGACTGTCTGCAACTGGGGTATAGAAGTGGGATGTAAACTTCCAGTCGGGGTGCCAAGATTTACTGGCCAGAGCACCATTACAGGAAGCTAGGGTCTATTCTGCTCCTGTAGGAATGGCCAGATACCTGATTACAGTTAGTACAAGCAATATAGCAATAAAGAACAAGTTGTATAGGTTGTTCATATGTTCATGAGTCTGGTAAGCTTTTGAATACGTTTTATTTACAGAGCCTCTGGTGTGGTGGCTTGATTCCCAGCTTCCTGAGCAGTGATGCTCATTTTGATCTGGGCCTGAAATAGAGCACAACAAGAATTGCAGCTAAGTCTGATTAGTGCTAGTGAAACATAAACCCGATGAGCCCATTTCACAAAACTATTTGCATACTTAAATTCAATTTAGATGCACAATTGGTTTGATTTACAAACATGAATCCATATTCGGTATTCAAAAATGTGGATTTACACTTGTAAATAGATTTACTCACAGGCACATTTGTGAGTAAGTCAATTTTCCCCCTGGGGTAAGAAAACAGAGTTCTAGTGAGTGAATGCCCTGTTAAGTTTGTGTACACCAATTTACAACTTTTCCTCCTGGTCCATTTCCACCCTGAAAATGATGAGGCATTTACTTACTTTAGTGCCCATTTGCGTATTCCTCTAGGCAAGCCCGCTCTAGGGAAACCAAACAAATAGATGGCAAATAAATAAATACAATCCACAAAAGCTGAGCATGGCCTCCTGTATTCCTCAACTTTAAAGGGACTGCCTGATGGGAAATACCTCAAATTGCTTTAGCTGTTGGGGAACATTGTGACATGCTCTCTTCATCATCATCGTTTGTTATTCCCTCTACTGTCACTTATCGTTTCCCCAATCTTTATTTCATTGTTAATACCAATACCTATAAATTACGTAATAACAAAAGTGGAGGAAAGGAGGTTGTGGCTTTCAGTGTGTAGCAGATAAATGCATTTTCGACTATTTATTTCCTGACAGGTGATTAATGGTGCCCAGAAGCAGCAGTGACACATTTCTATTACTAAAGTAATCAAGAAAAATACCAACATGATTTCAACATATGCATGGACTGGTTTAATGCAGTTAAAGCACTCCAGGCATGGTTAGTCAGAAGCCTTTTCATCTTCAACACTAAGTGTTGCAGTTTAATTTGGTGATAAGAACCCAAGCTGGCACTCTGTAGGTTAGCAAGAGGATTTATTTGGCTTCTATCAGGCAGGTACAAGTAAAAGCAGAAGCTGACAGACAGGCCCACCAGAGCAGAAGTTAGCTAGTAGCGCAGCCCAATTCTAAATGGTATCTCTGTCCCCACAGTGTTTCATGACATCATCTCACAGCCTGGGTGACAGGACACCACGCTAACCTAATATATAAGTTATTTGCTCACCGCTGAACGTCCTACTAAAAGGAATGTAGCTGCCATATTTTCTTTAGGAAGTGACTATGCTTCCATCATCTTACAGTGGGAGTTTGCTCGGTGCTTAATGAGTTGGCTTTGCAATAAGATGAACGAACTCCTAATGAAACCCGCATCTGATCCTGGTCAGCACCCTTGATCACCCTAGGGATTCTTGAATGGACAACTATAACTGCCTAGAATAAGAGACAACCTCACATCACACCTCCTCTGGATTTTACCTTTTGCATTCATACTTTACATGACTTGGCACTGTCCCCGAGGGTCCATTTTTCACTTGATACCTAATCCCAGGAATTTCCATTTGCACATTCGTTCCAGCGGTGGAACCGTTGGCTGATGAAAAGCATATTTTGGAAGGTCATCTGTGAAACAATAAGCATGAAATGGCTCCTTCTACATGCGACTGTCACTTAGTTCAACCAGGTTAAGAATAAGACAAATGTCAATCTTGTAAGCATGAAAGTGTCACTATGCCTGAGAAAGCATTGATGGAATATCTGTATGCATCCGCTCATTACTATTTTGTAAATATGGGGCAAGCAATATGTATATAGCTGCAATTTATTTATATAAAATAATATTTTCTCTCTCTCCACTGGGGTCCCAACTCACACTTTGGCCTATTACGGCAATCTAATACTTCTAAACACACAGCTCATTGCATAACCACACATTTCGGCATACACGGCTACAATCCCCATCATTCTTCACTGCTCCCGACGCCTGCATGACATCATCTGTGCTGTGCAGCCTCCACTATAAATACCGCACGAGAAAGAGAGAAACTGTCTCCTTCACCCAGCGGGGACCGCAAACCTTGACAGCAGACTGCACAGGTAGGCTCCCTTGACAGGAAGGAGATTATTATTTCAGCCCATTGCTGGCCTTCCGTTAAGCCCTGACCACAGACTTCACCAACTTCACATACTCTATAGAGGGGCTTATATTTACATGACATCTGATAACAATGCAATTTTTCCTGCTTAATTTACTTTTTTCTCTTTTCTACTAAACAAAAGGTTCATTAATGCAGACTCTGTTTAATACTGACAGGTGTTTTTTCGTGCAAGCCTGTTTGTCTTGATGGTGTTATTTTGAGTAGGGGTGGGCGGAATTTGCGTAGTCGCGTTACGCAAATTTCCTCGAAACGGTAAAAAATCTCTGCGAGCTCCGCAGAATTCTGCGAGCACGCGGAATTGCTTGTTCCGCCCGTTCGCGATGCGTTTTTCCTGTTCGGGGACGCTGTTTGCGTGCTCGGGGGGAAATATCTTGCGAACTTGCCCATGCGGTCGCCAATTGGCGCGGCCATCTTGTTTCATTTCTCCCACCCGCTCGCGATACACGTTTTCTGTTCGCGAACGCGGATGTCCGATGGCGCGTCTGAATGACGTGTTCGCGATCGCACACTCTCGCGGGATCGCGCGGCTTGCTACCAAAATCTCGTGGCGCACGCGAACGGATAGGAAAACTCGTTGGCAAATGCAGGGATCCTGGTAAGTCGCTCCCACGCACGCGAACACGCATTCTGAAAGCGCGAACAAGAAAAAAATTCCGCTACGCCACGGATCGCGGAATTTTAGGCAATTCCGGGTTCTCCGCAGAACGCAGAATTGCCAAAATTCCACAAATTCCGCGAGCGGAGTGGAATTTACCGCCCAGGCCTAATTTTGAGTGTCTTTATGATGCGTATTTTAATATGTCTCATTACCTTTGGCTATAGCTTTCTCCATGCCCTGACTTGAAGGTTATGAGTTGAGGCACAAAACCCATGGTCTGTGGACAAGCGCCTGAATCAGGCTCCCCACTTGTCATGATTCTTTGCTGTGATCACATTTTGCCACTTCCACAGAGTGGTTTCACCAAAATATGGGTCCAGTATAGATTGAGTCACCATTTTAACATTTCTCAATGTTAGGCATGATGTAACGACAACAAATAAGTTTTTCCTCATGATTGTTTGTGTTTTCTCTTTGGATTCTTGTCCTGGATTTTTTCTGCCCCGATATTAGTGGATGCTTGCCAATATCATCACCACTGGTTGAATATTTTTTCTCTTATTTTTTTCATTTATTTCGTTTTTTGTTGACAAAATGACACCCATCGTTCTAATGAATGCCTTCTCACTTACTTCACTTACTTTAAGAGTATAAGATAGGAAGGCAGAAACATTTTGACCTTTTTCCAACCTTTGGAACGAATTATATCCCTTTCTCTTTAACCTCTGATCCAGCGATCAGGGATCGATAATTTTCACACACAGGCCCATATACACTACCCTAATATAATTCCTTCACGCTGGGGTTCAGTGTGATGCAAGTTTATTCCTAACACATTATATACACTTCAGAACCTGCATTCCTCCTAACAAACTAATTGAGGCGATCGGATCTAGAGTTGGTTAGTTGATAACAATAATTAGTACTTATCTAAACATCTATACTAAATTAAAGAAAAACAGACTCAGTGTATAGTTTATGTTGTTTATCGTAAATAATGTAAGAATAAATGCTCATCAAGTACAGTTATACGAAATGCAAATCTTGAATTAACACAGAGAGAAAACATTGGCAATGTATACATTTTAACTCATATCAATAAACAATGCAATGATGGAGTGGATAGGCGAAAAGAGAAAGGTTTCAGAGACAAAACACATTTGCAAAATGAATATGCAAATTAAGAAGATTATCTATACTAACCCAGGTAAAATTCAGGGAAACTACCCGACTGGCCAGTTAGGGCAGGAAGGCCACTCAAGTAGAGTCGAGTGACAAAGATTAGGTCAGGATACAGGAAACAGGTAGGCCTCTATCTGGAAACAGCAAACCGACGACAGCGACGATCTCCTGCTAACTAGCATCAGCACCTACTCTAAACCACACCCACCGGGGAATTTCAATTATACCCTAAAACCTGAATGTCCTACCCACATTGGTTTCATTTAACAACCAAAGTTTGTCTCTCATTGGCTAATAATGGGGGTGTTCTGTCACACCACGCTCGTCATGTCCATTTTATTAGACACCCTTTTGTTCAAACAGTAAGCATTACATCAGAATCATCCAAGAAACAACTTTGAACACAATCATAGTAAACATTTCCTGCAGTTCCTTGAATGTTCCAAATCTCTGCGCCTCTTTTGTTCGTCTCTGCCATCTCGTGAGGAAGTTGCATCGCTTCCATTTGTAATCTTATCCTCTTTCTTCCGTAACCTTGGCAGAAAGTCAGTACAACACGAAGGACATTTCTATTGCCTCTGCATTCTCTCCTCATTTTAAGCTCATTTATTTCGTATTTTTCTTTTCAGGAAAAAGTTAACCCAAAACTGGCATGCAGAAGTGTAAGCCCATGCTTACTTTGATTACAAGAACAGAACACAAAACATTTATTATTTTTCAAGAAATGTAATTTCATTTTGCGCACCATCCCAGCATTTGCACTAACCCATGCACAGCCCATGTTATGTTATTCCTAGCGAAATATTATTAACGTGCACAAAAGCAGCATTAGTTTGTATCAAGCAGTTTGCGGCCTAGTTTTCATGCATTAATACACGCATTAGTTTACGCATGCGCATAAGCATTTCCCCATGTTTTCTCATTTATTAATACAATTTTCACTGCACACTGTTAATATGTGTTACTGAGGGTTTAATTCGAGCAGGTTTTATTTACGCAAAACCCTGCTCCATTAATCCCCCCTTTGATGGTGTTTTGAGCCATCATCAAAATACCCATCACATACAAATTGCCATTTATTTAAAATACTGTACTTCTTTCTCGTTTTATTCTTCCATCAGAGGGGCCGATTCCGATCTCGGCCGGTAGGGCTCCGAATCGGATTCGGCTTAACCGGATCCGATTCGGAGCCCTATTTCCCGACCGATTCGTACGCGCGTCCGGGCGAGCGAGTACGAAGCGAAATCGCCGACCGACTCGTCCGGGCGTCCCGACCGCTCCGACCGACTCGTTCCCGGGTCGAACTGCACCGACCGACTCGCTCGGACTCGACTCGCACCGCGCAATGGAGACGTTCCCCGGCCGGGTAAGTACGATGCGCGCTGCGAGCAGTCCGACCGACACGCGCCGCCCGGCTCGAAAGAGCAGTCGGAGCCGTACTTTGGGGGTCCGTGTCGGACCCCCCTGTACGCGTAGCCGCGCGAGTCGCACACAGGGGGGACCCATGGGTCCCCCCTAAACGTGCATGTACGGCGCGACCCGCATCCACGCGTACTCGCTGTAGGGGGCGCCCTTGTTCACGTCGAGCCCATTGAGTCAATGGGAGCCCGTGTACGCGTCGTACGACTGGCTCCCATTGACTTCAATGGGAGTCCGACCGAATCGAGTCCGATGGCATACGTGCGCATCGTACTCGTTCGGTCGGGCTGCTAGGGTCCGATTCGGTCGGAAATCTCTCTGAGTCCGGCTCGGTCGGAGAGATTTCCGGCCCGAATCGGAATCGGCCCCTATGTCTTTCATGATCTCATAGTAATTTCCTCTCATATCTTCTAATTCTATCTCTTCTCTCTTTCTTTTTCTAGCTCTATGTTTAAGATCTGATGTCTTTTTCTTTCTACACTTGCATTTGCAACATTTATAAATCATGATAACTATTATTATTACTGCAACTACTGAAGTAACAGGTATTAAATTTTTCCTAAGAAACTACTCCCTAAAGTAGAAAACCAATTTCCCACTGAGGAAAAACTCTTACCAAGTTTCTCCCATGCACCGTCAACTTTCAGTTCAGTTAAATCCTCATGAAGTTATGTAATATTTTTGATATACCCCTCAAGATTTTTACTTTTGTCAGGAATATAAGTACAGCATTGTTGTATTTTCAACATGCTACAGACTCCACCCTCTTTTGCCAATAATATGTCAAGGGCAAGTCGATTTTGCAAAACCATTGATCTAATAGCAATCATTTCAGTATCAATCATCAAAACCCAGCAGCAGTATCCGTTGATAAACGATCAACCACTGTAGACAATTTTCTAATTTTATGTGAATTCAGAATAACTCCAACTGAAGGTATCAGTGCTCCAAAAACATCCCCAATTATTTCAGAATAACTCGCTCCTCTCTTATTACGTGTTAGTCCTTGTTTGATTTCATTAATTCTATTATTCTTATCTACGTGATAAACTTTCAGGAATGCTATACCTAAATAGCAACATCCATACCAAACTGTAGGTAATCTATAATAAGCATTCTTACCACACACATAATAAATTCCCCGGAAAACAGGATCAGTCCCTCCTTTCAATCCCCAATTTCCTTTTATCAAGAAAGTATGCTCACATTCACTAGAACCAATAAAATAGCTATTAAGTTCAGTCTTTTCTCTAAACACACAAAGCTTTCCTGTATGTTGAAAATCTAGAGTCATGGCAGTGTAAGTCTCATCCTTTTTGTAATCACCCTCTCTGTAAGCCCATGGAGGTACATGAGACTTTTGCTCAGCAGCTTTCTTTTTGAAATCTCATCTTCTATCTTCTACCAAGTTCATAAACTCAATTTCTTCATGCCGTAGTTTACAAGTTAAATTATTTCTATGTGCATCTATTGTATCTATCTGTTTGTTACTAATAACAAAATCTCTCATGTAAGCTGCATAAACAGGTCCATAAACAATTTTTAAATCTCTCCTAATAGGAATTTCTGGAAATATTAGGTCAAAATTAGAATAATAATACTCTAGTCCTTCCCTCTCGTAAAACAGACTAGTTAAGACACTACAAGACACACCATATGTTAAAGGTAGGTGATGGTAAGTCACCCCTCTGAGACAGACGACAGTAATTGCATGCACACATAACAATTTGTCGCATTCATTGTATTAACATACTCATATAACAATTTAGTAAAAACATTTAACGAAAAATCATTAATTGATTTATCATGATGATAAATACTATGATCTTCTATCTTTTCTGTATTAGTATTTATACTTTCTTTAGTAACAGTATCTATTCTCTCACTTCCCACGTTATTAGTATTATTTTTGTAATTAGTCACCATCATAACAGGGACAATAACAATCAGTGTTAACCAGTGTTAACCATACCAACGTTAGTAGTAAGACACTACATAAGCAAGCATTAATACATTTACGTTTAAAACTATGATTTTGATATCCAGTCTCTGTACCTTTGCCATTTTAGACACTATATAAAAAAACAAAAATCTAAGAAAAACCCTAAAAATCTAATTTTTGAGAAAAAACTTATCCAAAACCATCTAGAGTAGTGTATCCTTACACTTTAGGCCTCTCTTCTTTACCCCCTCTTATATCTTCCTCTTCTTCAAATCTTTTTGAACTTTCAGAATATTCTTCATTAAAATGTGTTGCACCTTTATTTTCACTGTTCTCTTTTAAGGTGGTTTCAGTTTGCTTTGATCACTTCAATCAGTATCAGCTTCTTTTTCTTTCTGATCTGTGTTCTCAATTTCTTCTAACACCACGTATGTCCATTCTGGAGCTGTGTATTTCTTACTTGGAATTCTTATTCTCCTTGTTTTCCGTACTGATTCTTCTTCTGAATCACTTTGTCCAGTTTGACTTGATATTTCATTTATTTGATCTGGCCTTTTCTTTTCTAGTGTGTATTTCAGTCTTTTCACTCCTTTTGGCCACTCATCACCTTCTTGCTCTCTTAATTTGAACTGCTTCTTCATCTTCATTGTCAAGTTCGCAAGTTCTTTTATTCAGTTCTTTTCTCTGTTGTACTTGCTCTTGATTTTCATCAGTCACTTTCTCTTTTTCTTTCTCAACAGTCTCTTGAGACCCAGTAGATGGTGCCCACTTTATTCGATTTGTACTTGGTTCTTCCTCTTGTTCAGCCTTTCCAGAATCTGTAACACTAGATTCTATAGCTTCATGTTCTTCAGCTTCTGGTTCTTTTCTATGCTTTACCAGTTGCTGCTCTTCTTGTCTTTCAAGTGGACTTGGGACTCTTCTTGTATGACTTGCATGAATCCAGTTTGGCAAGCCACCACACTTCACTGCTGTCATTGTCACCAAAATTATCTGATATTGCCCTTTCCACCTGGGTTCTAAACACGACTTCCTAACGTGTTTCTTGACGAGAACCCACTCTCCTGGACTCAAATCATGTGTTGTGGTTGCAATTTCTCCAACCTGATGAGACACAGAACGCACCAGGTCAGCCAATTCTTTGTAATAATCAAGCACTAGATCATCAGTAATATTCATTAGTTTGTTTGCTGGTAAAATTGCTTGTTTCATGGCTCTTCCCATTAGAATCTCATGAGGACTCAATCCAGTCCTTTTATCAGGAATGCTTCTAAGACTCATCAATACCAGGGGTAAAGCACCTGGCCATTTCAGTGTTGTAGACGCACACACTTTTGACAGTCTGGATTTAATAGTGCCATTAATTTGTTCGACCACTCCAGATGCTTCTGGTCAGTAGGCACAATGCAGCTTTTGTTCAATTTGTAATGCTGCACAAATCATTCGAATTATCTCATTATTAAAATGAGTTCCTCTATCTGTTTCTAAAGAGACTGGAAATCCAAATTTTGGGATAATCTCTCTTAAAAGTAGTTTAGCAACTGTTAGACTGTCATTCCTTCTTGTTGGATAAGCTTCTACCCAACGAGAAAACAAACCACAACCAACACATATTTCAGTCCATTACAAGGGGAAGTTTAATGAAGTCAAGCTGTAGTCGGGTAAATGGTCCTGCTTTTCCAATTCGACCCCAACTAACAACTGTCTTTGTACCTGGATTTTGCTGCTGACACACTATACCTCTCTGTACATAGACTCTCTGCAATGACCCTAAACTTTGGGTTGTACCATGACTGCTTGAAGAGCCTGATCATAGCATCTCTTCTAACTTGTGCAACTCCATGGTACATCCTTGCCATCTGAGACAGTAAACTATCTGGCATTACTGGTCTTCCATCAACATACACCCACACTTCATCTTCTGCTCTTTTTTTCACAACCTGATTTTATCCAAATTTGTTTTTCTTCCTCATTTGCTTCTTCCTGTAACTGTCTAATTTCTTCCCATGTTTCCAAAGAAGAAAACATCAAATGGCAATTTGTATGTTTTTTCCCCACCCCTCTGTTTATTGCAATTGAATTTTGTGCACAGAAACGCGCCACTTGGTCTGCATATCTGTTTCCTTTTGTCACATAGTCATCTCCTGACTTGTGTGCTGAACATTTTGCCACAGCAATCTTTTTGGGCATTTGTAATGCATTCAATAGATCCTTCACATTTTTACTGTTCCAGATCGGTGATCCTGAAGAAGTCAGAAATCCTCTTTGCATCCACAACTGACCAAAATCATGCACCACCCCAAAACCATATTGACTATCAGTGAATATGGTTACTCTCAGATTTTTGCCAATTATACTTGCTCTAGTCAGAGCTATTAGCTCAGAAATTTGAGCAGAATTTATCGCCTTTAGACAGGATGCTTCAAGAACCATAGACACTGTACATACTGCATAAGCAGCACTCAATGCACCTTTTTCATCTCTCAGACAAGATCCATCCACGAGCATCACACTATCTGACTCTTCTAGTGGTGTATCCTTTATGTCAGGTCTTGGTTTCGTGCACAAATCTGTCACATCCAAACAATCATGATCTGCTTCATCTTTCACTTCTTCACAACTTAAACTTGGCAACAAGGTTGCAGGGTTCAATATTGTACATCTTGTCACTGTCACATTATCAGCACCCAAAACCACTCTTTCATACCTTGTCAGCCTACTATAGGTCATATGCTGAGTCCGAGTCCTTGTTAATAGGATCTCAACAGAGTGTGGCACATATACTTTCACTGGATGTCCCATAACAACTGTCTCGCTCTGCTCAAGACTCAGGCAAGTAGCAGCCACTGCTTTTAAACAATCTGGTAATGCGGCAGCCACTGAATCCAAAGTAGCAGAAAAATATGCCACTGGACGACGTGCCATTCCATGTTTTTGTGTTAAGACTGAAAGTGCACTCCCATCTCTCTGACAACAGAATAATGCAAAATCTTTTGTGTAATATGGCATTTCCAATGCAGGTGCTCGACAAAGACTATCTCGCAATTCAATAAAAGCTTTCATACATTCTTCATCCAATTCAATCCGATCAACCACATCTTTGTGAGTCAACCTCTGTAGAGGTTTTGCAATCAGCGAAAACCCACTGATCCACTGTCTGCAGTATCCAACCATTCCCAAAAACATTTGAACTTCCTTTTGAGTTTTAGGAGGACCCATTTGCAAAATCACATTAATTAGTTCTTGAGTTACTTTTCTAACTCCTTTCTCAATTTTGTGTCCCAAATACTGAACTTCTTTTTGACAAAACTGTAATTTCGCTGGTGACACTTTATGCCCACCCATGCCCACCTATTGCCAAATGATTCAGTAAGGCAATTGTATCTGTCACACAGGCTTCTCGTGTTTTTGATGCCACAAGTAGGTCATCCATGTACTAAACTTTCACTGAATGTTCTGGCATAATCAACGACTCCAAACATTTTTTCAAAATCTCATTGAAAATCGAAGGACTCTCTGTATACCCTTGAGGAACTCAGCACCATGCCAAAACACGGTTTCCGAACCAGAATGCAAACAAATATTGGCTATCCGGATGCAAAGGTATCGAGAAAAATGCTTGACACAGATCAATTACTGTGTACCATTCCGCATCACAAGGAATTTGATAAAGAATCACTGCTGGATTTGGCACTATTGGACAGCAAGGTACTACGATCTTATTAATCTTTCTCAAATATTGAACTATTCTATATTTTCCGCTTAGTTTCTTAATCCCCATAATAGGTGAGTTACAAGGACTACTCAGTATTTCATTTAGAATACCTTGCTCAATCATTTGATCAATTACAGGAATTACTCCTGCTGTGATTTCAAAACTCATCTTGTACTGAGGAGTGTTTGGATATATTGCACCTGGTTTAACTGTAACCTGAATAGGATCCACACCTTTCATCAATCCAATATCTTTTCCTGTAAAATCCCACACATCAGGTCTCACTGCATTTCTCAACTCTACAGGTAAATCTTCTTCTGTAAGCAATGAATATAAATCATTCACTACTGTCCCTTGTTTCGCTAACATCATTTTAAAAGCAACATCCTCATCTGGTGTTTGAAAAGCAATACCATATGGCGTACAATAGATGGTGCAGTTCATCTTACACAGCAAGTCCCTTCCTAAAAGGTTCACTGGACTTGTATCACATACCACAAACGGATGCATGTCCCTAAATCTTCCAATATGAACTTCTATTGGTCTTGTTATTGGAGTCTTAATATATTTATTTGAAACTCCCACAACTTGGATAGTTTCTCCCGAGAGGGGTAGGTTTGGGATTTCTGCTGCTCTCACAGTAGAACGGGTAGCACCAGTATCCACAAGGAATGTAATATCATTACCTTCCACTTTTCCATCAACAAAAGGACCTGATTGATCTACCTCTAGAGATGCGCCAAGCACGCACTCTTCCTCCCCCCTCAGGCACCGTCATTGAGATGAGTCTGAGTCACTCTCTGAACATTGCAACAAATACTGTGAAACCATTTGCACATTTTGTTTCTTACCAACTTGTTCACCTGTGTGAAATCCAGAATTTGCACTGTATCTCTGTACTTGAGCATTCACATTATTTGGCATAGGAGCTTGAGGCACCTGTACTTGTTGTGTCTGTGGTGTAACTACCTGCTGCTGTTGTTGTTGTTGATTCACAACCACATCTTTCTGCATCTGCGGATTGAAATTTTGATTCATTCCATTATTCTTCAGTAAAGATCTACACTCGTTCCTCCAATGTCCAAACTTTCCGCACGCATAACAAGGAAATTTCTTTTTCAGTTCTTCTCTAGTCATTTTACCTCTACCTCCATTTGGTACTTGACCATTCTGATTTTGTCCTTTCATTTGGAAATCTGTTTGAGAACCATTGTTTCCATCTTTCTGTTCTGCCACTTTCACTTGTGCCCACATCATTTTCTCTTTCAACTTTTTATGCCTTGACTCAATATCATCACTACAATATTTAGCATATCTCAGAATCTCATCAACTCTTTTACTCTGTAAATCAAATGTTGCTGACTCATGTTACTAATTTCAGGTTTTAATCCAAAAACAAACCTATATACAAGATGTCCCATATCTTTATCACCTATACTTTCAAAACCACTATACTGTTTCATAATAGGCATGTACTTATTCTTTGGGTTCCTGGGTTGCCCTATCAATTTTAACCCAATCAGTTTCTTTTGGAGAGATTTTAGTCTTCAAGTAAGTAATTACTTGATTATATTTTTTCATTACTTCATCTGAAGGTGCTCCTGTTTTCACATCTCTAGGATATTCCTCTCTAGGCCAATCAACAGTAATCTTACACTCAGTCCATAAATCAGCTGGAACTACAATCTCAAGCAAACCATCTAAATCTTTTAACAAAACTTTTGAAACTTGTACAAAACTTTCTACCTGTTTGTACCACTCGACAGGTTTCTCCCTCAACCTTGGAAAATCATTCGTAAAGGATAATATATCCTGTCTTGACCAGGGAACGTGAACATATCCACCACCTGGAACTTCTCTCATTGGGCATATCATTTCAGCCTGTCCTGTTTCTCTTAATGGAAATAAAGACGCATTTTTACTTGCAAGCATTTCTTCCTTCCTTTTCGCCCATCTACCTTTCTACCGGTCTAAATCACCCCATTTCTTCAAGGTATTCATCAATTCTTTTATTTGCAATCTTTTACCAGACGTATTCAAACTCTCTAAATCCTTATCAGTAAAATCCAATCTATATGTTTTCTGCACAACTTTAGACTTCTCTATGTCTACTCCATATTCTTTTGCAGCTTCTGCTAACCTCTCATGTAAATTCCGTGCTTTCCATGTAATATTCTTACTCAAAATTAACAACACTTCATCCCGGTACTTACTCAATCATTCTGGACTTATGGTGCCAATAATCATTTCTTCCAGATCCACTCTCAATTTAGCTACATCTATACTCGATTGTGACTTATTCTTTTTCATTCCTCTTATTCAGTTATCTAACTCCTCTGGCGAAGGATCCACCAAACTCCCTGATACTGGAGTTATTCCACTTTCATTCTGCACTATTTTTCTAGGATCCATCTGTACACTTCTCTTTGGTGTTTCAATTACATTATCACTCACTGGAAAATCAATCAATGAAGTACTCATCTCAACCTGTTCTGATCCGCTAACATTCCTAGCATTATTCATGGGAATTGTCAATGCATGTACTCTCAATATATTCTGACTCTCACCATACAATGGAACTATAGGACCAATCGTTACTGGTACTGATAATGCTTCTGCATTCAGACTCAGCTGACTAATTCTTTGAGTTAACTCCTCTCTTGCCTTATTCAACATGTCAATCTCATTTTCCTGCAACACTACTTGAGTATGGGAAACTACCGGAACTTGTGTAACCTGTGAAACTTGTGGATATTGTACAGCTTGTGGAACCTGTATTTCAATTATTGGTGCATTTGGAACTGTTTCCCCTGAGCTTTCTTGATATGGTGGTCTCTTTAATAATATTTCATCCAACAACTCATCATCAATCTCATCTGAGTCATTATCTATTTCTGAAGTCTCTAAATTATTCTTTTTCTTTTTACTTTTTCCTCCAGTCTGATCTTCAGCAACTATTACTGGATATAATCCATCTGCACTTGCATCTCTCCTCCATCTTCTCTTTTGATCATCCCATCTAGCCTCAGAATATCTCGTTATTATATTCCTGTATTTAATTCCATTCCTGTCTCTCTCTCATTTATATGCCTCATATGCCTCATATGCCTCATAGTCCTCAATCGCTTCATACTGCGTAGGTCTAGGACTTGGTTTTAATGAATTCATTAGTCCTCTCAAGTTCTCCAAAATCCTTACATTAAATGTACCATTCTCTGGAAAAGCTAAAACTCCATCATCCTCTGTATATTAAACCCAAATTAAACAAGAGAAAACTTCCGTAAATCCTCTCACTCTATTCGCTAAATCACAACCAATACTAGCGCGGCTCACAGCAACTAACCAATCACGGCTCACTACGTATTCGCTATTTCGTCCAATGCTAGCGCGGCTCACAGCAACCAACCAATCATGGCTCACTATACGCCTGCTGTCTGACCAATGCCAGCGCGGCTTTTTGTGATGTCAGTATTACTCCTGCCACTGACCCTCCCTTTACAAAATAATACGGTAATGTATTTTCTACGTTTTTCTCAACTATTTCTTGTTGGAAACAACACAAAACAATGCTACTTTGTCTGCTCCACTAATAAAAGATAGTTCGATTCACTCAAAGATTTTTCTTTTACTTCTAGTAAAATAACGTCCAGCGCTAATCTACTCTCAATCAAGTTAAAGGAGGTCTTGGTACTCCTTTGGGGATGTAAGGCCAGAGTTTCAGAAGTGGACCTTTCAATGTTTCATGCAACCTTCTTTCAACCGAATATGTCCCTAAAATAACATCGTCATTTTCTACCCAATGATAAAACAAACAGACAACAACCAACACATATTTCAGTCCATTACAAGGGGGAAGTTCAATGAAGTCAAGCTGTAGTCTGGTAAATGGTACTGCTGCTTTTCCAATTCGACCCCAACTAACAACTGTCTTTCTACCTGGATTTTGCTGCTGACACACTATACATCTCTGGCATAGACTCCCCTCAACGACCCTAAACTTTGGCTTGTACCATGACTGCTTGAAGAGCATGATCATAGCATCTCTTCCAACATGTGCAATTCCATGGTACATCCTTGCCATCTGAGACAGTAAACTATCTGGCATTACTGGTCTTCCATCAACATACACCCACACTTCATCTTCTGCTCTTTTTTCACAACCTGATTTTATCCAAATTTGTTTTTCTTCCTCATTTGCTTCTTCCTGTAACTGTCTAATTTCTTCCCATGTTTCCAAAGAAGAAAACATCAAATGGCAATTTGTATGTTTTTTCTCCACCCCTCTGTTTATTGCAATTGAATTTTGTGCACAGAAATGCGCCACTTGGTCTGCGTATCTGTTTCCTTTTGTCACATAGTCATCTCCTGACTTATGTGCTGAACATTTTACCACTGCAATCTTTTTGGGCATTTGTAATGCATTCAATAGATCCTTCACATTTTTACTGTTCCAGATCGGTGATCCTGAAGAAGTCAGAAATCCTCTTTGCATCCACAACTGACCAAAATAATGCACCACCCCAAAACCATATTGACTATCAGTGAATTTGGTTACTCTCAGATTTATGTCAATTATACATGCTCTAGTCAGAGCTATTAGCTCAGAAATTTGAGCAGAATTTATACCCTTTAGACAGCATGCCTCAAGAACCATAGACACTGTAAATACTGCATAAGCAGCACTCAATCCACCTTTTTCATTTCTCAGACAAGATCCATCCATGAACATCACACTATCTGCCTCTTCTAGTGGTGTATCCTTTATGTCAGGTCTTGGTTTCGTGCACATTTCTGTCACATCCAAACAATCATGATCTGCTTCATCTTTCACTTCTTCACAACTTAAACTTGGCAACAAGATTGCAGGGTTCAATATTGTACATCTTGTCACTTTCACATTTTCAGCACCCAAATTCACTCTTTCATACCTGGTCAGCTTACTAGAGGTCATATGCTGAGTCCCAGTCCTTGTTAATAGGATCTCAACAGAGGGTGGCACATATACTTTCACTGGATGTCCCATAATAATTGTCTCGCTCTGCTCAAGACTCACACAAGTAGCAGCCACTGCTTTTAAACAACCTGGTAATGCGGCAGCCACTGAATCCAAAGTAGCAGAAAAATATGCCACTGGATGACGTGCCATTCCATGTTTTTGTGTTAAGACTGAAAGTGCACACCCATCTCTCTCACAACAGAATAATGCAAAATCTTTTGTGTAATCTGGCATTCCCAATGCAGGTGCTCGACAAAGACTATCTCGCAATTCAATAAAAGCTTTCATACATTCTTCATCCAATTCAATCGGATCAACCACATCTTTGAGTCAACCTCTGTAGAGGTTTTGCAATCATCGAAAACCCACTGATCCACTGTCTGCAGTATCCAACCATTCGCAAAAACATTCGAACTTCCTTTTGAGTTTTAGGAGGACCCATCTGCAAAATCACATTAATTTGTTCTTGAGTTACTTTTCTAACTCCTTTCTCAATTTTGTGTCCCAAATACTGAACTTCTTTTTGACAAAACTGTAATTTTGCTGGTGACACGTTATCCCCACCTATTGCCAAATGATTCAGTAAGGCAATTGTATCTGTCACACAGGCTTCTCGTGTTTTTGATGCCACAAGTAGGTCATCAATGTACTAAACTTTCACTGAATGTTCTGGCATAATCAACGACTCCAAACATTTTTTCAAAATCTCATTGAAAATCGAAGGACTCTCTGTATACCCTTGAGGAACTCGGCACCATGCCAAAACACGGTTTCTGAACCAGAATGCAAACAAATATTGGCTATCCGGATGCAAAGGTATCGAGAAAAATGCTTGACACAGATCAATTACTGTGTACCATTCCGCATCACAAGGAGTTTGATAAAGAATCACTGCTGGATTTGGCACTATTGGACAGCAAGGTACTACGATCTTATTAATCTTTCTCAAATCTTGAACTATTCTATATTTTCCGCTTGGTTTCTTAATCCCCATAATAGGTGAGTTACAAGGACTACTCAGTATTTCCTTTAGAATTCCTCGCTCAATCATTTGATCAATTACAGGAATTACTCCTGCTGTGATTTCAGGACTCATCTTGTACTGAGGAGTGTTTGGATATATTGCACCTGGTTTAACTGTAACCTGAATAGGATCCACAGCTTTCATCATTCCAATATCTTTTCCTGTAAAATCCCACACATCAGGTCTCACTGCATTTCTCAACTCTACAGGTAAATCTTCTTCTGTAAGCAATGAATATAAATCATTCACTTCTGTCCCTTGTTTCGCTAACATCATTTTAAAAGCAACATCCTCAGCTGGTGTTTGAAAAGCAATACCATCTGGCATACAATAGATGGTGCAGTTCATCTTACAGAGCAAGTCCCTTCCTAAAAGGTTCACCGGACTTGTATCACATACCACAAACCGATACATGTCTCTGAATCTTTCAATATGAACTTCTATTGGTCTTGTTATTGGAGTCTTAATATATTTATTTGAAACTCCCACAACTTGGATAGTTTCTCCCAAGAGGGGTAGGTTTGGGATTTCTGCTGCTCTCACAGTAGAACGAGTAGCACCAGTGTCCACAAGGAATGTAATATCATTACCTTCCACTTTTCCATCAACAAAAGGACCTGATTGATCTACCTCTAGAGATGTGCCAAGCACGCACTCTTCCTCCCCCCTCAGGCACCGTCATTGAGATGAGTCTGAGTCACTCTCTGAACATTCTAACAAATACTGTGAAACCATTTGCACATTTTGATTCTTACCAACTTGTTCACCTGCGTGAAATCCAGAATTCGTACTGTATCTCTGTACTTGAGCATTCACATTATTTGGCATAGGAGCTTGAGGCACCTGTACTTGTTGTGTCTGTGGTGTAACTACCTGCTGCTGTTGTTGTTGTTGTTGTTGTTGATTCACAACCACTTCATTCTGCATCTGCGGATTGGAATTTTGATTCATTCCATTATTCTTCAGTAAAGATCTACACTCATTCCTCCAATATCCAAACTTTCCACACGCATGACAAGGAAATTTCTTTTTTAGTTCTTCTCTATTCATTTTACCTCTACCTCTACCTCCATTTGACCATTCTGATTTTGTCCTTTCATTTGGAAATCTGTTTGAGAACCATTGTTTCCATCTTTCTGTTCTGTCACTTTCACCTGTGCCCACATCATTTCCTCTTTCAAATTTGTATGCCTTGACTCAATATCATCACTACAATATTTAGCATATCTCAGAATCTCATCAACTGTTTTACTCTGCCAACAAATCAAATGTTGCTGAATCATGTTACTAATTTCAAGTTTTAATCCAAAAACAAACCTATATACAAAATGTCCCATATCTTTATCACCTATACTTTCAAACCCACTATACTGTTTGAACACCTGTAACAACCTGTCATAATATGCATGTACTTATTCTTTGAGTTCCTGGGTTGCCCTATCAATTTTAACCCAATCAGTTTCCTTTGGAGAGATTTTACTCTTCAAGTAAGTAATTACTTGATTATATTTTTTCATCACTTCATCTGAAGGTGCTCCTGTTTTCACATCTCTAGGATATTCCTCTCTAGGCCAATCAACAGTAATCTTACACTCAGTCTATAAATCAGCTCTAACTACAATCTCAAACAAACCATCTAAATCTTTTCACAAAACTTTTACAAACCTTTCTACCTGTTTGTACCACTCGACAGGTTTCTCCCTCAACCTGGGAAAATCATTCGTAAAGGATAATATATCCTGTCTTGACCAGGGAACGTGGAACATATCCACCACCTGGAACTTCTCTCGTTGGGCATATCATTTCAGCCTGTCCGGTTTCTCTTAATGGAGATAAAGACGCATTTTTACTTGCAAGCATTTCTTCCTTCCTTTTCGCCCATCTACCTTTCCACCGGTCTAAATCACCCCATTTCTTCAAGGTATTCATCAATTCTTTTATTTGCAATCTTTTACCAGACGTATTCAAACTCTCCAAATCCTTATCAGTAAAATCCAATCTATACCTTTTCCGCAAAGCTTTAGACTTCTCTATGTCTACTCCATATTCTTGTGCAGCTTCTGCTAACCTCTCATGTAAATTCCGTGCTTTCCATGTAATATTCTTACCCAAAAATAACAACTCTTCATCCCGGTACTTACTCAATCTTTCTGGACTTATGGTGCCAATAATAATTTCTTCCAGATCCACTCTCAATCTAGCTACATCTATACTCGATTGTGACTTATTCTTTTCCATTCCTCTTATCCAGTCATCTAACTCCTCTGGCGAAGGATCCACCGAACTCCCTGATACTGGAGTTATTCCACTTTAATTCTGCACTATTTTTCTAGGATCCATCTGTACACTTCTCTTTGGTGCTTCAATTACATTTTCACTCACTGGAAAATCAATCAATGAAGTACTCGTCTCAACCTGTTCTGATCCGCTAACATTCCTAGCATTATTCATGGGAATTGTCAATGCATGTACTCTCAATATATTCTGACTCTCACCATACAATGGAACTATAGGACCAATCATTACTGGTACTGATAATGCTTCTGCATTCAGACTCATCTGACTAATTCTTTGAGTTAACTCCTCTCTTGCCTTATTCAACATGTCAATCTCATTTTCCTGCAACACTACTCGAGTTTGGGATGCTACCGGAACTTGTGTAACCTGTGAAACTTGTGGAGATTGTCAAGCTTGTTGAACCTGAGGAACCTGTATTTCAAAAAGTGGTGCATTTGGAACTGTCTCCCCTGAGCTTTCTTGATATGCTGGAGGTCTCTTTAATAATATTTCATCCAACAACTCATTATCAATCTCATCTGAGTCATTATCTATTTCTGAAGTCTCTAAATTATTCTTTTTCTCTTTACATTTTCCTCCAGTCTGATCTTCAGCAACTATTACTGGATATAATCCATCTGCACTTACATCTCTCCTCCATCTTCTCTTTTGATCATCCCATCTAGCCTCAGAATATCTCGTTATTATATTCCTGTATTTAATTCCATTCCTGTCTCTCTCTCGTTTATATGCCTCATAATCCCATTCCTCAAGCGCTTCATACTGCGTAGGTCTAGGACTTGGTTTTAATGAATTCATTCGTCCTCTCAAGTTCTCCAAAATCCTTACATTAAATGTACCATTCTCTGGAAAAGCTAAAACTCCATCATCCTCCGTATATTTCATCCAGTTCTCTAACCATGTACATGTATGATACCCACGTTCTTACATCATAAAAGAAGCAGGCGTTCTTGGAGGTGGTATAGGAAGTCCCTCTCTAGTAACTATAGGCTTGTCTTTTTAAATAATTCTTTTCACCATCTTCATTTTTAAACACTCCTTTTCTCGCTAATTAAACCCAAACAAACAAGAGAAAACTTCCGTAAATCCTCTCACTCTATTCGCTAAATCACAACCAATACTAGCGCGGCTCACAGCAACTAACCAATCACGGCTCACAACGTATTCGCTATTTCGACCAATGCTAGCGTGGCTCACAGCAACCAACCAATCACGGCTCACTATATGCCCGCTGTCTGACCAATGCCAGCGCGGCTTTTAGTGACGTCAGTACTACTCCTGCTACTGACCCTCCCTTTACAAAATAATAGGGCAATGTATTTTCTATGTTTTTCTCAACTATTTCTTGTTAGAAACAACACAAAACAATGCTACTTTGTCAGCTCCACTAATAAAAGATAGTTCGATTCACTCAAAGATTTTTCTTTTACTTCTAGTAAAATAACGACCAGCGCTACTCTACTCTCAATCAAGTTAAAGGAAGTCTTGGTACTCCTCTGGGGATATTAGCCAAAGTTTCGGAAGAGGACTTTTCTTTCAGAAAGAGGTCTTGGTACTCCTTTGGGGATGTAAGGCCAGAGTTTCGGAAGCGGACCTTTCACTATTTCATGCAACCTTCTTTCAACCGAATACGTCCCTAAAATAACATCGTCAGCCTTTCACTGTTCGATATTACAACAACAGACAAAGTACTTCTGCAGTGTGATACCCTTCTCACACTATTCTTCTGCCACTTTGGCTAAAATAACATCATCCTAGGATCTTAGGTAACACCGTACCCGTACTTCCAAACAACATAAATCTAAGACACTAACTTTTCATGTTAATAATCAATAAATCAATAATCAATAATTATTGCCAAAATAATCAATAATTAACCATCCTCTGCTACCAAAACTGATCCAGCGATCAGGGATCGATAATTTTCACACACAGGCAGGGTTCAGTGTGATGCAAGTTTATTCCTAACACATTATGTTACCATACCAACGTTAGTAGTAAGACACTACATAAGCAAGCATTAATACATTTACGTTTAAAACTATGATTTTGATATCCAGTCTCTGTTACCTTTGCCATTTTAGACACTATAAAAAAAAAAATCTAAGAAAAACCCTAAAAATCTAATTTTTGAGAAAAAACTTATCCAAAACCATCTAGAGTAGTGTTTCCTTACACTTTAGGCCTCTCTTCTTTGCCCCCTCTTTTTCTTTTTTTTTTAATATCTTCCTCTTCAAATCTTTTTGAACTTTCAGAATATTCTTCATTAAAATTTGTTGCACCTTTATTTTCCCTGTTCTCTTTTAAGGTGGTTTCAGTTTGCTTTGATCACTTCGATCAGTATCAGCTTCTTTTTCTTTCTGATCTGTGTTCTCAATTTCTTCTAACACCACGTATGTCCATTCTGGAGCTGTGTATTTCTTACTTGGAATTCTTATTCTCCTTGTTTTTCGTACTGATTCTTCTTCTGAATCACTTTGTCCAGTTTGACTTGATATTTCATTTATTTGATCTGGCCTTTTCTTTTCTAGTGTGTATTTCAGTCTTTTCACTCCTTTTGGCCACTCATCACCTCTTCTTGCTCTCTTAACTTGAACTGCTTCTTCATCTTCATTGTCAAGTTCGCAAGTTCTTTTATTCAGTTCTTTTCTCTGTTGTACTTGCTCTTGATTTTCATCAGTCACTTTCTCTTTTTCTTTCTCAACAACAGTCTCTTGAGACCCAGTAGCTGGTGCCCACTTTATTCCACTTGTACTTGGTTCTTCCTCTTGTTCAGCCTTTCCAGAATATGTAACACTAGATTCTATAGCTTCATGTTCTTCAGCTTCTGGTTCTTTTCTATGCTTTACCAGTTGCTGCTCTTCTTCTTGTCTTTCAAGTGGACTTGGGACTCTTCTTGTATGACTTGCATGAATCCAGTTTGGCAAGCCACCACACTTCACTGCAGTCACTGTCACCAAAATGATCTGATATTGTCCTTTCCACCTGGGTTCTAAACACGACTTCCTAACGTGTTTCTTGACAAGAACCCACTCTCCTGGACTCAAATCATGTGCTTGATCCGGCTGTGTTGTGGTTGCAATTTCTCCAACCTGATGAGACACAGAATGCACCAGATCAGCCAATCCTTTGTAATAATCAAGCACTAGATCATCAGTAATATTCATTAGTTTGTTTGATAGTAAAATTGCTTGTCTCATGGCTCTTCCCATTAGAATCTCATGAGGACTCAATCCAGTCCTTTTATCAGGAATGCTTCTAAGACTCATCAATACCAGGGGTAAAGCGCCTGGCCATTTCAGTGTTGTAGACGCACACACTTTTGACAGTCTGGATTTAATAGTGCCATTAATTTGTTCGACCACTCCAGATGCTTCTGGTCGGTAGGCACAATGCAGCTTTTGTTCAATTTGTAATGCTACACAAATCATTCGAATTATCTCATTATTAAAATGAGTTCCTCTAACTGTTTCTAAAGAGACTGGAAATCCAAATTTTGGGATAATCTCTCTTAAAAGTAGTTTAGCAACTGTTAGACTGTCATTCCTTCTTGTTGGATAAGCTTCTACCCAACGAGAAAACAAACAAACACCAACCAACACATATTTCAGTCCATTACAAGGGGGAAGTTCAATGAAGTCAAGCTGTAGTCGGGTAAACGGTCCTGCTGCTTTTCCAATTCGACCCCAACTAACAACTGTCTTTCTACCTGGATTTTGCTGCTGACACACTATACCTCTCTGTACATAGACTCTCTACAATGACCCTAAACTTTGGGTTGTACCATGACTGCTTGAAGAGCCTGATCATAGCATCTCTTCCAACATGTGCAACTCCATGGTACATCCTTGCCATCTGAGACAGTAAACTATCTGGCATTACTGGTCTTCCATCAACATACACCCACACTTCATCTTCTGCTCTTTTTTCACAACCTGATTTTATCCAAATTTGTTTTTCTTCCTCATTTGCTTCTTCCTGTGACTGTCTAATTTCTTCCCATGTTTCCAAAGAAGAAAACATCAAATGGCAATTTGTATGTTTTTTCCCCACCCCTCTGTTTATTGCAATTTAATTTTGTGCACAGAAACGCGCCACTTGGTCTGTGTATCTGTTTCCTTTTGTCACATAGTCATCTCCTGACTTGTGTGCTGAACATTTTACCACAGCAATCTTTTTGGGCATTTGTAATGCATTCAATAGATCCTTCACATTTTTACTGTTCCGGATCGGTGATCCTGAAGAAGTCAGAAATCCTCTTTGCATCCACAACTGACCAAAATCATGCACCACCCCAAAACCATATTGACTATCAGTGAATTTGGTTACTCTCAGATTTTTGTCAATTATACATGCTCTAGTCAGAGCTATTAACTCAGAAATTTGTGCAGAATGTATCCCCTTTAGACAGGATGCTTCAAGAACCATAGACACTGTACATACTGCATAAGCAGCACTCAATGCACCTTTTTCATCTCTCAGACAAGATCCATCCACCAACATCACACTATCTGCCTCTTGTAGTGGTGTATCCTTTATGTCAGGTCTTGGTTTCGTGCACAATTCTGTCACATCCAAACAATCATGATCTGCTTCATCTTTCACTTCTTCACAACTTAAACTTGGCAACAAGATTGCAGGGTTCAATATTGTACATCTTGTCACTGTCACATTTTCAGCACCCCAAATCACTCTTTCATACCTGGTCAGCCTACTAGAGGTCATATGCTGAGTCCCAGTCCTTGTTAATAGGATCTCAACAGAGTGTGGCACATATACTTCCACTGGATGTCCCATAACAATTGTCTCGCTTTGCTCAAGACTCACACAAGTAGCAGCCACTGTTTTTAAACAGCCTGGTAATGCGGCAGCCACTGAATCCAAAGTAGCAGAAAATATGCCACTGGACGACGTGCCATTCCATGTTTTTGTGTTAAGACTGAAAGTGCACTCCCATCTCTCTCACAACAGAATAATGCAAAATCTGTTGTGTAATCTGGCATTCCCAATGCAGGTGCTCGACAAAGACTATCTCGCAATTCAATAAAAGCTTTCATACATTCTTCATCCAATTCAATCGGATCAACCACATCTTTATGAGTCAACCTCTGTAAAGGTTTTGCAATCAGCGAAAACCCACTGATCCACTGTCTGCAGTATCCAACCATTCCCAAAAACATTCGAACTTCCTTTTGAGTTTTAGGAGGACCCATCTGCAAAATCACATTAATTTGTTCTTGAGCTACTTTTCTAACTCCTTTCTCAATTTTGTGTCCCAAATACTGAACTTCTTTTTGACAAAACTGTAATTTTGCTGGTGACACTTTATCCCCACCTATTGCTAAATGATTGAATAAGGCAATTGTATCTGTCACACAGGTGTCTCGTGTTTTTTATGCCACAAGTAGGTCATCAATGTACTAAACTAACACTGAATGTTCTGGCATAACCAATGACTCCAAACATTTTTTCAAAATCTGATTGAAAATCGAAGGACTCTCCGTATACCCTTGAGGAACTCTGCACCATGGCAAAACACGGTTTCCGAACCGGAATGCAAACAAATATTGGCTATCCGGATGCAAAGGTATCGAGAAAAATGCTTGACACAGATCAATTACTGTGTACCATTCCGCATCACAAGGAATTGGATAAAGAATCACTGCTGGATTTGGCACTATTGGACAGCAAGGTACTACGATCTTATTAATCTTTCTCAAATCTTGAACTATTCTATATTTTCCGCTTGGTTTCTTAATCCCCATAATAGGTGAGTTACAAGGACTACTCAGTATTTCCTTTAGAATACCTCGCTCAATCATTTGATCAATTACAGGAATTACTCCTGCTGTGATTTCAGGACTCATCTTGTACTGAGGAGTGTTTGGATATATTGCACCTGGTTTAACAGTAACCTGAATAGGATACACAGCTTTCATCATTCCAATATCTTTTCCTGTAAAATCCCACACATCAGGTCTCACTGCATTTCTCAACTCTACAGGTAAATCTTCTTCTGTAAGCAATGAATATAAATCATTCACTTCTGTCCCTTGTTTCGCTAACATCATTTTAAAAGCAACATCCTCAGCTGGTGTTTGAAAAGCAATACCATCTGGCATACAACAGATGGTGCAGTTCATCTTACAGAGCCAGTCCCTTCCTAAAAGGTTCACCGGACTTGTATCACATACCACAAACCGATGCATGTCTCTGAATCTTTCAATATGAACTTCTATTGGTCTTGTTATTGGAGTCTTAATATATTTATTTGAAACTCCCACAACTTGGATAGTTTCTTCCGAGAGGGGTAGGTTTGGGATTTCTGCTGCTCTCACAGTAGAACGAGTAGCACCAGTGTCCACAAGGAATGTAATATCATTACCTTCCACTTTTCCATCAACAAAAGGACCTGATTGATCTACCTCTAGAGATGCGCCAAGCACACACTCTTCCTCCCCCCTCAGGCACCGTCATTGAGATGAGTCTGAGTCACTCTCTGAACATTCTAACAAATACTGTGAAACCATTTGCACATTTTGATTCTTACCAACTTGTTCACCTGCGTGAAATCCAGAATTCGCACTGTATCTCTGTACTTGAGCATTCACATTATTTGGCATAGGAGCTTGAGGCACCTGTACTTGTTGTGTCTGTGGTGTAACTACCTGCTGCTGTTGTTGTTGTTGTTGATTCACAACCACTTCATTCTGCATCTGCGGAGTGGAATTTTGCTTCATTCCATTATTCTTCAGTAAAGATCTACACTCATTCCTCCAATGTCCAAACTTTCCACATGCATGACAAGGAAATTTCTTTTTTAGTTCTTCTCTATTCATTTTACCTCTACCTCTACCTCCATTTGGTACTTGACCATTCTGATTTTGTCCTTTCATTTGGAAATCTGTTTGAGAACCATTGTTTCCATCTTTCTGTTCTGTCACTTTCACCTGTGCCCACATCATTTTCTCTTTCAAATTTTTATGCCTTGACTCAATATCATCACTACAATATTTAGCATATCTCAGAATCTCATCAACTGTTTTACTCTGCCAACAAATCAAATGTTGCTGAATCATGTTACTAATTTCAAGTTTTAATCCAAAAACAAACCTATATACAAAATGTCCCATATCTTTATCACCTATACTTTCAAACCCACTATACTGTTTGAAAACCTGTAACAACCTGTCATAATATGCATGTACTGATTCTTTGAGTTCCTGGGTTGCCCTATCAATTTTAACCCAATTAGTTTCTTTTGGAGAGATTTTACTCTTCAAGTAAGTAATTACTTGATTATATTTTTTCATCACTTCATCTGAAGGTGCTCCTGTTTTCACATCTCTAGGATATTCCACTCTAGGCCAATCAACAGTAATCTTACACTCAGTCTATAAATCAGCTGGAACTACAATCTCAAACAAACCATCTAAATCTTTTAACAAAACTTTTACAAAACTTTCTACCTGTTTGTACCACTCGACAGGTTTCTCCCTCAACCTGGGAAAATCATTCGTAAAGGATAATATATCCTGTCTTGACCAGGGAACGTGGAACATATCTATCACCTGGAACTTCTCTCGTTGGGCATATCATTTCAGCCTGTCCTGTTTCTCTTAATGGAAATAAAGACGCATTTTTACATGCAAGCATTTTTTCCTTCCTTTTGCCCATCTACCTTTCCACCGGTCTAAATCACCCCATTTCTTCAAGATATTCATCAATTCTTTTATTTGCAATCTTTTACCAGATGTATTCAAACTCTCCAAATCCTTATCAGTAAAATCCAATCTATACCTTTACCGCAAAGCTTTAGACTGCTCTATGTCTACTCCATATTCTTGTGCAGCTTCTGCTAACCTCTCATGTAAATTCCGTGCTTTCCATGTAATATTCTTACACAAAAATAACAACTCTTCATCCTGGTACTTACTCAATCTTTCTGGACTTATGGTGCCAATAATCATTTCTTCCAGATCCACTCTCAATCTAGCTACATCTATACTCGATTGTGACTTATTATATACCATTCCTCTTATCCAGTCATCTAACTCCTCTGGCGAAGGATCCACCAAACTCCCTGATACTGGAGTTATTCCACTTTAATTCTGCACTATTTTTCTAGGATCCATCTGTACACTTCTCTTTGGTGCTTCAATTACATTTTCACTCACTGGTAAATCAATCAATGAAGTACTCGTCTCAACCTGTTCTGATCCGCTAACATTCCTAGCATTATTCATGGGAATTGTCAATGCATGTACTCTCGATATATTCTGACTCTCACCATACAATGGAACTATAGGACCAATCGTTACTGGTACCGATAATGCTTCTGCATTCAGACTCATCTGACTAATTCTTTGAGTTAACTCCTCTCTTGCCTTATTCAACATGTCAATCTCATTTTCCTGCAACACTACTCGAGTATGGGAAGCTACCGGAACTTGTGTAACCTGTGAAACTTGTGGAGATTGTCGAGCTTGTTGAACCTGAGGAACCTGTATTTCAATTAGTGGTGCATTTGGATCTGTTTCCCATGAGCTTTCTTGATATGCTGGGGGTCTCTTTAATAATATTTCATCCAACAACTCATCATCAATCTCATCTGAGTCATTATCTATTTCTGAAGTCTCTAAATTATTCTTTTTCTCTTTACTTTTTCCTCCAGTCTGATCTTCAGCAACTATTAATGGATATAATCCATCTGCACTTACATCTCTCCTCCATCTTCTCTTTTGATCATCCCATCTAGCCTCAGAATATCTCGTTAGTATATTCCTGTATTTAATTCCATTCCTGTCTCTCTCTCGTTTATATGCCTCTTAATCCCATTCCTCAAGCGCTTCATACTGCGTAGGTCTAGGACTTGGTTTTAATGAATTCATTCGTCCTCTCAAGTTCTCCAAAATCCTTACATTAAATGTACCTTTCTCTGGAAAAGCTAAAACTCTATCATCCTCCGTATATTTCATCCAGTTCTCTAACCATGTACATGTATGATACCCACGTTCTTACATCATAAAAGAAGCAGGCGTTCTTGGAGGTGGTATAGGAAGTCCCTCTCTAGTAACTATCGGCTTGTCTTTTTTAAATACATTTTTTATTCTTTTCACCATCTTCATTTTTAAACACTCCTTTTCTTGCTAATTAAACCCAAACAAACAAGAGAAAACTTCCGTAAATCCTCTCACTCTATTCGCTAAATCACAACCAATACTAGCGCGGCACACAGCAACTAACCAATCACGGCTCACAACGTATTCGCTATTTCGACCAATGCTAGCGTGGCTCACAGCAACCAACCAATCACGGCTCACTATATGCCCGCTGTCTGACCAATGCCAGCTTTTAGTGACATCAGTATTACTCCTGCTACTGACCCTCCCTTTACAAAATAATTGGGCAATGTATTTTCTATGTTTTTCTCAACTATTTCTTGTTAGAAACAACACAAAACAAAGCTACTTTGTCAGCTCCACTAATAAAAGAGATAGTTCGATTCACTCAAAGATTTTTCTTTTACTTCTAGTAAAATAACGACCAGCGCTACTCTACTCTCAATCAAGTTAAAGGAGGTCTTTGTACTCCTCTGGGGATACTAGCCAAAGTTTCAGAAGAGGACTTTTCTTTCAGAAAGAGGTCTTGGTACTCCTTTGGGGATGTAAGGCCAGAGTTTCGGAAGCGGACCTTTCACTATTTCATGCAACTTTCTTTCAACCGAATATGTCCCTAAAGTAACATCCTCAGCCTTTCACTGTTCGATATTACAACAACAGACAAAGTACTTCTGCAGTGTGATACCCTTCTCACACTATTCTTCTGCCACTTAGGCTAAAATAACATCATCCTAGGATCTTAGGTAACTCCGTACCTGTACTTCCAGACAACATAAAACAAAGACACTAACTTTTCATGTTAATAATCAATAAATCAATAATCAATAATTATTGCCAAACTAATCAATAATTAACCATCCTCTGCTACCAAAACTGATCCAGCAATCAGGGATCGATAATTTTCACACACAGGCGGGGTTCAGTGTGATGCAAGTTTATTCCTAACACATTATATACACTTCAGAATCTGCATTCCTCCTAACAGACTAATTGTGGCGATCGGATCGAGAGTTGGTTAGTTGATAACAATGATTAGTACTTATCTAAACATCTATACTAAATAAAATAAAAACAGACTCAGTGTATAGTTTATGTTGTTTATCGTAAATAATGTAAGAATAAATGCTCATCAAGTAGTTATACAAAATGCAAATCATGAATTATCACAGAGAGAAAACATTGGCAATGTATACATTTTAACTCATATCAATAAACAATGCAATGAAGGAGTGGATAGGCAAAGAGAGAAGTTTCAGAGACAAAACACATTTGCAAAATGAATATGCAAATTAAGAAGATTATCTATACTCACCCAGGTAAAATTCAGGGAAACTACCCCACTGGCCCATGCGGTCGCCAATTGGCGCGGCCATCTTGTTTCATTTGTCCCGCCCGCTCGCGATGCGCGTTTCCTGTTCGCGAACGCGGATGTCCGATGGCGCGTCCGAATGACGTGTTCGCGATCGCACACTCTCGCGGGATCGCGCGGCTAGCTACCAAAATCTCGTGGCGCACGCGAACGGATAGGAAAACTCATTGGCAAATGCAGGGATCCTGGTAAGTCGCTCCCACGCATTCTGAAAGCGCAAACAAGAAAACAAGAAAAAAATTCCGCTACACCGCGGATCGCGGAATTTTAGGCAATTCCGGGTTCTCCGCAGAACGCGGAATTGCCAAAATTCCACAAATTCCGTGAGCGGAGTGGAATTTACCGCCCAGGCCTAATTTTGAGTGTCTTTATGATGCGTATTTTAATATGTCTCATTACCTTTGGCTATAGCTTTGTCCATGCCCTGACTTGAAGGTTATGAGTTGAGGCACAAAACCCATGGTCTGTGGACAAGCGCCTGAATCAGGCTCCCCACTTGTCATGATTCTTTGCTGTGATCACATTTTGCCACTTCCACAGAGTGGTTTCACCAAAATATGGGTCCAGTATAGATTGAGTCACCATTTTAACATTTCTCAATGTTAGGCATGATGTAACGACAACAAATAAGTTTTTCCTCATGATTGTTTGTGTTTTCTCTTTGGATTCTTGTCCTGGATTTTTTCTGCCCCGATATTAGTGGATGCTTGCCAATATCATCACCACTGGTTGAATATTTTTCTCTTATTTTTTTCATTTATTTCGTTTTTTGTTGACAAAATGACACCCATCGTTCTAATGAATGCCTTCTCACTTACTTCACTTACTTTAAGAGTATAAGATAGGCAGGCAGAAACATTTTGACCTTTTTCCAACCTTTGGAACGAATTATATTCCTTTCTCTTTAACCTCTGATCCAGCGATCAGGGATCGATAATTTTCACACACAGGCCCATATACACTACCCTAATATAATCCCTTCACGCTGGGGTTCAGTGTGATGCAAGTTTATTCCTAACACATTATATACACTTCAGAACCTGCATTCCTCCTAACAAACTAATTGTGGCGATCGGATCTAGAGTTGGTTAGTTGATAACAATAATTAGTACTTATCTAAACATCTATACTAAATTAAATAAAAACAGACTCAGTGTATAGTTTATGTTGTTTATCGTAAATAATGTAAGAATAAATGCTCATCAAGTACAGTTATACGAAATGCAAATCTTGAATTAACACAGAGAGAAAACATTGGCAACGTATACATTTTTAACTCATATCAATAAACAATGCAATGATGGAGTGGATAGGCGAAAAGAGAAAAGTTTCAGAGACAAAACACATTTGCAAAATGAATATGCAAATTAAGAAGATTATCTATACTAACCCAGGTAAAATTCAGGGAAACTACCCCACTGGCCAGTTAGGACAGGAAGGCCACTCAAGTAGAGTCGAGTGACAAAGATTAGGTCAGGATACAGGAAACAGGTAGGCCTCTATCTGGAAACAGCAAAGCGACGATCTCCCGCTAACTAGCATCAGCACCTACTCTAAACCACACCCACCGGGGACTTTCAATTATACCCTAAAACCTAAATGTCCAACCCACATTTGTTTCATTTAACAACCAAAGTTTGTCTCTCATTGGCTAATAATGGGGGTGTTCTGTCACACCACTCTCGTCATGTCCATTTTATTAGACACCCTTTTGTTCAAACATTAAGCATTACATCAGAATCATCCAAGAAACAACTTTGAACACAATCATAGTAAACATTTCCTGCAGTTCCTTGAATGTTGCAAATCTCTCCGCATCTTTTGTTCGTCTCTGCCATCTCGTGAGGAAGTTGCATCGCTTCCATTTGTAATCTTATCCTCTTTCTTCCGTAACCTTGGCAGACAGTCAGTACAACACGAAGGACATTTCTATTGCCTCTGCATTCTCTCCTCATTTTAAGCTCATTTATTTCGTATTTTTCTTTTCAGGAAAAAAGTTAACCCAAAACTGGCATGCAGAAGTGTAAGCCCATGCTTTCTTTTTCTACAAGAACAGAACACAAAACATTTATTATTTTTCAAGAAATGTAATTTCATTTTGCGCACCATCCCAGCATTTGCACTAACCCATGCACAGCCCATGTTATGTTATTCCTAGCGAAATATTATTAACGTGCACAAAAGCAGCATTCGTTTTTATCAATCAGTTTGCGGCCTAGTTTTCATGCATTAATACACGCATTAGTTTACGCATGCGCATAAGCATTTCCCCATGTTTTATCATTTATTAATAAAATCTTCACTGCACACTGTTAATATGTGTTACTGAGGGTTTAATTCGAGCAGGTTTTATTTACGCAAAACCCTGCTCCATCAATCCCCCCTTTGATGGCGTTTTGAGCCATCATCAAAATACCCATCACATACAAATTGCCATTTATTTAAAATACTGTACTTCTTTCTCGTTTTATTCTTCCATCTAAGTCTTTCATGATCTCATAGTAATTTCCTCTCATATCTTCTAATTCTATCTCTTCTCTCTTTCTTTTTCTAGCTCTGCGTTTAAGATCTGATGTCTCTTTCTTTCTGCACTTGCATTTGCAACATTTATAAATCATGATAACTATTATTATTACTGCAACTACTGAAGTAACAGGTATTAATATTTTTCCTAAGAAACTACTCCCTAAAGTAGAAAACCAATTTCCCACCGAGGAAAAACTCTTACCAAGTTTCTCCCAAGCACCTCTCAACTTTCAGTTCAGTTAAATCCTCATGAAGTTCTGTAATATTTTTGATATACCCCTCAAGATTTTTACTTTTGTCAGGAATATAAGTACAGCATTGTTGTATCTTCAACATGCTACAGACTCCACCCTCTTTTGCCAATAATATGTCAAGGGCAAGTTGATTTTGCAAAACCATTGATCTAATCGCAATCATTTCAGTATCAATCATCAAGAACCCAGCAGCAGTATCCGTTGATAAACGATCAACCACTGTAGACAATTTTCTAATTTTATGTGAATTCAGAATAACTCCAACTGAAGGTATCAGTGCTCCAAAAATATCCCCAATTATTTCAGAATAACTCGCTCCTCTCTTATTACGTGTTAGTCCTTGTTTCATTTCATTAATTCTATTCTTATCTACGTGATAAACGTTCGGGAATACTATACCTAAATAGCAACATCCATACCAACCTGTAGGTAATCAATAATAATCATTCTTACCACACACATAATAAATTCCCTGGAAAACAGGATCAGTCCCTCCTTTCATTGTTATTCATCAATGCAGATATTTTTCCCTGTACTTCTTTTAAAAATATGTGCAGCAGTGCCAATGCTGGCGGTAGTAGTGCCTAAATTGAGCCAGTGCTTTCCGGTGCTGAGCACCAGCACTTAATTTGTTTCCGGTGCTCGGCACCGGCACCTAATTGTCAACACCACACTTAGGGCAGTCTGCCACAAGGTGGCGCTGCTCATTTAATTTAGAGATGAGCAGTATAACTGTTGTTTAGGAAAACAATATACATTAAAATATTGCTAATACCTGCCTCCCCAGCCAGCTATAATCGAAATACTGTAAGAAGGTTTACTATTAGGCATCATTGCTTCAGGACTTGATATTGCGCATGCGGGTGATCCAGGCAGCGTACGAATATTTTGTCACCCCAACAATAATTACCTCTCTCATGTCCAATCGCAAAGTGCGTAGTGCGTGAGCATAGTGATGAAAGCCCAAAAGGTTATATAGCTGCCTCAGCCATTGTTTTTGTGGTCTAACGTAGGCTGGACAGAAAAAGGCAAAGTGATGCAGAGTTTCTTCCACTGACTTTTATGCGGGACACACATTAGAGCTACAATACTGCACGCCCCAGTTTATACAGAAGCTGTTTAACAGCAAGACCCGTACTTCTGTTTTAAGCAGAGTTGCAGAGGAGTGGAACCTGGGAGCATATCAAAAAAAGATTCATATGCGGGGGAAAGCTTGATGTCTAAAAAATAATCACTGAGAGTACCCGCTTTGACACCTTTCAGAATCCTCAACCACAAAAACTCTTTCAGTCGTTCTTTCACCAGGAAGCGAGAGCCTTGTTTTGCCATTGCAGGGGTTTCCCAGAGCAAAGGCAAGCCTATCTTGTACAATGTGGTTTTTATATAAGTGAACCAAGCAATCCTCTCACAACTTGGAGATTTAAGAAGAGCACTAATCACAATTCTGTAGGATTCTAGTTCATCTATGGACCACAGTCTATGCCAGTACAAGATAGGGCCACACATAATAAATTGATTTATAGGAACAATCCCAAGATCCAGCAGTTGGGGGAGGTGAAGAGTGTTCTGAGGAAGGTTGAGAAGGCTCCTCACAAACCTTTTTTCGATTTTTACCAAGTTCATCACTTTTGACGTGTCCCCAAAGTTATACACCATGCATGGCTGTGCTTTTTACTTTGATGTTATAGATCTCTACCGCTGGTTCTAGGGAGTACGTGTGGGCCCGTTTGCGCAGTTTGCCTACGGCACCAGCTTCCTGTTGGTGCTTTAGTAAGCATCTCTTGATATGTGAGGACCAGCTCATTTTGTGATTCAGACAGACCCCCCAAATACACAAACTCCTGCACTTTTTCTAAAGCATCGCCTTACACCAAATACTTGCTCTAACAGATTTGTAAGGATTAAAAGCCATGAATATCGTTTTATTAACATTTAGTTCAAGACCACAATCGCTACAGAAGATTGAAAAGCGATCAAGTAGTGCCTGCAGACCATGCAGGGTTTGGAAATTAAAAGTGTGTCGTCTGCGAAAAGTAGCGTAGTAATTTTATGAGGGCCAAGTTTGGGTGCATCGGTACCAGGAAAATCAAGTGCGTGCACTAAATCGTTAATATAAAGAGTAAACAATGTCGGGACCAGCACACAGCCCTGCTGAACACCTGTTTCAATCTTAAAAGGGTCTGTGAGCTCAACACAGTTACCATACCTAACTCTGGCAGTATTGAGTGCATGCAACCTGATAAGGACAGAGAAAAAATTGCAGGGAACACCCATCTTTTCCAGAACTTCCCACAGCTTGGTCCGGGGACTAGAATCAAAAGCTGTCTTCAAGTCAATAAAGACCACATAAAGATGGCCCTTGTCTAAAGAGACTGTTTTCCAATATAGGACACAGAAACAGAGTATTTGATCCACCCTACTGACTCTATTTCTGAAGCTCGCCTGAAGCTCTGAGAAAACTGAGTTGCCCTTTGCCCAATCAAGCAGTTGAACCAGTATAAGATGACAGAATAGTTTCTGCAATGTGTCAATAAGGCTGATGGGCCTATAGTTCAAAGGGTCTTCTTTGGGTCCTTTTTGTGAATCAGGACAATCTCTGCAGTCAACGAAGAGCTGGGGATCTGCCACCTGCAAGTATAGAATGAAACAGCAGCTGTAAATATGTGGCCCAGATCAAAGGTTCTGAACTAAAGAGACCCCCCGGAAGGGAATCGGGCCGGATGCTTTTTGTGCTCAGAGTAACATAAGCACTGCCATTACATCTTTGAGGTGGAAGGAGAAAGGAGACCTTCATCTAAGGGAAGACATAGGACATTCCTTAATTGAACATTCTCCGGGTTGGTCTTAGCTACATAACTTTTTGAAATGGTCCACCCAGGTCTGTGGCTGTAAATTATAATCGACACTGGTGGTGGCATTCCGCCTGCCATGACCCACGATTCCCCATAAAACTTTAGCATCCACTACCCTAACTGCTGCTACTATGTCCTCCCACATCTCTTGTTCCCAAACAATTTTGGCCTGATGAAGTGCCTCTTCATACTCCTTCCTAGCGTTAACAATGTTTTGTCTATTTACGGTTTTTAAGCTTTGTATAAGGCTATGTCTAGAGTTCCTGCAACTGGAATTGAACCAGGTACAGCGTTTTTGGACCCTTTCGGGTCTTGTGGACGTCTTTTCTAATGAAGGCTTTAAATGAGCTAAAAAGACTTTCATGAGATGTAACAATAAAATTATGATCTGTAGTTGACAGCCCCACGCTGTTTAGTGCATCCAGGGTATCAGCTACTGGATCATATATCTGGGCCACCATTTTTCCGTTCTTACAAACAGCCTCCCAGTTTAGGGCCCGCTTGTTATTCGAGATTGACAGGGCAACCTCAGAGTTTGTGGAAGCACATTGATGAGCAGTAGATTTATATTCACTTAGGGATAGATGGAGAGCATTGTGGTCACTGTCGTGGCGCTCAACGACTATCATATCTATGAGGGATGGCAATAGCAGGAAGGACAGGAATATGTAATCGATGCAGCTCTTTTGTGATGCACGTTTAAAAGTGTGGGCACCACTAAGGACTGAGCGGGACCTACTGTTACAAGCCCTGAGACCAAAGTGAAGGGTTAGGCTCATCAATTGGTCAGCAATGTGAGGGCATATTGTAGCAAGGCCCAGATCTAGCTGAGGGACACCCTAAGTTGCATCTGCTTCTTCAGTTAATTTAGAAGGCTCAGGTCCGAAGGGTTCAAAAGTAACGCTGAAGTCTCCGGCAATAATCACCCTGTCATTTTGTGAAAAGGAATCTAAGGCTTTTTCTAGAATACCCAGAGTATTAAATATTCTGCTTCCCCCACTGGACCTGTTGTAGACGTTAAAAGCGTACCAAGAAAACCCACCCCCAGCAATAAACAGCCCCATAACATCTGGTGAATTTATGTTGAGCCTCATGAGGTGGAGAGCTAACAAACTTTTAAACCATACAAGCAAGCCTCCAGCAGGCTACCCCTGCCCCCTGACAATGAGGGGTAGAAATAGGTGGTAAACCCAGACCTGTACACTGGCTCCACATACCATGTCTCTTGAAACATGCATATATCAAACATATCAATGATGGTCCCGCAATCCAGGTCTACCAGTTTGGACTTAAGTCCAGCTAAGTTCCACAAAAGAATGTTCCAAATCCTTTGCTGATACCATGAATTGGGAGACAATGGAGAGTGGTCATGGTGCAGTGGTAAAATGGTGGTGATCGAAGTTGTCCTCCTGGGGTAAGATCCATGTGATGAAGCTGCAACCTCAACAAGTAGATTTTCCTGCTGAGTACAGGGTTCCAGACAAAACAAGCTTCTGGGCAAAGATGGGGCAAGGTAAAGGGCACTGATGGTCGGTAGTCTTAGAGCGGGCCAAGCTAGGCACAGAGCTGGAGGGTGTGATAAGAGGGTCCCGATGAAAATTTTTGGCCACTGCAGGAATGGATTCAGCAGATACTTGATCGTGTGGCCATCAGTCCTGAGCATCAATAGATGAAACAGTTACAGGGGGATTTTTCTCATAATAATTGGCAATTATGCAGCTGTAGTGGCCATACCTAATGATTGATCTTGTCTTGACTCTTGTGGGGAGCAGAGGAGAGAAGGGTGCCAGCAGGTTCAACCGTCTAAATAAAGATTCCACAGTAAAAGGGGACTTAACATTTACCAACACACAATCCCCCTGATAAGCTTTAGGATGGATGCCCAGCCACAGCGAACGTCTGACTGTGAGGATCTCTCTGGGCCAAATCGCACGGCCAACTCGCATTGGTTTGTAGCCAATGTGCTGACTTGTTCCTCAATGACACAGAACTTTCGCTAGTGTTAGGAAGTAATTCAGGGACATCACAAAGGACAATTAGATATGGCGTGCACTCAGGAGGGAGTTGTGGATAAACTAAGGGGGGGGCTACCGTGGCATGTAGATGGAGAAAGTTTCCCACTTTTAACCCGGTGCTAGGCCAAGTCACCCCCCACCCTGAATCACTGTTATTTTCTGGTTACCAGTAGTCTCCAATGGGGGAGGTAATTGAGTTTGGACATAAGCATTTGAATCACCTATTACTGACTGAGAGTGAGCCAGATGAGGGTGGCGCCCTCATCAGGTGGACACTGAGGGGGCTTTCATAGTAATCAGTTTCCCTTACAGGCGATCGAGGAGGGTCAACAAGGGGGCAATCACGGCTACAAGGATAGCCCTAAACTTCTCCAACGAGACCTCCAAGAATTTATCCAGGAGTTCTTAAGGGAGTAAGCCACGAGCCTCACATGTCGTACCAGGTGATACAAATAATATAGGATCACTGGCCTGGGATGATTTATTTGATTTATTTAATACGTGCACAGTAGGAGATTGTGTGGTGTGGATGAATGTTTGCTCATCAGGTGGCTCAATCAAAGGGGCAAAACGATTGCTGCAGGGAGTGGGTCTAGAGTAAGGAAAACAGAAGGGCATGGTAAGAGTGGATCAACACAAGGGCTATCAACAGGTACCTGTCCTCGTTTGCCTGGTTGACCGACTCTACCTGGCCTGGTAAACCTTCCAGGAACTTTCCTATGATTATGCAGGCCAGTGCTAGGGGCAACATAGATATAGAACCTTCTAGGTGAACGCCCGTGCAAGATGCAGTCAGGGAGGGAACTTAAATCTGCTCACATTTTGAAAGTAAGTTGTCTATTCTATCTATAACACAGTTATCTCTTGCAGATTTCAGTGTATTGTTTCCTTTCTTTCCCTTTGGTGTACTCAACCCTCCCTCCATGGGCTTTCTCTTCCCCATAATCACAGGCAACTCAGACAGGCTACAAAACCACAACGGAGCACAACAGGTCTCGAGGGACAGACCAGACCAGAACCAGTACAAGCAGGCAGTACAAGCAGGTCTGTAGGAGAGGTATGGTAATTGGTAATGCTAACGGTAATGATAAGAAAGTGATACAAAGTCCACTCACCTCCGCCCCCTGTTCTTGCTGGCTGCTGCCTCCACCCACACACCAGGCTGAACTGTCGAACGAAACGAAGACAGTGAGATCTCTCCACCTCCTCCACCACTTTCCACGGCAGGAATTGGATGTTAGCTTACTAGGGTAAAGCTAGGTTTACAGCCACGTTAATGGATGTGGGTGTGATGCAATGGTGGCCAGAACTTCCAACAACTCCCAAAAGTCAGAGCTAGAAACGTGCACAGTTTTTTTCTGGGGAGCGCATTTATGTTGCTGCTTCCAAGAATTCTCGGGCCAGAGTTGCCACCACAGGGGCCTGTAGCTGCAACCTCTGCAATTCGCAACCACCACACAACATACTACTCACTGCACAGAACCCCCAGCCTATCGCCCTGCCGTACACCCAAGCCTGCAGCCTCTGTGAGCAAGTTGGGCTCAGTGGTGGTGGCTGGAGGACAGGCAAGGCCGCGAGAAGCAGTGGCAGCAGGGTGCAGAAAGGCACCAAGCAACAGTAACCTGTAATGGACCACAGTAATTTCCTCTAATGCACCAGAGGACGCTAACCCTCTGGTACCTAGGGGTTGAAAGAAAAGGCCTGCAGTCCCACGGTCCACAGCCCAAAAAGTCCAGAAAATTAAAAAGCTCCTGCGGCTGAAAGTGAGCCACAAGACACTGAGACACTCGGCTGCAGATTTCCACATGGCCGCCTCTCCCTGGAATGACGCACGAGCGGCGTGTGGGCGGGCACAAGCACGGCATCAGGGGGAGAGCCGTCAATGTAATTAACTGAGATATTTTGGAAAAATTATCAACCACAGCAAATCTACAGTCTTATCTCAAACTTAATCTAATAGTTAATTAATTACTTTCACAGGATGAAAATGATTAAAATGTTTACCATAGAACCATTCTACTTTTTTTATGATCTACACCTATGCATAATTTTCCCAGAAAAGTGAGTGGTTGCTGCGGATGAGGTCAATTCTTTTGCGAGCATCCAAGTGTTCAAAGTTTAAAAAAATATTTATTTGGATTTTCTACAGCATGTTTTAAATCCTCAAGCCATGGCGATAGAGCACCAAACATGAGGAGTAGTTTGAGTTGTTCTTCAAATGTATTTATTGATTTTGAAAGAGTAACTTTTCATGTTTTCAAAGTTATTAAAAATGACTATTTTGTCTTTGTACAGTGTGTTTTATATCCCTGAGGTATGGTGACAGTGCACCATAAAGAACGGTTTCAGTTTAAAAAAAAAAAAATGTATTTATTGATTTTCAAAAAGTAAAATTATTAAGGCAATCCAGTCAACAACCCTTGTAGTAGGTATTTTCAAAATGACACAAACAGACACAAATCCAACTTTGAGGATTTATCCAAGCAATCAAGTGCAAAGCAGTTTAAGCTTGAGGTTTTAGCAAAGCAATACAGCTTTAGGGTAGTCTTTGGTTTTAGAAGAGACATATAGACAATGCTTTGGGGATGATGTATCATGAAGATAAAGAGCTAAGCATCTGAGATCGTTGGTACACACCACACCAGCTGGCATTGCACCACAGATCACCAGGTTTAATAGCTGAGGTGGAGGTACTCTTGAAGATGTTAAAAATGGAGGCACACTTGATGTTGGTTTGTAAGTCATTATAGATTTTTGGTGCATTTCCAGAGAAGGAATATTTTAATGTAGACATTTAAAAAAAAAAATAGGTAACTCAAAACATAAAAGGGATTAACTTCTCATATCTTGACTATGCCTATGAATTGTGCCTTTCTGTGTGGTAATCGGGTCAAAGTATTAAGGAATATAAAGGTAATTCTTTTTGTCCTGTTAATGCATAAACATACCTTATGGGTCTACCAGCCATTATTTCATTGTGCAATCATATGTGCTCTGGCATACTAACTTGTATACTAGTTTAGACCTAAAAAAAACCCAGTGGCAGCTACAACTAAACAGGGGTGGTGGGGCAGGGGGGGTGGTGGGGTTGGGGAAAGGAAAAAAAAATCACTTACCTGGGTACGGTCACCATGATCACCTTCTCCTCGTCTCTTCTGATTCCCGGAACGGAAGCAGGAAGCACACAGGCTCCCCCTAAGCCAATTACAATGCTGCTGTCACCATGACTGCAGCGTTGTGATTGGTCTGAGCACCGTGGTTCAACACTCAGACAGGGACTATGAGCCTGTGCATGTTCTCCACCCAGGCTGTGAATTACAGCACGGTGGAGAACATGCAAAGTGAGCATGACTGTTTGGCTGGCCCAAGACGGTCGGCCAAACTGACATGCGCACTTAAGTGCTCACCAATCCTCCCCCTGCTCTGCACAGCCCAGACCCGCCCCGCCCCGAGAACTTAGCAAGTATGGAAAATAAAATAATAATAACAATGCATTATTATCATTTTATTTTTCCTTTTTTAACTGCTCAGAGGGCAGTAAGGCGACGGAGTGGGGCGACTCTCCTCCGCCTTAGCGAGGAGCTGACACTGAAAACAATTGCAATTCCTTGTATTCCACCAGAATCTAGACCCCCGTTGCTCTAACATTTGCTCCTCTTCCAGTTTTAGTTCTTCAGGTGCAGAAGAGATTTAAGAAGCAATCTAATATATTGAAGCTCAGTGTGGCTTCTTCGCACCAGTAAGCTAATGTAATTAAGAGCCACACACTATTATTAATGTTAATATTACCATATTATATCATGAGCAGGACAGTTATATTTTATTAAAGGGAACTTTGGTGGCTGAATGTGTTTTGATATAAATGTGATTTTTGTAATTTATTGGACAAACTGTTTTTGCGAAACCTGTACTAATAAACGTTAGATTGACTAGATTGATATAATAAGCAGGAACACAAATAACATTAATTTGAATTTTCTTATAGACTTTCTAAGGTATGGGCTAACGAGCTGCATCCCCCATTTGTGGTATGGCTAACGAGCTGCATCCCCCATTTGTGGAACTCTTTTCTTCAATCAGAATATGTTGCCCAGTTACAATGCAAATATCAAACAAGTTGCCTGCATCATTGGAATCTACTTGTAACAAAACATTCTTAACTTGATTGAAAGTCCATTTATTTTCATTAATCAATATTTACTTAGAATGCAAGAACAATAAACATAGCATATATAATAGACAATTTCACTCTTAAGAAGCAATGAAAGCTAACTGAACTATTGCCATTACTTTTAGACCTGTCAACATTAGGGTCGTTTTACCCATACATTTTGCCTTCACTCCTCCTGTTTTACTGGAATTTTGTTGGCCTTAAGACTCTGTGCACTTTACCCCTGCTAACCAGCACTAAAGTGCTTGTACGCACTCCTCTAAACATGGTAAAATTGGCTTACACCCAATTGTCACATTTGATTTACATGTAAGTCCCTAGTAAATTGGTACCACATGTACCCAGGGCCTGTAAATTAAATGATACTACTGGGCCTGCAACACTTATTGTGCCACCCACTCAAGTAGCCCTTTAATACATGCCTCAAGCCTTCCGTTGCAAACTGCGTGAAGTTTTAAACTGCCAATTCGACCTGGCATAATAGCCCCTTTCCCAGGCCTAAACCTTCCTTTTTAATATATATATATATAAGTAACCCTAAGGTAGACCCTAAACCGCCTTTAGGGCAAGGTGCTTTATGTTTTACATGTCCTAGTAGTGGAAAAGTCTTAAATTAGTTCTTCACTACTGCATGGTTTACCCCTTCCATAGGATAACAGTGGGTTACCTTATTACATTTAATTAGTGGTAACATTTGTTTGGGAATAGGTAGAAAGGCCACATTTGGCCTGTAAAAAATTGCAATTTAAAATCCTCTTTCACTGTAAAGTTGGATTTTAGGTCACAATACTGTAAATTACACTTTTAGAAAGTTGGTGTTTGGCATTTTCTTGTCCTAACTATTTGGTGCCTGCGGCCTGTGTGCTACGTCACGTAATTGGGTGTAGTTGGCAATTGTTCTTTGTGTACTCCTCCCAGACAGTGTCACAGAGGGACCTGGGTTTTGGCAGGATGGGCTAGCATGGGAGGGTCGGGCTGGCATAGCACTCACTAACACTTCAAAGAAGCTGTCTCACCACACATACAAAGAACCTCACAGTAGCCTTTTGTGACTCCAGACATTCTGGGACCAGGGTAGGGAGGCAGGAAATTCCAGAACCATCTGTGGGGGGATCCTTCAGAAATTTCTTCCACTTCAAAGCTGTCACCAGGTATAAACATACAACTCTCAGACCCACTCTTCAGTTCACTTTGGACCTGCGGAGGACTCTCAGAGGGCTTCCCTGCAGACTGAGGCCTCCTGTGTACTTCAGAGGATTACCCTGCTGCTCAAAGAGGTCTGTCCAGCTGCCTGAAGCCTGCCCTGTGCCCTTAGAGGACTGGCCTGCTGCTTGAGACCTGCGTTTGTGCTTGAACCCAGGGCTACAGGCGTGATTCTAAGGGCTAGTTGGCTATCCACCTATTCAGAGCCACAGGGACAGAAAAGGCTCCAACTATAATGAACCTGCACCTGGACACAGCAATAGTGAGTCCTAACCCTCCAAGTGGTGCCCATTCAGCCCTGAACCCTTGGAAGTGGTACTAAAGGTGCTCAAAAAGCCAAAGAGCGAAACCTGGGATTTATAAAATAGTCCAAAAGTACTCTGAGAACCAAGAGGAGACCACCAGCTTGCGGTTCCAGCCAAAGTGCATCGCTGTTTGACTCCTGCTATGTTCTTCCCCACAGCAGGGGTATCCAACCTCGTGGAACTTAGCTACAGCCTGCTGCCTTCTCTCTCTGGAGATCTTCGACTTCCAAAATATTTGACTAAGTCGGAACGAAGAAATCTTCTCCGCATCCTCAGCCAGCAGCTCCCCTACAATGCTTCCTCCTCGGACAATGCTGGCTGCCTTGCCCCGCTAAACTTTACCTTCTCAGACATTTTTCTTCAAAAATTCTCCTAAGTCTGAAGGCAAGCCAAGACCGAGCCCAATCCACTTTGTGTAGTCGATCCGTGCTCCATCGTGGCCGGACTTAACTTTCGACTTTGCCCTGGTCTTGCATGACCAGATACCTGCGGTTGGCGCTTTGTTCATTTCGGTACTATTTTTCTCTTTAAGCTTTAACAATTGATAACTCTAGTTCTACTGATTGGATTTTTGTTGTTTTGGTGTGATTTGATTTTTAAAACTTAACTCTATTTTCTCTAAATTGGTGCAGATTTTTCTTGTGTTGTGCTTGCACTTTATTACTGTTTGCGTGCTGAATAAATACTTTACACGTTGCCCCTTAAGTTAAGCCTGATTGCTTTCGGGCCAAGCTGCCAGAGGACAAAGAAGAGCTTAATTTAGTGACTTTTGTGGTTCACCCTGAGAAGATTTGTGGCAGTTGGTTGATAAGGGCTCACACCCCCTCAACCAAAAACCCAATTTCTCACAATTAAATTTTTAAATTTGCTCTCACAAAAGATTAAAAGTACTATTAAACTTTTTATTGAAGCTATAGTAGTCATTATAGCAGTGTGGGAAGTCCAAGGGAAGGGTTCTAGCACCTATTAGCGACATCATGCTGCTAACTTCTTATGTGTTGCTCTTACTTCAGGCTGCTCCCAAGAATTGTGAAACCTTAATCATCGCATTGAGGTTGGTTGTTGACTGACAAAAGCATACAGCATTAGCAACATCTCTGACCAAATGATTCCAAAGCACTGGGTTTAACCCCTTCCGTGCTCATGACGGCCCCCGGCCGTCATGAGTCACGGTGGGCGTGTGCGCATGGCGGCCGGGGGCCGTCCGAGCCACGCCCGCGATTGGAATGTTCACGGCGGAATTTGCGCCGCAGCCAAGGTGTTAACCAATATGATCTGTGACTTGTATGAAAAGGGGTGAGAAGCTGATAAAACAATACTTTATTTACAGAAAATGCGGACAGGACAGCTATCTACAAGGGATCTTTTGACAGGTTCTAGTGGAATTTCACTGTGGCAATGGGCAGGGCCCTCAATCTAAATTTAATATACAAAGTCTTCTAATTCAGTGGCCAGATAATATCAAGGTACTCCTCTTGACCATATTTTAATTTTAATTCCTTATAATCCATTTCCACACCACAACCTCAAATGTCCAAACTTCATCCCAGTGTGCCTCCTTTACCTTAGATTTTGCATCTCTTTGGTGCTGCCCCTTATTCAACCAATATAGAGCAAGACCAAGCTTAAACATGCTTCTTATAGGAAGAAGCAAGTCAAAGGAGAATGCTGAAATCACCTATTTTCATATTGTCTCATAGCTTTTTAACAGAGCTCCAGGTGTACACCTGTCCAAATGTAAACCCAGACGACTAGCAGCTTTAGATCAGCATAAGCAGTAATGTGAAGGAAGTCCACTTCTAGAAAAATGAGGACCAATGGGTCAAGTGCGAATAATTAACATTTTCCTGATAAAGTTATTTACAGATATTGGCAGGGTTTGAAACTTTTGAAGACCCCATAGATCAGCACCATAAACAGCAGTGGAGCGTGCCTGTGCTGTTTAAACTACTACTGTGGTGAAAACAGCATCTCCCCTTACTAAAATTGATGCTTGCACCATATTTTCATCTGTGAATCATTTCAAACTTGGTGAAATGGGGGTCCAGGGGTCTTATATGAAATGCATATGACTAAAGAATCAAACATTATCTCTATCTAATATAGCGGCTTCATGTTCTGCGAAATTCCATGTTCATCTTCTTCCACTTCTCCTGGACTTACCACGCCATCCATATCACTTAGAAGCTTAATGCAAGATATCCCTGTTATGAAGATTTGTAGAGTGCACTATCACTTGGTTGGGTATCATGTTGTGAGCAGGTGTGACTATAGCCAAACCTAGGCCTAGTGGGACTACTCGAAAAGCAGGTCTTGCAGAATTCAAGAAGTCAGGAGGAGGCTGTTATGTATAGCGGCAGGTCATTCCACGCTTTAGGAGTGATTCAAGAGAAGGCTTGACTGCTGAATCTAGTTTTCTGTATGCATGGGATTGCTGAATCTTGTTTTCCATATGTGTGCAAGTAGGAGTATGGACGAGTGGAGGTGTCTGAAAGGTTTGTGAATCAGATGCAGTTGTTTGGGTATGCTGGGCCAGTGTTATGCAGTGCCTTGAAAGAGTGGGTGAGAGTCTTGAATTGTGCTCGTTTGCACATGGTAAGTCAGTGGAGCTCCTTCCGGTGTGATGTGATGTGAGTGCAGGGTGGGAGGTTGAGAGTGATTCTGGCTGCCGCATTGTGAATGGTCTGCTGCCTTCTGCTGAGTGTTTTGTTGATCCCGACATAGAGGGTGTTTGCGTGGTCCAGCTTGCTTGTGACAAGGGTGTGTGATGGTTTTCTGGGGGTTGATTGGGAGCCATTTGAAAATCTTCCTCTGCATCGTCAGGTTATGGAAGCATGAGGTGGTGAATGTTTTGACTTGGACGGTCATGTCGAGTTTTCTGTTGATGACGATCCCGAGCTTCTTGGCGTGGGTGGTGGAGGTCGATCCTAGCTCTTTTGGCCACGAGGCGTATTCCCACAGTGAAGTGCTCATCTGAAAGATCTCGATTTCAGTCTCATTATTATTCAGCTTCAGACAGTCTTTATTAAGTGGGTGATTTCAGTCATGCAGGCATTGAACTTGATCCGGGTACTGCGTGTCAGTGAGGAAGGGAATAAGTTGTGTGCCGGTGTAGGAGAGGACATTGATGTCAGGAGAGCAGATAATGCTGGCTAGAAGAATCATGTATGTGTTGAAGAGGGTTGGGTTCGGGGAGGGTTCTTGCAGATGATGTCATGGGTGTCAGAGGTGTTTGGTGCCAGGCTGACTAACTGGGTTCTTCTAGTCAGGACAGAACAGATCCATTGGAGTGGGAGTCCTTGGATTCCAATGTTGTTTAGGCATTGAATGAGGATGGGGTGGGAGAGCATGTCAAATTGAAGTAGGGTCCCGTTCTACCATATAACAGGAATCCCATGTACCATCCTGCTCTACCCACCAAACATGACACTCCCATATAGGCCCCACCAGTCAGACAATAGATGCTCTAAGTTGCCCATTTTCCTTCAGCCTCTTAGCAGTTGCCACAGTGGTCCACACCTCCTTAGATGCACAAACATGTAGGCCCAAGCCCACCTCCTTAGATGCACACACACATGTAGGCCCAAGAGGCCACTGCCTCTTGTTGTCATTTTTAATAAAACAAATCTCGTAGGCCTCTCTGACCTGCCAGCAGGGACCTGTGCCATCCACCGCGCTGCGAGGCATCAGCCCCCCCCTTGTAAATTTCCACAGTTACAAGAATAAGGTTAGCCCACACGTATGTGACACTCTGCTGGTACATCTTGATCTTTCACAAGCAATGTTTGCAATATTTTTACTTATGAAACTTTCCACGCTTGCTCAACTAAAACTGAAAAAGCGGCTGCATGGCATAGAAATAATGTCTAAAAAACTAATTTCTGAGCATCTTACGTTAAAAGTTATCTTTTTATATGTTTGCGGTCAAGAGCACTGACCACCAGCTAAGACCAAGTTTCACCATGGTACCACTTCTGTGTTCTCACAAAACTTTCCAAAGTTACTGTAAGCGTGCGGTAAAGGGCCCACGTCAAGAACCCACATCAGACGTGGGTAGGAGTTCTGCATTAAGCCATATAAAAGGTTTGCACCCATGTCCACGCCCTGAACTCTTCTTCCAGTGCCTTGCATGGTGAGGGTTCCCGGTCGACCGTTCTCCTGATCTTGGGCCTAGAATTTCCATTCTCAAGGTGGTAATGCTCTTTTCTGATTGCTAGCCTTTTGACTTTGTCAGCCTCTCTAATTTAGCTCATCCACACCCAATTCATTGCATTTATCCTAGCTTAAATTGTGTAGCCTTGGATGGTTTTTGCTATCTTATTTAAGATTTGCCTTCTAGGCACTTGCCTATTCATGATCCCTCTTTTAAGACTTGCCTATTCATGATCCCTCTTTTAACACTTGCCCCTTAGGCTGTAGCTCACTGATAGATATTGACAGATATTTGTGCTTCACTTAAAATATGATTTGTAATATTATCGATGCTTTTATTTCATCCTGCTCATGTGTTGATGAGCAGCATTTAAATGAGCAGTTCTCTGTGTTACTGAATTGCTTAATAAAGTGCCACTGTATTTCACACTGTTGTTCCTTATTTCTCAGAGGTGAAAACGAGCAGAGCGCAGGTCTTGCTCTCATGAGCTGGTAAGCCAAAGTCTGTGACCACCACTGTGTCACTCTCTGTCCCCTAGAACAAAATGCAGCAGAGTGGTCCAGAAAGATGAGTGCCACCATGTCTCCTCCTTCCAAAGTCATGTGGATGTCATCCATGACAGTGATGAGAACAGTTTCCCTGCTGTGGTTGGGTCTGAAACCAGGTTGGGTGGTGTTGAGGAGTTGGTAATGGTTGAAATATTTGGTGAGGAGTGTATTGATGATTGTCTCTAATACCTTGGCCCGGACTGGTAGCAGGGAGATCAGTCATAGTGGGTGGAGGATTTTTTCAGCGATGGGATCCCTTCCCATTTGCGAATGGGTTACCACCTACTTGAAGTAGGTGGTAAAATGCAAATGATTTGCGACCGCATTTCGGTCACAAAACATTCCTACTTACTGATGCGATTCAGTATTAGGAAAGGACGACTTAAACACACCCCTTCCTAATAGCGAATCGCAAACCCATTTTGCGATTCGATAACAGGTTACCGAATCGGAAAATGGGTTTTGATACATGTAAAAAGCCTTTTTTGCGTTTGCAAACGGGCTGATTCTGTGAATCGGCCCGTGTGCGAATGCAAAATAGCTTGATACATGTAGCCCAAAGCTCCTATCATTCCTCTCTTTTACCAGCAATCGTGCACATCAAACCCACTTCATGTGCACAAAGCTGGGCTCTAGCTTAGTGCTACCGACAGACTGTGGGGATACAGGTATCTGCATTGAGTGATATTCTTGTTGACCAGCCCCCTGACCCCTCCCATCTAAGTACATCTTTTAGGCTTGTCACTGTTGAGCTTTTACCTTTGTTGCAATTATTTGTTTACTTTGTAGAGTATCATATAGTATGATACACAATTACAGAGATGTCTCTTTTACCTAATACAACATCTCTATAATTGACAAAATATTAATCATGACACTTGTGGAATGCTGCTGACAATTTTCTATACATGGCAATCATGACTGTGCCTTATGATGATAATATTATATATGTTTCTTGTATAAAAATAGCAAAAATTTGCAATAAAAATGGTTTTAAAAATCTATGGGAGAGCAAGCCTGGCCATTGTGTAAAACACTTTTGGAGATTTTTCACTGAAAGGACATGTAAACCAATAAATATACATGCCCTACTTTTAAATACCATGCATCCTGCCCTATGGCATCTTAAACCTGCACTCCCAGGCTGCAATGGCAGGCCTGAGACATGTTTTACAGTGCTAGTGTATGTGGTGGTTCAGTGAGTGCTGCAGCCCCCTACTAGCATTTAATCAGAGGCCCTGGGTACAAGTACTACCATATAGTAGGGATTCATAAGTAAACTAAATGTTCCAATTAGGTATTTTCTATTTTTGCCATGTTTAAAAAGAAGAGCACAAGCACGTTACCATCAGTTAGGAGGGGGTAAAGTACACAGAGGTATGCAGTCAACAAAAATAGAGTTCTGTGAAAGGGCAAAGAAATTGTGGTGACTCTGCAGGAAGGGCAGATTTTCAAACCATATAGGGCCTGATTACGACTTTGGCGGTGCGGCGCCATGTCCTCTCCGCCGCCGCACCGTCAAAGTTGCGGTCGGGCTGCCGGCCAGATTAGGAGTTTCCTACTTTTCGGCAGGCTTTTTTTTGTTTTCCCACGGCGGTGCCTCTAAAAACGGGCCCCCCAATGGGAACGCCAAAAACAGTTCCTGCATGGCATGGACTTTAAAGTCCATGGCGTGCAGGAACTGGTGTGCATGCACACAGAGGGGCACATGTTGTGCATCCACAGGGTGCAGAGGCACCAGGGGGCCCTGTAGGGTCCCCTTTGTTTCATCTCTGCCAGGGTTTTCATAGAGGAGGAAAAGCCATGAAAACACTGGCGTAGATGAAATTCCTAATATGCTTGGCGGTACAACGGCAGACCCCACCAAGCATACTGATGCCTCTAAACTGCCGCAACAGGGCTGTGACGGTCCAACCGCCCGACTCATAATAGGGAGTCGGAAGACCGCCACCATCGCGCCCCCACGAGTCTGACTCGCAATCAGGCCCGCAGTCTTTGAGCAGAGTATGGAAGATAGAAATGTGATGCCTATGCTACAACAGAGAAACCCTGCCAAGGCACACATATACTTGTACAGTGCATTGACAGGGTTTTCATATTTCCCATACCGCTGTGCAATAGATGAGCACTGATACGTGGCCTGCCTTCCCCTACTCCCTACATTCTAGTGTCACATTTTCAGGCATAACTGGAACATGACAGTAGGATTTACAATATGAAAGTTGAAATGTGTTACAGGAGCATGGTGTGATCGATAATTCCCTAGGAATATGATGCTTAGAATTCCTGTGTAGCGGGGGGAGGGGGGTTAGAGGGTCTGCGCTTCCGGAAGTGTTACCACCCTCTCAGAGAAGACCAGTGCATTGAAACTACTCAAGAGTGGGGGAGGGGCAGAAGAAAGATGGTCTTGAACTTGGGCAGGGGAAGGAAGCTGGAGGGAAACAAGTGTGTCATTGCACAATTCGGACATCTAGGGAGGGCAATGTTAGATGTGTCAAAGATGGCAAATGCAAGGCATTGAGGCAAGATCCAAAATAATGCACTCTAAATTGTAGTGAAGACAGAAAGGGTGTAAATTCTGTCATTAAATGTATCCATGATAGCAATAGCACATAGGCCTCAGGGTCTTACAATGGCCTAGTCATTGATCCCTTGGCGCTGCAGGGCGAGGTTAATTTCACTGACATCAATGTACAGTTCTGGCCCTCGTACTTTGGCTAACTTCTTGAGAGGGTTTCCCCACCTCTGACATCACAAGTTACTCAGCCACCAGCCATGGGGGCAAGCTCTGCTTGTCCCCTATCCACCTCATGCAAACGATTGCCACTTACAGCATGCGGTAGTCCCCCTTCCACCACGGTCTTCAATGGTCTTATGTAGCAACGGTCTTACTGTTACTATTTATATTTTTTTCTGTTACTATATATTTTTTAATCTGCTCTTTAGGTCCCTCATGTTATTTGTTTGTTGTGCTCACTCTGTAAAGCGATCTGATACCTTCAGGTCATATTTGCTCAATACAAACCTCTTAAATAAATAAACAATGTGCACTCTTCACCCGGGACTCTCCAGGTGCATCAATGCCAGTGTGATACCCATCAGCCCCGGCCTCTCACTGAGGGGCTCAGCCACGCAAGGAGTGTCACCACTGGCACTGCCCTTCTATAACAAGGTCACAGTAGGTCATCTCTGCCAGTTCCCGCTGGCATTGTATCTCCAGTCACATTGCCCCGATGGGCAGGGCATGCAGCGTTCCCACACCTCTTCAACGACGGCGGTGATTCGGCAGCATCACCAGCCACACACCACAGCTAAATGACTAGGAGCCAACCCAAATTGTCACAGAAGTATGGCTAGCTTGAGTAATGGACAATCGAGGCAGTGTGGGTGCAGGGCTGTCCTGTCGTGCTCATGCTGCACCTGGAAGTCGAACTTGACGAGGAGCCACACCATCTCAGTTCCCGTTGTGTCCAGTCTATGGTGATGCTAACAGACGTAGAAAGGAGTTCAGAGACAATGGGGAAGGCATAAAACAAAACACAGGTTCGATGAAAACACAGACGGGCTGGTAGCATCTTAACAGTCTCACAGCAGTCACTCTAGGATCTTCACGCAATAGCACAACACAAAGCATATAACTGTAAAGAAGGAGCACAGAGAGAGGCGGAAGTAGCCTAACTCTAAAAGGCGAGAAGGGAATAAGCCTGGAAACCTAAGTAAAATCATATGGGAAAGAAAACCAAAGTATGGTAACAAAAAGGACCAGGTGCAAACTTGTAACAGCAGCGGTGAACAAATTCAAGTGTACCAAAATTTGCCTGACATGGAACTGCATGTGCACATTTCCTATTTACGCCATGGCTGTCTAAAGTTCCTTGGAAGTCCCGTGCACAACCTGAATTGTCTACATTGAATAGCTAGCACTCTATTCTTCTATGCCATGCCCCTTCATTGTCACCATCTTAAAATTCTACATAGCCTCCAAAGCCTGACCTATTCTTCTGTTATACATATGGTGGTTCCTATGGAAATAAAACCTCTGTTTATCGATGCAATGAACCTAATTCTCACAAATCTAAGGGTGGGGGAGGGGCAACAGTCCACAGGTGCTGACAAATACCAAAAGCTAGAGCCTAAAGGGTTAAGTGGGTTGTGCAGGTTCTCCTATGTCACTGTCACAATGCCTGAGATCAGAAGATTGTAAAGACCCATTGGGATCTCGGGCACCAGAAAGAAATTGCTGAAACTGTGATGATGAAGTAATCAAGGGTCCAGAATGGAACTATCCTGTGCTAGAAGACATAAAGCAGCCTATGGGGCTATATGGTAGAAGATCAATAAAAGGTGCAAAGAGTTTTGAGTGTCTGGTTTGGATCCCTTAAGTTGCTGTCATGTTGCTATAGGTCACATTTTAGCCAATTGGCGTCTCTGATACAGTAAGAGGGACAAAGAAGAAATTAGAGACCAGAGATGGGATCTCTCAGCAGCACCAAAGAATTGTGAGGAGTAAGCCCAAAAGGGCACTGATGTAAGAAAGTCCAAGAGACACAAGTAGATTTCCAGAACGTAGGTTTATTTCAGTAAGACGGTTTCCCAACTGCCATGTCCAACTCCCCTCAGCTCACTGCCCAACATTCTACAGCGCACTCCCTGGGGTTCTACAGCAGAACCCAAGTCCCAGCATCACAGGGGGGTGGAAAATACCATTATAAATAACAAAGGAGCGGCATAGATAAATATATACAAGAAGAGGCATAGATAAATATTTACATTAAAATGGAAGATTACAACACATTTCCCTTATCACAATTTAGAGAAGTAAATAAAAGAATGCAACCCAGGGGACAGAAGGGAAGGGGAAAAAAGCAGGTTACAAATTCCTTGCTACAGTTGTGGATATGAAAATAATGGACTGATACCAGGGAAGCACTAAGGAAGTACTTAATTCATGAGATAGTCCTTGTGCCACTTTGGAGAACCTACTTTCCTCTTAGTTTGACATCACAGGTAGTGGGCTGATCATTGGCACTACTGACACTCTTGTTGTAACTGTCTTGCGCAGGATGTGGAACCAATCTATCCATGCTCTACTTGCGTCCATCTGCCATTATGACCACATTTTCCCCCACTTCCTTTATTCTCTCAGGAACATAGTATTTATTATACTTGTTCTGGTTTATGTTAGGTTTCTTAATAAGGACCCACTGTCCTACCCTCCATTTATGTTGTTTAACCCTCCATCTGTTATCATATTCTTGCTTGTATTTCTTTTGATGCACCCAAATTTTCTTTCTGGCAACTTGCCTATCCCATTCGAAAGAGTTGTTTTCAAACAGTCAATTAGGTGTTAATTTGGAGCCCGGCTTGCTACCTCTCAAGAGACAGAGTGGGAAATAACCTGTCACACTGTTGGGTGTAATATGATATGACCATATCATGTCTTTGATTGACTGAATAATGGGCTTATGTGAGACCATGGCTAATTGCAAAGCATCTTTGATCATTCTGTTACAACGCTCCACTAACCCATTTGCAATTGGGGCAATATAAGGAGTACAAATATGCTTAATAGCCAGACTGACCAGAAATTCCTTCATTTCTTCCGACACTAATTGGACACCATTGTCCGTAATGAGGGTGTGGGGAATACCTTCATTGGCAAACACTTCGGACAAAAAACATATAATGTTTTTGTGTCAACTTTATTAACAAATTTCAGTGTAATCCATTTGGAGAAGTAATCAACCAAGACTAAAAGGAATCTCTCCTGCAAGCCAGAGATTTGTAAAGGCACAATTATATCCAAACCTAGCTTATCCCAAGCTTTAATTTCCACTGGTTCCAGGGGTGCTTTCCTGGTGCTTTTGGATTTGTCACTGAGACCACAAGCATGACAGTCTTTTACTAATTCCTCTATCATGGTATCCATGTATAGGAACCAATATCCAGACCGAAGCTTGCTTTTAGCAAGGATCCTACCTAGATGGCCCACATGAGCTATTTCACAAATGTGCCTTCTTAGTTTTTCTGGGGGAATGATCTTGTCTGATTTAAATACATTAATCCCCTCTACAGACAGCTCTTCTCTCACATTCCAGTAAGGTTGTATCTCCACAGGGAGATTTCCACATTTCCTGGGCCATCCCTTCTTGATACTTTCTCTGACCACTTTTAACGAGGCATCATCTGACATGTGGATTTCCCAATCCTCTTTTAAAATGGCAGGGATGGCGACTTGCAACACCTCAAAATCTTGTTCATCATCTTCCTTTTGCCTATCAATGGGAAGGCGAGAAAGAAAGTCAGCCACATGATTCTTGATGCCTGGTACATACTCAACTTTGAAGTTGAAACTCTGCAAAGATATGAGCCATTTACTAATTCTGGGTGTGGTTTTCTCAATGTCTTTAGTAGAAAATAATGGCACAAGAGGTTTATGGTCTGTTCTTAGTACAAATGGTATCCCCCACAAAAAATACTTAAAGTGGTTAGTGGCCCAAAAACATGACAAGGCCTCCTTTTCAATTATGGAATAGTTAATTTCAGCTTCCTTCAATGTCCTGGGGGCAAAAGCTATAATATTTTCTTTACCTCCTTCCACCTAAGCCCTTGTTACTTGCATCAGTAGTGAGAAAAGTATCCCTGGCACTATCAAAATTACCAATACAGGATGCTGCTGCAATAGCTTTTTTAATTTCAATGAATGTAAGGTTATGGACCGGTAACCATTCAAACTGTGTGCCTTTTTTAACAGATCTCTAATAGGATGTACTAATTCTGAAAAGTTCTTAATAAATTTAGACATGTACTCGGCTAAACCCAAAAATGTTATTGGGGGTAGGGGTTTTAATAACTGATTCTATCAAGTCCATTTTTGGTTTCATCCCTTCACTGGAGAGGGTGTGGCCTAGAAAATCTACAGACGCTAAACCTATTTTATATTTATTCTTCTTGATAGTAAAGCCTGCCTCCTTGAGTTTTCCACACACTTTCCTCAAGTTGCCATTGTGTTCCTCCTCATCGGACCCATATATGAGAATATCATCTTGGAAACATATGGTTTTATCCACTCCTTCCAGGACATGTTGTATAATTCTCTGGAATGCTGCAGCAGCAAGTCTGAACGGCATCCTTAAGAACTGATACGTACCAAACAGAGTGGTAAAGGCCGTAAGTACCTGAGAGTCTGGATGCAGGGCAACCTGGTGGTATGCTGAAGAGAGGTCCAACACCAAAAAGTATTTGGCCCCATGTATAACACTCAGCATTTCATTAATCTTAGGAAGAGGATATCTGTCCATCCAAATGTTGGCATTTAAACTCCTCAAGTCCACACACATGCGAATATCCTTACCTTCCTTTTTAGACGTTATGACAATTGGGGCCAACCATTCTGAACTTTCTACAGCTTTAATTATACCTTGACCCTCCAATTTCTCTAGCTCTTTTTTCAGTGGTTACTGCCTCAATAAAGGAATGGATCTAGTCTTGTGTGCAACAGGAACAGCGTCATTTTTTAGTTTGATCTTGTGTACATAGTTTTTTAACATTCCTATCTTGTAAGTGAATACTTCAAGAAATTCTTCACATACATCCACCCCCACTAAGGTCCTGTCTACAAGCATAACTTACTCCTCATTGTTGGGGTCTAACATTATACCTAAATCTCACTGGTGTTTCCATCCTAGTAGGTTACTCCCCTTCTCTGTAATGTAGACTTTACCTATGGTATATCTTTCTTTAAATGTAATACACATCCTCACCATGCCTTTTAATGGAATAGGATCCTTGGTATACCCCCCTGGATGCATGTCTGGCTTCTCCAATGTATACCAATTCTCCTTAAATCCCCTGAAACGTTTCATTGTCAATTAAAGTGTAAGGAGAACATGAATCTGCAAAAGCACTTACATTCTTACCATCCAGTTGAATTTCACAAACGGGATATCTGACCCTTTCTTCCTCCTCTTGACCATGCACTTGAAACACAAATTTGTTTTCTCTGGGATCAGAATCGGATTCCTCATGAACTACATGTATTTCTTTCCCCACATCTTTAGACTTACACATCTTGGCAAAATGTCCTGTTCTGTTGCACTTCCTACAATTAACCCCTCTGGCAGTACACTTAGGGAAATTGGCATGATTGACATTCCCACATCTGTAACATTTAACGTTCTCCTTCCTTGACCTGGATTTGATCCCAGCCTGAGTATCTTGCACTCTGAGAACTTTATTATCATCCTTTATTACATTTATATCCTTCTCTTCACCCGTGGTATCCTTATTTATTTTAATTTCTTTTACACAATAAGCAGTATGCTCGATACTTTTAGCTATCATTACTACTTCCTCTAGGTCAGGATTTTGAGTCCATAATCTCTCTTGTACCTTGTAGTCATTAGTGCAACAAACCAATTGATCCCTAATCAATGAATTGGTTAGGACTTCAAACTCACACGTTGCAGATATCCCCCTATCCAGCTATATATGAGGTGACTTTTTCATTCTTTCCTTGCCCCCTTATAGAATTTGTGTCTTTCTAGAACCACGTTTACCCTATCCTTAAACTGGGCACCCAATTTTCTTAGAGTGGTAGTGAACACATCTTCATCACCCTCTCCCTCCCCTTCTTCATTGTCAGCCAAATCTTCATAAACTTTCCTTCCTTGGATCCCCAAATTATGTAATGATGTGTTGTTTCCTTACAGATGAAAATTTTTCTCCGCCAATGGCAATTAAGTAAGAATGGAATATTTTAATCCATCTATCCCAAGGAATATCAGGTTCACCATCTTCATTCAAGAATGGAGGAGGTTGGTTCATATTTGCTACCGACATGACTAAGAGAGTAAATGTACACCCCACTCAATTTACTTCCTCAAGATGACTACTTTCTGTCAAACAAAAGAAACTGAAGAAAACAAATGAAAAAAAGAATATTATTATATATTTTTTTTGAATCACTGAAAACCATAAAGAGACTAATATGTAATGAATACCCGTATCAAATGACTGTGGGAGAAATAAGACATAAATAGTACAGATACTCTATATCTTATTCGGGGTGTACTATATAATGCTAGCTGAGCCTATCAGCTACAGATGGTATGCTGCAGGCAAAACGTAAACACAAGCTGTGCCTGTAAGCGTAAGAAATAAGTACTTCACGGAAAGTGTTTTGTAATGTCAGATGTGCCTGTCAGCGTATGATTAAATTAAGCATGCTGCAGACAAATGTAAGCTGTGCCTCTCAGCGTATGCTTCAAATTGAGAATGCTGCAGACAAATGTAAGCTGTGCCTGTCAGCATATGAGGAATCATCACAAAGGTCCTCTGTGTGTAGAGGCTGCACCAGCGAGCTAAAACATGAACAACACTCACCCTGAGGTCACGTTGTTTGTGACTTATATTACCGCCATAAACTTGCACAAATCCTTCCGTTTAGGTAAAGAAGAATCCCCACAGGGTGCCGGCGGAGGGAGAGATCAAATCGCTGGGGGCGTGTAGGAGGAGCAGTCTAGATGAAAGGAAATGCAAAGAGTGTATACTGACGCGACTCCCCAGTCGCTTCCCACCTCAGCGGTAGATGCGTCGATGGGCTGTGATGGTGTTGAGAGAGCCGTCCAGTAGACAGAAACGCACTGAGCGTGTCAGAGACGCGACGCCCCAGCTGTTTCTCTCCTCAGCCGAAAGTGTGCAGATATGCTTCTACGTACACAGCCTTCCCTCAGCACAAATAAACACCACCGAAACTCCAGACAACCGCTGTCACAGCTCCTTCCCTCAGCACCGGAGAGACGCCGTCGCAGCTCCCCTCAGCAGTGGACCAGACGCAGCTGCTTGGCACCGCAGGTGACCGGGGGAAGTCACTTGGAAAAGACGGAGTCCAGGACTCAGACAGCTGTGGTACACCGCTTGGAGAGTCGTGACACACACAGCACCAGGGCTTCGTGAAGCAGCCCTCTGTGATGAAAGGAACACCAAGGAGTCAAAGATGGCAGGAGAAGGTGTACACGCCTCAGAGGAGATGATGCCAGGCGAAGGATTGTCATAAAAGCTGGTTAAGGCACACCAGGGAGGCTCGGTTGGACTGGCAAAGTAACAGGGGTGGGAAACCCAGCTGCCCCTGCACAACAGTCCTCAATCGGCGCAAAATGATGTAAGAAAGTCCAAGAGACACAAGTAGATTTCCAGAACGTGGGTTTATTTCAGTAAGAAGGTTTCCCAACTGCCATGTCCAACTCCCCTCAGCTCACTGCCCAACATTCTACAGCGCACTCCCTGGGGTTCTACAGCAGAACCCAAGTCCCAGCATCACAGGGGGGTGGAACATACCATTATAAATAACAAAGAAGAGGCATAGATAAATATATACAAGAAGAGGCATAGATAAATATATACATTAAAATGGAAGATTACAACAGGCACAAAAGGCATTTAGGTGCTTTTCAAAACCATTAAGTCGCAGTCATGTGAACTTTAAAATCCATTTGGGCTGCTTTACACCAGCTGAATTGAAATTGTTAACAGAGGGAGGAGACCGAAAGGGAAATCAGGGACCAGAACCTGCCTGCAATAGGTAAGAAAGTAGTTCAGCAGAACACAGGAGCAAAGGCCAACAGACCCAAACAAAGGGGACAGGGGGTTATTTAAGTGCGCACTCTGCTTTATGCAAGTACCTACTTCTGGTAGCTGGTGGTGGATACAGTGCCAGACTATAAAGCCTGAAAGAGACAATGATAGTGACTGCAGCATCTTCAAGCAAGGATGGGGAAAAATCAAGCACAGATTATGATATGAAGGAAATGGTTTTACATAGGGTGATTATTAAATTATCATGTTCCACGCGTGATTACATTTAATATTAGAATGGCATGTCTATTAGATAATGAGGATTAGGCAACAATTAACAACTGAACATTGTAAGGGAATTATGTCAGGTGGGGCCGGGACTCAGCAATACCTGGCCATAGGACAACTGAACATTGTAAGATATGAAAGGACTATTGTGAAAGGCTAGATTGGTAGCACAGTACTCAATGCTGCTCCAAGTGACACTAAAAATATAATTGTTCAGAACTGTTCTGCTCAATTCACCCGATTGGTCTAAATGATGCTCTTTGAAATAGATATGTCCGCAAATGGCTTTGTGATTGATGTTAAAGTTTTATCGCACATGAGAGAAATTCTTTGCACAACAAAGTCATGAAAAGGTTTAATAAACTAAACTCTTTTGTGGATGCGGTTGAAGAGGAGCTCCTATGATGTTCAGTGCTTAATTTGTAGAAAAATAAGTCGAGGTCCCAATGATTTTTAAGAAGACCACAGCCAGCTCTGCTGAATATCAGGGTTGATGAATACCAAAAGCTGTCCTGGTTTGATTCCACTCATATTTTTTTCACCGCCCTACTCATACTCTTAATCTCACTCTTCAAAGTTATGTTTTATCCCTGCTTGCTCCCTTTGTGATTATTTTCCTATCTTTCTCTTCCTCCAACTTTCTCCCTTTCCTGTTTTCTTGCTCTCGGTCAAAATCTGATGATGCAAAAAAAGTCGTGTTCCCCAAAAATGAGTGCTAATGCTCAGGAACTGCAAACGTCTGCACAATTTAAGCAATGACTATGCAAAGGCCAGAGGGTGGAAATAATTGAAGTTTACAATAACAAAGCAATGTGCAATTTGACCTTATGTGGCACATTACTCAAGTCCAGAACGCTGGATTATCTTTCCAATCTTTTTATTGTGCAAGTGATAACGCCGATTCTTATCTAATTATCTATAAGAACCTTCTGGTCGCCAAGATCTTTTTACCTGTTGAATAGTGTAAAGGAGAGAATCTCATCTGGTTATATAACAGCATTCATTTTGTCTGAAAGGACCACTGACTCCGAATTCAAGTTTAAGAATTTATTATCGCCAAAAATAACTGGACATGCAAGCACCTCAACACGAGGTTAAAGAAATAGATGGGCACTAATACAAATAATAACCTACGCAGGAGTCTCATCCGACTCAGAATAAAGAGAATAGAAAGTTCTAGAAGGATCAACCAAGCTATGATTGCTCCAATTTCTACGTTGCTCTTCATTTATCTAAGCAAGCTTTAAATCAATTGCTGTCCCTACACTAACACTTAGTGACATCCCTGCATAACGATTTTTCCAGTCAAGAGTGAATAAAGGTGTCAGCTGTGAAGACTTCCTAAGAAGTGCAATCACATAATACCTAAGCTCAGCTCTGTCCTCCTCTCTGGTCTCCCCTACCTCTTCTCTGGCCTCCTCCCTCAGGGCACTATCCCTAATACAAAACCCCAATACAATTGTACACGCCTTTGTCACGCCTCCTTGGCCAGGTCTTCTTTCTTGTACTTTTCCATCGAAACGGTTACTTCATCCTGGACGGTTGCGATGACCTTGAGTCCCAGGCACCTTCTCCGCTGAAAGTATCATCCCTAAATTCCATTGCACTCCCGTACCATGCCTCCCATCTCTCTAACTTTTGAAAACAAAGAGTTAGTCTTTACTAACGAGACATGTGTCCTTGCACCTGCAACAAAAGATACGTTCAACAGAAACCTTCTACTGTGCTAATTAAATCTACCGTTTGTGCCCAGAGAGCCTTACCAAGAGAAACTTTTCTCTGCCTACAAAATAAGCTAACATAAGAATAAACCAGGCCTTCCCTAAGCATATATGTAGTCAGGCCTTTACATATAACTTTTAAACACACATCTTACTTTTCCCCATAAGCATTTCCATTACAACTCGTATGCGAAAATGAATTACATGTGCAACTTTAATATGGTGCACGTTTAAACTACTGCCATTGAATTATATACGAACTAATTTCTCTATGCATTATGTTCACACAATTTAATAAGCATTACATTACATAATGATCATAACACAATTATACTGCTGAGTTCACTTTATCTCAGTGAACTATTCATTCTTTACTAAACATGCATGGATATACAACTGAATATATACGAATATATGTCTGAGTACATGCGGGTGCGGACTGTCAGTGATTATGATGCACCCCTACAATTCACAAGAACATTTCGCTCTATCAGTTCCCCCCTTTGATGACTCCTGTCATCACATTCCATTCAACTCCCTTGGAGAAAGAACCGACCTAAACAGAACTTGTTACCATCTTCCCTGATCTTAATTTCTCCATGCTCTTGAGCCTTTGATACTGACTGTCCTGCAGTCTTGCCAATCTCATCTCATTTTCCCTCAAAGCTCTCTTGACTCGGCCTGCCCGATACCACTTGTAGGCCTTGATCAAAATCCACAAACCAACCACACAAACCACCAAGATAAGGAGGGGTCTCAGAAAGTACCCAAGGAATCCCTTTCCTAGATTCGCAAACCAACCTCCCACTTGACCAAAACCCTTGCCAACCTTTTCCCAGGCCCCCTCTTCGGTCAAATCCGCTATTTTTGTGTGGATTGTAGTGATGTTACTTATATATTTCTCCAGATCCTTGCTACGGTCTGGTATATAAGTGCAGCACTCTTGAACCTTCAACATTTTACAGACTCCGCCCTCTTTTGCCAATAAGACATCCAAAGCAAGGCGATTCTGCAAAACCATTCCCCTTATCGACAACATCTCTCCTTCCACCAACACCAATGACTTTGCTGTATTCATTGAAAATTCATCCACCACAGTCGCTAACCTCCGGATCTTCACATCATTCAAGACTACTCCCAGACTGGGTATCATAGCTCCAAAGATATCCCCCACAACGATTCCTGCACTTGCAGCTCTTCTCGCTCTTGAATGCTCTCCACCTTCTAGAAGATCCAAATCCTCTGTATGGTAAATCTTTGGAAATATTATTGCCAAATAACATGTTCCATACCAATTTGCAGGTAACCTCACATAAGCATTCTTCCCACATACATAATACACCGTTGGTATCACTTGTACAGGACCTTGGAGAAAATCTTTTGCCACATCTGCCATGGTGAAAACGTGATCACAAGTGCTTTGTCCCACTGCAACCTTTTCGTAGTAAGTCTGATAACGCCTTATACACAACTTACCCCTCTGCTCTTTGTCTAACGCTATAGGACCATAGCTTCCCTTGGTCCTATGCAACTTTTCTTCATCCGTCCAATCAAGCCTGTGATGCCCCAAGTCTCGTGAGTGGGTCAGCTTTCTATACCTGTCCTCTACCTGATCTACAAACTTTTTCTCCACATCTGACATCGAGCAGGTCAGATTGTGTCTGTGAGCGAATGCTGTATCCAATTCCAAACTCGGTATGAAGAACTTCCTGAGTCTATCCTCGGTCTTATAATAGTCGTACTTATTCAAATGCTTGTAAGCTGGGACTTCAGGAAGCACTGCGTCGAAATTGGAAAAGAAATACTCAAACTGATCTCTCTCATAAAATAAACTAAGCACAAGACTACATGAAATTCCATAAGTCAGTGGAAGATGGTGATACCTAATACCCTCGTCCACTGAAGCAGGCAACTGCATACACACATAACAATCTTTCGCATCCATCACATCAACATACTCATATAGCAGCTTAGCATATGCGTTAAGCTTAAAATCACTCCTAGATAAATCTATATGCAACCTACGACTTTCTTCTAATAGCAAAGCTCTGTCAGCTCCCATGTTTACCCCCTTCTGGCTAGGTGTAGTAGGTGTAGGTGTCCCTGGCACCCCCTGCACTTCTAGCTCATGCGAACCAGTATATGAGACTATGATTACTATGATTATAGAAACTATCACACTACTTATAAGAATGCCTACAATCCACTTTGATCTACGATTGGGATCTCCTGGCTCCATGGTTTAGAAAGTTCTCAAAAGTCTTGGTTATAGCAATGAACCCTGAAAAAGTCTCTGTGTCCTTTACTCGTGACTTGCTTAACCAGCTCGAGCAACCATGAAATCTCCGGATTTTCCCTTCTCAATCACAATCTTATTTACACAGTCCAGAAAAAGACTTCCCTAGTTTTCGTTCCTCTTCTGTGGAAAGTCCCTAAGTTTATTCTTCTTCCACTCGGACCTAGGTTATCTTCTTCTTTAGACTTTTATTTACAGTTTATAGTTGATCCACAATAAGATCCTCATTGAGCAATACCAGAACGTGATACAAAAGTTCAAGACGCAAGACTACCATTTCATGTGAAGACGGCTCAAACCCAAAAGACGGAAATTCGAGTCGATGCAGAACCAAGTTTCGAACTTCACTCAGAAGCGGGGGATTCGGAACCGTGAGGGTCAGTGTTCCTTCTATTTCGAGCCCTGGCAACTGCAGCACCACCTTCACCACCACATTCGGGCTCCGACGGACCACCAGCACTGACCTCAGCCTTCCCGTGCTCACCACCCCTGCATCAAACACCGTGTAAGTCCACTCAGGGGTAGAGTATCTGCAACAAGGTACTCTGGTTCTTTTCGACCTTCGCCGACTATCTTGAGCCTGGTCTTCGTCGCTTGCCTCTGTTTCAGATGCTTCAGACACTGGGGCAAGGTCTTTTTCAGGTGCTAACTTCAAGTTCCGTCGCCTCTGTCTTTCAGGCCAACTTTCTGCGCTTCTGTTCGTTCGTCTGCCTTCCCCTGCTATACCCAGTGCACTACTTCCTCTTTCTGCTGAATCTGACTCTTCTCCGCCCACTGCACCGTTTCTGTCTTCGGTGTCTGAGTCAGGGTTCGAACTGTGGAAACCCCCTTCAGCTTGCTCTAGTGCACCACCAGCTGTGTCAGCGACCCTTACAGCTTGACTTGTCCTCTCATGTGGCCCTGCCACATCAGCTGGATTTTCATTTACGGGAGGAGCTGTTTCTTCCAAGGGTGCTGAAACTCTGCGGGTATGGGAGGCATGCACCCAGTTCGGCAATCCTCCACACTTTACTGCTGTGTTCGTGATCAGTATCACCTGATATGGGCCACGCCAACGGGCATCCAAGCAACTCTTCCTCACGTGCTTCCGGACAAGCACCCAATCTCCGGGACACAAATCGTGGCACAGATCACTCGAGGCTGGGACCACTGCTGCTTGCACCTGCTGGGATACAGAACGGACCACATCAGAGAGTCCTTTACAATAATCGAGAATCAAGTCATCAGTGATGCTTATCAAAGCTGTAGCTGGTACTGCCGGCAACCTCATTGCCCTTCCCATTAGAATTTCGTGGGGGGACAACCCGGTTTTCCTGTCTGGGACACTTCGCATGCTCATCAGCACGAGCGGCAAAGCGTCGGGCCATTTCAGGGATGTCGAGGAACACATTTTTGCCATCCGGGCCTTCAAAGTTCCATTAACTTGTTCCACCATCCCAGAAGCCTCTGGTCTGTAACTACAGTGGAGTCTCTGGTCAATATTCAATGCAGCACACAGTAACTTCATGATTTCACTGTGGAAGTGCCTTCCTCTATCTGATTCCAAAGAGGTCGGGATTCCGAACCTAGGGATGAGCTCCCTCAACAATAACTTAGCCACTGTGAGAGTGTCACACCTGCGTGTGGGGTAAGCCTCCACCCACCGTGAGAATACACATACCAGCACTAAAATGTATCTCAACCCATTACACTTAGGCATTTCCACAAAGTCGAGCTGTATCCTGTTGAAAGGCCCACCTGACCTCCCAATGTGACTCAATGTAACTACAGTTTTCTTTCCAGCGTTCATCTGCTGACACGTAACACACCTTTGACACACTGTTTCAGCCATTGCTCGAAATCGTGGGTTGTACCACGTTTGTCTAAACACCCTCATCATTGCGTCTCTACCAAGATGTGCCTGTCCATGTATCAGCCTTGCCATCGGACTCAACAATTCTTCTGGTAATACGGCTCTCCCATCGTTGGATACCCACACATCCACATCTCCTCTCTCACAACCCGCTTTGATCCATCCCTCTCTCTCCTGGTCTGAAACTTCATCCTGCAATCGCTTAAGCTCTTCCCAAGTGTCTGCCATGGCCAACATTATGCTGAGCTCGGTTCTTTCTTGGCTCCCCCTGCGTATCTATCTGTGAATATGCATCCTTGTTCTGCACAGAAACGGGCAACCTCGTCCGCGTAATTGTTGCCCAATGACACAAAGTCCTCCCCTTTCCCATGGGCTGAACACTTTACAACAGCAATTTCCTTCGGATGCTGTAATGCATCCAACAGTTGTCTTACATATTCTCCATTCCAAATGGGTGAGCCAGATGATGTCAAAAATCCCCTCTGAGACCATAACTGCCCGAAGTCGTGCACCACGCCAAACCCATATTGGCTGTCTGTGTAAATCGTGATTCGAATTCGATCAGCGGCCAAACAGGCACGGGTCAAGGCAATGATCTCAGCTACCTGCGCGGAGCGTACTCCTTCTAGGCAAGCAGCCTCGACCACTCCTGAAATGGTACATACAGCAAACGCTGCTCTCAATTGCCCCACACTGTCTCTTAAGCATGAACCATCAACAAAGAAAATTTCATCTGGGTCAGCCAATGGTTCATCGACAATGTCAGGTCTCGGTTTGGTGCAAAGCTCGGTCACATCGAGACAATCATGGTCCGCACAATCTTCATCATCCGTGTTCGGTGTAGGCATCAATGTCGCAGGGTTCAAGACAGAGCACCTTTTCAGAGTCACATTCTCTGCGGCAAGTATAACTTGCTCGTACCTCGTTAACCTATTGTTCGTTAGGTGCTGAGTCTTGGTCCTGGTCATCAATAACTCAACCGAATGTGGCACATGTACAGTCAATGGATGTCCCATTACAATGCTTTCACATCTTTCAATGCTGACACCGGTTGCAGCAACGGATCTTAGACATCCGGGCAACGCAGAAGCTACTGGATCTAGAGTAGCTGAGAAATAGGCAACTGGTCTACGGACACCTCCATGGGTGTGAGCTAACACTGCTAATGCACATCCTTCCCTCTCATAACAGAACAATGAAAAGGCCTTGTTGTAGTCAGGCATTCCCAGTGCCGGAGCACTGCACAATTCCTCTCTCAGTTTCAGGAATGACATCAAGCACTCCTCGTCCCATGGTACCGGATCACTCACATCCTTGTGCGTAAGCCTCTGCAAAGGCTTTGCTCTCAAGGAGAAACTAGGAATCCACTGTCGACAGTAGCCAACCATTCCCAGGAACATCCTAACTTCTCTCTGTGTAGTGGGTACTGACATACTCATTATTGCCTCGATTCGGTCTGGTGACACCTTCCTCTTGCCTTTTTCTAATCTGTGTCCCAAGTACTGTACCTCATTCAAACAGTACTGCAGCTTGTTCGGGGACACCTTATGTCCATTCTCTGCTAAGTGGTTCAACAGAGCTACAGTGTCTATTCTGCAAGCATCTTCCGTTTCTGAGGCAATGAGTAAATCGTCTATGTATTGCACGAGGACTGAGTTCTGTGGCAACACAAGACTCTCGAGATTCTTTTTCAGGATCTGGTTAAAGATCGATGGACTTTCCGTATACCCTTGAGGGATACGACACCATGTTAACACGCGATTTTCCAGCCTGAACGCAAAAAGAAATTGGCTTTCCTCGTGGAGCGGTATAGAAAAGAAGGCTTGACACAAATCGATAACCGTAAACCACTCGGCTTCACATGGGATCTGGAACAGTATTACTGAAGGATTCGGTACCACTGGACAACAGGGGACAACTATCGTGTTGACCTTTCGCAGGTCTTGCACGATCCTGTATTTCCCGCTCGGTTTCTGTAGCCCCATAATGGGTGAATTACAGGGGTTACCTCTGATCTCTTTCAGAATGCCTTTCTCAATGAAAGTCTCGATCACAGGTTTTATCCCTGCAATCGTTTCTGGCGACAGGTTGTATTGAGGTGTCCTGGGCAAATCAACATTCTGTTTCACCTCAATCCGCACTGGTTCAACCCCTCTGATTAGACCTATTTCATCGCCTGCGAAATCCCACACCACAGATGACACTGCGTCTCTCAGATCAGGTGGAAGTTCTTCCACCGTCACCATTGGGTACAGATCTATACATAGATGCTGATTGGTAACCTTAAAGTCAGCATCGTCATCTCTCGTCTGGACCTCCACTCCCTGAGGCGTACAATAAATCGTGCAGTTCAACTTGCACAACAGATCTCTTCCCAAAAGGCAAACTGGACTCATATCACACCTACAAACTGATGTCTAGTTTGGAAGGAACCTATCTTTACTAAGATCGGTTCTGTCAATGGGCTGCTTATTCTTTTGTTCGCTACTCCAACAACCTGGATTGATTGTCCCGAGAGGGGTAGGTTAGGGACCACTGCTGATCTCACAGTAGACCGGGTAGCACCAGTATCAACCAAAAGTGTGGCAGGATGACCCTCAATATCTGCCTCCACAAAAGGTCCTCTCTGGTCTACCTCCAAGACCGCTCCAAGCGTGCAGTCTTCCTCCCCTCTCAGGCACCGTCAGGATAAAGGGTCTGAGCTACTCTCGTCATAGTCTTCAAACAGGGGCATCTGTTGGTACGTTCGTATTCCTTGTGTAATCCTTGGAGCCTGGGGAACCTGGGCGTGAGAGCTGTATACCCCCCTTTCAACGTCCTAGGCCTCGTCACTGTGTTAACTACCTCTTGCGCGGGTGCCTGAGCCCCTCTTCCTCTTCCTGCAACTGATTAACTGGGTTCAAAGGACACTCGCGTTTCCAATGTCCGACCTGGCGACAAAGATGACACGCCGTGGTCTTTTTCAGTGTGGCCACGTCCACTCCTGTCTTGGGGTCTACTGGTTTTCCCCTTCCCTGGCCTTGCCCATTCTGGTTCCCCTGGGAATTTCCTTGTTTTCTTCCTAAGGTCCCTCCATTAGGCTGACCCTGTGCTGTCTGCATCTGGACAAGCATCAATTTATCTTTTAGCTTCCGATGTTTTGATTCCACCTCATCACTACAGTATCTCGCATACCTCAAAATTTCATCTAACGGCTTGTTCTGCCAGCAGATCAAATGGTGCTGTATCATGAGGCTGATTTCCATTCTCAGACCCAGTACAAACTTTAAGACAAACTGTCCCATATCCTTGGGGTCCAAGATATCTAACCCACTATACTGTTTAAAAGCTTGCAGAAGTCTTTCATAATATTCATGCACCGTTTCTTTGGGTTCCTGTACAGTCCGATCTATCTTAACCCAATCTATGTCTTGGGGTGAAATCTTCAGTTTTAGCCATGTAATCACCTGCTCATACTTTTTCATTACTAAGGGTGATGGGCCATTTGTAACCGGCTCCCTTTCAGGTTCCGAAGTCGGCCACTCGACAGCGACTTTACAAGCTGTCCACAAATCTCCCGGCTACCACTATGTCAAACAAAGTGTTCAAATCAATCCATAGTACTTTTGAAATTTTAACAAACCGCTCAACCTGCTTGTACCACTCTACTGGTTTCTCCCTCAGCCGAGGAAAATCATTTGTAAATGCAGCCAAATCACCTCTATTCCACGGCACATGCACATACCCTCCATTCTGTACTTCCTGTAAAGGAAAATTTCCAACACCCGTCGCCCCCCTCCTGGAGGCGGCGCTTCCCCCTCAGCTTTCTTTGCTGGTTTCTTCTTGGACCACCTTTCTTCCCATTTGTCCAACAAAATCCATATTCTCATTCCTACAATCAGGTCTCTGGTGTGTGTCCTTAATCCTGTGATTCTTTTCTCCTCCAGCTCCTGGTCACTGTATTGGAATCTATGTGGTCCCTGCAACGCTTTAGTTTTGTTCAGGTCTACCTCATATCTTTTGGCCAATTCCTTTAATCTATCATGTGCCATTCTAGCTTTTCGAGTCACATCTTTTGCTACAAACAGCAGCTCATCTGATCCATACATTTCTATCCTTTCCAGAGGCAGACCCCCGCTGATCATCTCGTCTACCTCTGCTTTCAACCTCACTACGTCTAGCAACCTTGCCTGTACTGCACTCCTCAGTACTTCTCGACAAGTTGAACCATCCCGCTCATCACAGTCACCATTCTGTCCTTGTGACCTATTCCCTTCCATCATATTCCTGGAACTTGGTCTGTCTTCCGAGATGTTTTGTGCCCTATCTCCTGGCATCCTATCACTTTGGTTTGTTACTGTTGGTGTCCACATCCTCAAAGCTGACTTGGATTCCTGCAAAGACCTCAGTCTGACCGGTCTCTCCTCCTCCTGCCTAAAGGAAGAGTCTGCCGTAGCCGGTAACGGCGTACTTGTCTCCACTGGTCTTGGGAAATGAACCACTCGTACTCCGAACCCGTTCCCGCTCTCGCTGGTTACTTCTTCCCTTCCCATCTGTACTGAGCTCCCTTCTCTCACTCGGTCTGGGTCATACACCGGTACTATAGGACCAATGGTAACCGGTACTGTCAAGGAGTCCGGTAATCTTGTGCTCCCAACAGGAGGCTGTGTTATCATAGACGTCGTTGCCCCTTCTGTTCCTGTGGAAATCCTTCCCACTACTCTCATGCTAGTCTGATTCTGGCTCCCCTCAATTGTTACTGCTGGGGTCGGCTTTCACTCTTCTGAATCTGGATTAAATGGTGGTGGCCTCTCTGCCAACAACCTATCTAACAGGCTGTCGTCTGTATCACTGTCGTCCTCATTGATTCTTATAATCTTTCCATTCTGTACTAGCAATGGGTATAACTTATCTCCCTCGATTGTTTCCACTCTCCACCTTTTTTCCAGTGCATCCCACCTTGCATCTTGAAATGCCCTGACCGATTTCTTCACCCTTTCCTGGCTCTTGTCTTTCCTTCTATCGTACGCTGCTCTAATCCACGCATGTAGCGCCTCAAACTGTGTTGGTCTAGGTAGTGGTCGTAAAGAAGCCATTATACTTTTTAGCTGGTACAACACCTCTAATCTGAAAGTACCATAGCGTGGGAAAGACAATTCTCCTTCTCCTTCTGTCATTTTATGCCAATTCTCAAGCCATATTATAGTATGCAATCCTACATTCTTTGCCATATAATGTGCTGGCGTATCCTCGGGAGGAGCTTCCTCTCCTTCCCGAGTAACCACATGCCTATCACCTCTACACAGTTCCCGTAAAACTTTAAAACATTTCATGATGAATCAACTTTTTATTTGCACTCAAAATGTCAGCTTTTACTTCCTGATTTCAATCCACCAATGCCAGCGCGGCTCACACCAACTGGCCTATCGCAGCGCGGCACTTGTCTGACGTCACTTTTCCTCCGCTCGCAGCAGTTCCCCTCCTTTCTAATTCACTCGTTCTCGCTCGCACCTGTCCCAATCATACTCTGAAATAATGTCCGTCCTACCGAACAATTACTTCTCTGACCGTCAGTCTTACCAATGACCGATCAGCCTCTTGAGCTTGTTGACCTCAATCTGGCAACCGTCTGTCCGCGAAACGACCGGACAATCGCCTCTAACACACTCGATAGGATTCAATCACTCGATGTTCTGCACACAATAACCTACGACCTGCGTCGGTTATTCACACACTCACACATGTGTTCCCTATCTTCAGTGGGTCTGTCAATGACGTCTCGTGACCCCCACAACCTCTGGTCAACGTTCTCAACTCTGGGTGTATTCTACACCACAATAAATCTCCCGGTCCCGCGCGCGCTCACGGTCCGGTTCTCAATCACACAACTCTCATTCCAACTCCGCAAGACATCACACAACAATAAAACACCGCAATCTACCAAACACCACTCTTTTCATACTCACTCTACCACAAACTGCTACTTCCGCCGCACCGTCACTCTCCGTCAGTTTTCAACGACCTCCGACCTCCGACATCTTTCTCCCGCGGTCCTCTGGATCTGCGTCACTCGGGCTCTATGGGGCAACTTAATCTCCTATCTTGCTCTAGATCTCCCCTTACCATCAAAGGTAACCATCCTACTCTGCTGCCAACTGATAACGCCGATTCTTATCTAATTATCTATAAGAACCTTCTGGTCGCCAAGATCTTTTTACCTGTTGAATAGTGTAAAGGAGAGAATCTCATCTGGTTATATAACAGCATTCATTTTGTCTGAAAGGACCACTGACTCCGAATTCAAGTTTAAGAATTTATTATCGCCAAAAATAACTGGACATGCAAGCACCTCAACACGAGGTTAAAGAAATAGATGGGCACTAATACAAATAATAACCTACGCAGGAGTCTCATCCGACTCAGAATAAAGAGAATAGAAAGTTCTAGAAGGATCAACCAAGCTATGATTGCTCCAATTTCTACGTTGCTCTTCATTTATCTAAGCAAGCTTTAAATCAATTGCTGTCCCTACACTAACACTTAGTGACATCCCTGCATAACGATTTTTCCAGTCAAGAGTGAATAAAAGGTGTCAGCTGTGAAGACTTCCTAAGAAGTGCAATCACATAATACCTAAGCTCAGCTCTGTCCTCCTCTCTGGTCTCCCCTACCTCTTCTCTGGCCTCCTCCCTCAGGGCACTATCCCTAATACAAAACCCCAATACAATTGTACACGCCTTTGTCACGCCTCCTTGGCCAGGTCTTCTTTCTTGTACTTTTCCATCGAAACGGTTACTTCATCCTGGACGGTTGCGATGACCTTGAGTCCCAGGCACCTTCTCCGCTGAAAGTATCATCCCTAAATTCCATTGCACTCCCGTACCATGCCTCCCTTCTCTCTAACTTTTGAAAACAAAGAGTTAGTCTTTACTAACGAGACATGTGTCCTTGCACCTGCAACAAAAGATACGTTCAACAGAAACCTTCTACTGTGCTAATTAAATCTACCGTTTGTGCCCAGAGAGCCTTACCAAGAGAAACTTTTCTCTGCCTACAAAATAAGCTAACATAAGAATAAACCAGGCCTTCCCTAAGCATATATGTAGTCAGGCCTTTACATATAACTTTTAAACACACATCTTACTTTTCCCCATAAGCATTTCCATTACAACTCGTATGCGAAAATGAATTACATGTGCAACTTTAATATGGTGCACGTTTAAACTACTGCCATTGAATTATATACGAACTAATTTCTCTATGCATTATGTTCACACAATTTAATAAGCATTACATTACATAATGATCATAACACAATTATACTGCTGAGTTCACTTTATCTCAGTGAACTATTCATTCTTTACTAAACATGCATGGATATACAACTGAATATATACGAATATATGTCTGAGTACATGCGGGTGCGGACTGTCAGTGATTATGATGCACCCCTACAATTCACAAGAACATTTCGCTCTATCACAAGTAAAGAATGTATCATGTAATTAAAAATTAAAGAATATACTTATCCCAATAATTATTTATACCCTTATCCAGTACAATTCTTCACATCCACTCCATGTAAAATTTTAGTTCAATTTTGCCATTTTCGGCAAAAAATATGGAGAACCTGAGACGTTTAGGGGGGAGAACAGTCAAGGGAAAGAAAGCACAATTAATTTGCGTTACAAAAAGGAAACGGAGCCCAAGTACCCACCACTGTGTCCCCAGTCTATTTTAACAAAGCACTTGAAAGGCAGCTTCATGATTAAGCATTTTAATTAAGAAATACAGATTAGTCAAGATTCCTGACAGAGAACCAATTTTTGAAAAAAAACCTATTTGGCAGCTTCTAGAGTATTCCTAACTTCTTTTATCGGGATCTCTTTATCTAAGAACTGACTAGAAAGGCAATCTTATACAACTATTGTGCTATCAATATGTTTGGCGCTCCCCAGCTCCTCTTCTTTTGCCATTGTGAAATTCCCCTTCTGCACATTTTGCTCAGAAGCTCTCTCACCTTTAGGATACACCCATCTTCTTCATGGGGCTCAGTTGCAATCTCCATTTTGAAATAACATGTTTGCAAGGGAGTGGCTTTTATCCCTGGTTTACTCTGCTCCACTTAAACATGTGTGACACAGACCCTTTACTTCGAGGTGTAAGGAACTGCAGAAACACATCTTACATAAAGACCTTCATAGCATGGGATCCAAGAATCCAACTGAAACATGTATGTCCGAGAGCGCCCCATCTTGGTGAGGAGGATCCTCTCCATCTGCAGCTTGCTCTGCCATTCAAGAACAGCAGCAAAGGCATTAGAGTCTTAGCCTCCTGTTCCTGAAATTAATAAATCCCTGAGCTGGTAGCAGGGTCCCCAGTCCCCATCTATAGGTGCTGGATATCTACTGCTCAGAAACCTGGGTGCTGCCATCAGCCGCGGCCTGTGCAGGTAATAGCAGTGGGGCCCGGTGGGGGGTGGGGGGATTTCAACGGACGATGAAGAGGGAAAATTAAATAAATACATAATTTCCCTCATCATCGTCTGTCATCGACTGTCGAAATACCCCACCCCCCTACCCTCCCCCCACCCCCTCCACGGGCCCCACCGCTCTTACCTGCACGGGCCGTGGCTGGCTGCCAACTTGGCCTTGTGGTTGGTTCTAGGGAGATGACACTCTCCTCTCAGCTTCTCTGCTCCCTACCACCCTTCAACAATTTCAACTTCAAACACGCAATTGCAGGGCAAAATCAATTCTTATTTCAAGGACAGTGTCTGAAGACACATCGCTTTGCCTCCTACTGTGTTTAAAGGCAGGTGGTTGAGTCATGCACAGGAGCCAATGAAAGGCACATTCAACTTGTTGACTGTAACAACAAGGTGCTGGATATTTCTGTGCAGAAATGATCTGCTTATGTGGGTTGCTGTAGCAAACGTCAGGAGTTTCTGAAGATAGTCTATAAAAGTTGAGCTGGTTTTCAGAATGTTGTATTGATGTGTCTGATGCAGCACATGGTGGCTGCTTAGACGGTGGCTGTATTTCTAGAGAAAGCCCCTCTTTGTCAGTGTTCAAATATCAAGGTCTGACTCTCTATCCTCTCTTAGGGACCTGCATGACCCTCCACCTACCATGGCAGACATTGCTTTGCTATATACAGGGAGGAGGGTAATCTGACTTTTCCAAGGTCCTCTGCCAGGGCTGGTGTTTACTGAGTACTCAAGATGAAAGGACCTTGCAAACTGTGGGACATGCATATAACCAGCTGGACTCCAAGTACAGGCCCCCTGCCCCTTTATCCTCCAGTTTACTAAAGGGAACAATCAGTGATCCTACTTCTTCCAGGCAGACGCTAAGAGCTTGTTTACATCAAATTTATCATCACTTTGGTCTTCACTGGCTGAGATGCAGCCTCACAACAATTCTATTTACGAAAGAAAATTGACTTTCAACAGCAGCTAGGAATGGAATACAAGAGCATGGAAAGGTGAGTGGATACGCTCGCAGGCTTCTTATTGTTTGAACTGGATCTCATCTTTGAAAATATGATTTGAAGTTAAGCAATGTCATGAGGCGAATATATGGACTGTTTTTTCTGAATCTTTTTATATCCATTTTGGCATTAATCGGAGTGGAATGCAGATGAGTGAGGCAGTAAATACATTTATCTGCAGAGAAGTCAAGGTGGTCTAGGCAACATTGGTAACATTACGAGCAAAATATCAGGATGCTAGGCTGTTCATCAATTACTTCACGTAAATGTGTTACATAACTTGTATAAATAATGTGCACATAGACTAATATAGGAGGGGTGTTCTTGCAGGAGTTTCAAGACACGGTTTACACTTAATGCACATTTCACTGCCATAAACTCTACGTCCTCTGTCTTTTCCTTCCACCAAGTGTAATTTCGACCAATTCAAGAGTTGATCTACAGTTGCAAACCTTTCATTGTCTGTTTCTGAAAGATTTACAAACGTTTATAAACTTGTCTTAGTCAGAAGTAGTACTTGTAAGTCCCATAACTTTTTCAGAATCTTTTTTGCAGCAATAGAGATGTCCCTTTCAGGTGCGTAGCCACAATTGGTGCATCACATGCAGTGCACCAGGACTCAAGGGTTTGGGGGATCCACTGCACAAATATAGTTGTGTTTACTCCCAACTAATAGACCAGTGGATCAAATTTTCTTACTCGCTTTAAGGCGATGCCCCTGTGGCCTCAAAGAAAAAGAACAGAAAAATCAAATTTCGGAAAGAGAAAATAATCGCTCTGTCTCTAATTAATGCACTTAGCTGTTTTATTAAAGAAACATAGGTTTAGTCATAATTAGGGCTCCCGGTTTTATGGTATTTATTTTTTTGCCATTTCCGTCTGTATTTATCCATATTTATTTTTGGGCCATTTTTTCTGTATTTATCTGCATTTATTTTTGCCACAAGCAAAAGACGACGCTACAGCTAGTATTTTTCCACATTTATTTAAATTGACAAGGCACACCTGCGCCCGGTTGTTATTGGTCAACACAATACATTCATCTGAAAACTTTGCCATTGTAGTACAAGCACATGTGCATTTCAAGAGACTTTGAGGACATTGAGGCTCTTTCTGGTTTGTTAATGAAGTGAAGACCACTGAAAACCCGCTTTAAGTAGGATAAAAAGGTAAGTGTCTCTAGAAGGAGCATGGCCAAACAAGCATTGGCATAGCCAATAGGTCTCGCCTTTGGGGCCTTATAAGTGTTTAGCCAGAGCTATTGACTTTGCCAATGTCTTCAAGCTGTGCTGTAGAGAAGTGTGGCTGCTGTGCGGCATGCTGAAAAGTTATGAGAGTGGAGTTAAGTAGAGAGAGAATTAGAGAGGGAGAGAGAGAGAAGGAGAGAGACAATAAGAGTGGGGGTGTGGAGTTTAAATAGAGTGAAGAAGTGACGCGGAAAAAGTAACCTTAAATATAGCTTTGTGCTTTGCGCCAATAAATATTTTTAAAAAAACAGTGAGAGACAAAAATACTGGTAATTAGGCTGTGACTCCCAATATGAAACAAATAGCGATATAAGGTGAAATCAACCCACCGAAGCAATATTTCTAACTAGACAAAAAAAGCTTGCATTTCAATGCTAATCGCTGTTGTTTTTCATGAAAAGTTAAGAATGAGAACCACTGTTCTAGGCCTTCGAGCCTCTAGGTCTCAGAGCCGGCCTTTGCTAAGATAGGCGGAGAGAAATGTGGCGCCCTTGCTGATGGTAGTGAATTAAATGAGGCAGCAGGGGGTCCTTTTGTGCTCACTGGTCAGTACCTGGCTGAGCAGTGACTGGCCCCTGAACACAAACATCCCTGCACCTCCCTCAGCTCACCTGAATCCCGATAGCTTAGATACATCTGTTGAATAAGCTCTTTCCTAACTACATCCCTGCCCAGAATGGTCAAGTTCTCTAACACATGTTGAAAGAGTGAAATTATGTCTTTATTTGAAGTATCTCCAGTCTTCTGGCTAGAGCTGTGAACACCAAATGACTTGACTAGTGCCACGTTTCTACTAGACTATATCTATTCCTCTGGAACAGAGACTGATAGGGAGTTCTATTACCGCCATTTAACCAAAGTTGAGATCTGATGGTAAATAGTCATATTTCACCCCTGTTGAATAGGTCTTCTTGATGTGTACCTATAGTGTATGTTGTTTAATATCTACCTGTATGTCTGTGCACAGTACACCGCACACTGGTCAGAGGTCTCATGTATAGTTTTGCTATAGGCTGCTAGTTGTGCCTAAGCACTTTGTGAACCACTAGAAAACTGTTGAACAAACCACTTCTGGTTAGGCCACGAGAAATGCTCTTTACCAGGAATGATAATTTTAGGCAGGAAAGGCACCTCAGCTCAGGAACATGCGTCTTTAGGGAGGATAGGTTACCTTGGAATGCACTAGTATTTTCAGCAGAAGGTGGCTTGGCGTCAGATGTGACCTTCCCCGAGGGTCGAGGAACAATGCAGGTAAAGAAGCACTGCAAGTCCTAAACATTTAAACCAAATTCGGTAAATGAGCCCAAACTCGACTGTTTGACTCAAGATGTCAATAGCATACCCAGAGATAAGAGTAGGAGGAAACCGTAGGCCTATCTCAACAGAGGCCAAAAAGAAAAGGCATAAAAGTGCAAACTGAAAAGTCAAATCCAAAATCGGAAAAAAAAGGTGTTGGCCAGTTTGCACACGGGGCACCGGTCCAACTGCAAAAACTCTTCGGGCAGAAAGGGTGAGGGGAGAGAGGGGAAGGGAGATCAGATGTACCTTTAGTAGGCGTTACAAAAAAACTTCAGGCAATGAAATGTGGCATAAAAGCCTTTAAAATGTCACCATTGAGAAAGACCAAGTTTAAAATGTATGTGACCTATTATCAAGACAATGAAAGAATATGTTCTCAAAATATATCAATACAAAATGGACAGGTCATTACTGTTTGTCTCACAAAGCCTCAATAAACACAGATATTGGAAATCAAATTAGTCGCCAGAGGCCAGGGCAGGCTTGCGACCCGGTAAAATGTGTGTAGACATCGAGATATCGATGAGCCGTCACATCGAAGGTACTAAAGGCAGGAAATACGATTTAAACACAATTTCAGTTTTTTTGTTTCACTCAGACTATAAGGACCCTCAGCAATCAAACGATATAAAAGTAGAACACAGACACTTGGTCGCCACCAAACAGCAAAACAGACACCGGTGTACACCCAAGCAAAGAACCGAGGGAACGGGCAGAAGAGACCAGGGTCCACCCACACAGTTCCTTTAGTCCATCCATGTATGTCCGTCGTAACGCACTTACCTTGCGAGTAGGAATGGCGGCGGGCTGGCGCAGAGCTAAAGCTGATGGTGGCAACAGGAAGGCACCTGGTGGTCCGTAGTGCAGGCAAACAGGAAAAATAGGCAGGTGAGCCCCCAAAATAAAGGACAAAAGTTAAGAGGGAGGGGCCGGAGGTGTTGGCACGCCCACACAGTGACGCTTGGATCAGATCAGGATTGGCTGAAGAGGACGGTCGTCACTGAAAGACCCTGAGCCCATAGGTCCACACGAGGGCACTAAAAGACCCTGATTGGAAGGAAACTCTGCACTGGAGTACGGCAGCGCGGCAACATTTACTCGTATTTTGCCGTTTTTAAATATAAATACAGACAAAGGAAATATCGATTTCCGTCTGTATTTATATGTAAAAATCCGTAAATACGGAAAACCGGGAGCCCTAGTCATAATCCACCACGATGAGGTCTGTTCTCTGAGAATGTTTTAGTTGTCTCTCCAGAATGTTTTTGACAAAAACATTCATACAGAATAAAAAGAGGAGATTTCGGTCAGAAGGCTTCATTCTCTGGTCTGTTAAGATGTCATTCACATTTTGCTTCCGCTCACCCAGGATATAGTATGAGGATCTGGGTCAGCCCACTCTATCCATTGGCTCTCTTCACTCTGAATGACTGCACAATGCTTGTGCAACCAATTAAAAATAGTTCCTTTTTCTTAAGTGAAAAAACTAGTTTAGAGTTTGCTTTCATTTAAAAAAGGTGCATAATATTTAAACAACCGCTATTTATTTTGCCTACACTTCAAATACCCAGTTAGATGTTGATTTATTTCCTGTCTCTTTCTGGTGGCTTAAAGTGAATAAATGTCATCATTACACTTTAGCTATTTGCAATTTGCATGTTTGGTTGGGTAGAGATATCTTCTTGTTGCTTCCACAAAACAAAGTAATAAAATGCATGCTAGAAACTTGATTTTTTTTTGTAAACAAAAAATATGATTAAAAGAGTGAAATCCACTAATGTTTTAAAATTAAAAAATTGTAAAGCAAGCATATGTTGGCCATGTTTAGATGGCAACACTTTATTCTTTTATCTTTGTGTAATATGCCTGCAATAACACAATAACCCTTGCACCAAAATGCCAAGGGTAGACCTATTGGGTTCGCCAAAGTTTGTTCATAGATGATATATCATTTGACTCTGAAGTTGTTAACTCTTGGCCTTGAACAACTGGATGGGCAGACAGGACCTATGGTAAAAATGCTCATAGAAGAGAAATACCTGAAGCATCAGCTGCCATAATATATAGCTGCCATAATATATTGAAAATCCACAATTAGATGGTAATACACTGACGTTTTTGCAGAGAGAGAGATCAACTTGAATTCAAGGCCAACATTATGTACTACTTGTTAAAATGCCACACAGTCAACAGCAGCATCATCTTCAACGATAAATATAACCTTTCATAAGGAAAGACATCACAAAGCTTGTCAAGACTCAATAAAGGGTGCCACAATCACAATTTTCTCCTTTCCTTTTTGTTATCATATCTTTTATTAGTATTTTATTCAGAACACAAAAATCAACGCGCATTGTAGAAAGGTAGTAGTCCTAGTAAATAGTAAGTAGTAGTCATTTTTATTATTTGCATAGTTACTTAAAACCAGTGCAATACCATCTATTTAAAAGAGGAATAAAAATGTAATATAAAATATGCAGTTAAAAAATTAATATAAAACACAATTGTTAAAATTGCATAGGTAGTCAAAATTACATAGAGCAAATTTTGCAATGGCAATTATGATCAATGAATAAGCCTGTGTGCGAGCAGACTCTTGCAAAATATTTTTATACGCCAGGGGTAATAATTTACCCGGGTTATAAGTCTTCCTTGTTTGGTGAATCTGGGGAGGTACAAAGTGCATTTTGTCCATTGAAGAAAGGAAATTTCCTGTCAGTGCGTGGAGAGATTTTTGTTTTGTAAATCCAATCATAGAGAGTAAAGTGCAGTGCTTATGAGCCCAGTTTAAGAATTGTGGGTTGGAGGCTACTCGCTTCCGTGGCATCCGTTAATGCCAAGGGTGTTGCATGTAGGCTGGCTTTTGGCATTTCTTTTTCTACCAGAGCAAGAAACTTTACCAGCCTACAGTTAAGGTTTGGTTCCTCTGACCTAAAGCAGGCCAGCACTGCCTGTCTCTGTGTGCAGATCCCTCTTGAATTGGACTGCATTTTAAGCAGTCGAGTCCTTTCTTCCTTCAGATTGTTAAAGATACATCGCAAGTGTGGCAGGTCCTCCTTTCCTTTACCACACAAGTGGCAGCAGAATGAGGTTTGCTCCCTCTGCCAAGGTGGAAGATGCAGTGCAGACAGGAGCAGGCCCAGTCGGTATTTCAAGAATATTTCTTTTACGATCCTGGACTCGCCTTGCCTGATGTATTTTGAGGAGCAATGTGTGGTAGCCGTTGATTTTCATTCAGGCGTGGGGTCCGCCTGAGAATGTATCATTAGCCTCTGTCAATGAGAGGCTTTTGATTGATTTCCAGGCCGCTTTTTTGAAAATTGCATGACTGGTTGGGATGTCCCAAAGCTGGGACACCCTGGTGTTTGCAAGGGACTCCTGGAAGAAGCTTCTGGCAGACGATGTATTTCTGTGCTGCAGTTCTTGCCAGAGAAGGTGGTTCAGAGTGTTGGGAGTGACATTCCTGAAGTAGTGTTCTTGTTCCTTGAACCACCGGGACAGGTACAGGTGTTCTGTAGGATGGCCCAAACTCCTTCTTGTCCACGATCTTTTCTCTGACCAGGTCCCCAATCTTCGGGACCCAGACAGGTCTTCCCAGTACCGGTTTCACTTCCCCAGTGGCGGTGTGTTTTACTTGGATGTTGCTTTGTAATGCCCGGAATTCATTGAGTTCCTGTAAAACAGCCAAACGATCATTCAATTCAAATGGTTTTACATCCGCCACCATGCTGGCACAATTGCGGTCAGGTACCCACATTCTTGTCTCAAGCAGGATCTCATAGGGGGTTCATCCTCCCAAGGATTTTCTTGGCATATTGTTTAGTGCCCTCTGGACCCCATATAGGTGATTGACCCAACTATCGCCCGCAACTAATGCCCTTGCTGTTAAGGATTGCTTTAGGTCCCGGTTTTTCCTCTCCACCACTGAATTTCCCTCTTGATGGTAGGGGGAGGAGTACCGCAAGGTCACGCCCATACTTTCCATGGCTTCCTTGTAAGCCAGTGAGCTAAATGCAGGGCCACGGTTGGAATGTAACGTGCCAATTGCGTATGTCCAGATGAGACTTGCAAATCCTTTATAACAGTTCGAGCGTCAGCCAAGTACTGAGGCCAAACCCATAGAAATCTAGAGCATGAGTCCACTGCCACCAAGATGTACTTGTAAGCCCCGTCTGAATTTAAGGGGCCACAGTGATCCAAATAGACACATGCGAGAGGTCTGTCTGAAATGAGTAATGGTGTTTGTGGTGGCCGTGCTACGGTGGAACCTTTTATCTGCTGGCAGATGTCACACTTCAAGACATAAGCCTTTGTTTGTTTAGACAAACTTGGCCACCAGAATCGCTGCTTCAGTAATTAAATTGTAGCAGTGACTCCTGCGTGTGCGGAGCCCAGACCCTCGTGTGCAGCTAGAATCAAGCCTAATCTGCGATCCATGTTTGGTATAACTCTATCCGCCACTCCTGGAATTTGAGCATACAATGTGTTTTGCGCATCTAATTTATAGGAATATTTGAGTGGAAAGCCTTCTGGGACGGCAGAGTCACTCCTTGAGGCGTTGATAACTATCAGTATGTCTCCGTCTATCCTCGTGCTAGAACGAGTGATTGCAGCAACAGTAGCAGTTAGCACTGCCGCCTTGGCGGCTTCATCAGCCAGTGAATTCCCTTCAACGTGTACGCCAACACGCTGATGACTCAATGTGTGAATAACTTGGGCCCGTGGCAGGCATGCTTTCAGCTTTGCCACTTGTTCCCATAACAATTTATGTTTAATTGTGCAACCTTTGGAATCTCTAAACCCATTCTGGCCCCAGTAATGAAGATATTCATTGTAGGACTGCACACAATAAAACAAATTGCACACTATCAGTGTGGGAATTCCCGATCCGTATATTGTAGTGCTAGTATCAGGGCTTTCAGCTCTGCCAACTGTGCTGTGCAATCTCCTAGAGATTGCGTAGCCGTATTGCTGGGATGGAACTTACCGTTCCGCATACATCCCTTCACTATAGCACATGCTGCACTATGCTGTTGTTTACTTCCTATGGAAGGCTAAGCAGAACCATCAATATAAATGATGTATTCATATTTTTCTAGAGGCAAGATTAAATTCGGGAGAGGGTATTCTTGTTCGTACTCCAGGAAGGCTTGTGTTTTTAATGTAGAATCGTATTTGTAATCTACATCTGTTGCAGTGAGAGAATTAGCCCATTGTATCCATCGCGGATGCAGTGCTTTCGCATTTGGAATTATTGCTTTGGTAACAGCTTCTAAAGTTGTTACCGGGTAACAACGATTATGCGTTTCCCACGTGCTAGTGCTCTTTCTCTCACTACAGCAGTCTGTACCTTGGTCAATATTTTTTCCGTGGCCGCAAATCGCATTTCAGCATTTGTGTGTAAATGTGATTTGTAGGCAATTGGGGCTGTCTCACCTTCATTGAAAGTGATATATGTATATCCTGATAAACCCGGGACCACCAGGTTTGTAGAATTCACACGTGTGTGCAAATGTTTGGATGCTATCATGTCAGCCTGAACTGAACGGAGAGTATCTGTGTGTTGCTGTGTCCACTGATGTGCTGTGAAATCAGGTCTGATTAAGTCGTAGAAAGGTTTTACTCTTTCTGCGTAGTCTAGAATGTATGTTCTGTCAAAATGTAAAAATCCTAAAATGGATTGCAAACCTTTGAGAGTCTTTGGAGGTTTGAGCAGCGTGAAAGTTTCTAAAAAGTTGGATGCCAGGCTCTTGCCTTCACTTGAGAGCTCATATCTCAAAAATAGGACAGTTAGATGGGCAATTTTTGATTTCTTGAAATTAAATTTGTAGCCCAAATTGGCGAATCCCACAATTATGTTGTTCACCCTGCACAAGTGTTCAAGTAATTCATCGCCCATCAGATAGATATCATCTACATAGGACACAGCCTCCTCATTGCATGTTTGTAATATTTCTGACACTCTTGCCGAGAATAGCCCCAGTCTGTTCTTATACCCTTGGGGCAAACGACGGAAGTGACGCTGAGTGCCGAGGGCAGAAAATGCTGTCAAATATCTGCTTTCTGGAGCTATATTTTGGCAGAAGAATCCATTCAAGATATCTAATGTCGATTTGTATTTCTTCTGCACAATGTTATTCATTGATGAGGCACTGTGTGCGTTTTGAACTGCAAATGTTCATGTGCATGTTTTTAAATGTCAGTAATCTAAAACTAGACGATATGTGTTGTCAGGTTTTATTACTGGAAACAAAGGATTATTCATCCGGGAGGTACAAGTCTCAATCACACCTTGGTATTCAAATTGGTCTAAGATTTCTTTGACCTGTCTTTTTGCATCGCTTTTAATAAGGTACTGTCTCAGAGGATTTGGAGTAGATTTTAATGGGATTTTGTGGTGAGTAGACTCCACGTCCCACCCTGCATGGTTGCGGTATAATGCCAGAGCTAGCGCTAGCGCCCACTCCTGCATGTATGAATGTTTCAAAGATTCTGGAACGAGGTCAGAGAAAGCAGGTAAAATGATGGTTTCCCCCTTTAGGCAATCCATCACAAACTCAGGCGGCCAATCTTTTTCTGCTAGCAGTATGTCATATCCATATGTTAAGTTCTCCCAAAAGAGAGCTTTAACCTTTCTCGAGATGTCCCCCTCTATTTGGAGTGTAATTTTGTATAGTCTATGTGGGACACTAACTCTTGTATTAGGTGTTTCCACTGTGATGTGTTCATTCAATACTGCTGTCACCAGAAAATCCTCCAGGTTCTGGCGAGCTATTGTTACTTCTGCCGCACTGTCTAGCACCGTCAGAGCCCATTCCCTGTTCAGAAGCTGAGTCCTCAGTAACCTGGTCATGTCTAATTTTCAAGCCAGCTACTTTCTTCTATTTGAATTTAGGTTTTGTTTTAGGTTGCTCTTCCTGTTTGATAATATAATCTGAAGTACGATGTGTTTCCCTTTTTGTCTTTGGACGATCTTCAGTCTTTTGCTCTGATTGCCCGTCCCTCGCCAAGTTTTTTGATGAACCCTGAAAGGAACGTGTATCAGTGTCCTGATACATGACAGGTTTCCTAATGTTATCACGATTCCTAAGGTTATACCCCTTTTCAGAGGACTCCCATTGGGGTGACCCACCCCTTGACCGTGAATTCTTTTCTGAATTGTTATTTTTAGAATTTTTTATTTTCCCATTTCTTTTTAGAGGAAGCGGGTGCTTGCTTCGAGTTGTCCTTGTCGCAGTGCTTAATTTGTGCCGGTGCTTTCTGGTGCTTAGCACCGGCACTTATTTTTCAGGGCCGGGTCTACACCTGAGGGCCACTGCCAACTCACATCAATGACTGAACTGCATGTGATATGTCACAGTATAAATAATTGACTCACTTCTGTGTAATTCACACTCTATCACAGTCCCCTGAGTCCCCGGTGAAGAGTGCTGCTGTTCCGATAATAAATCCATATCTGTGGTTCCATGCGAATTTGGCTTCAGTTCAGTGTTGCTGTGGGCGGGCGAATGATTGGGCTGGATTTAGTTATGTGGGATAGGGGCGGCAGCAGCGTGCGTGCGTGTGTGTAACCTTTTTTCAAAATTCCAATGCCTGGACACACGCACTGCATGAGTCACCGCCATTTCAGCAAGACGTATTGAAGAATTTCAAGCAGCCAGCATGTCGAGTTGCAGGTTGTGTGAAGCAGGCCTAATAAAGGAAGGGCCACCAGTAACCAAGTAAGTACTCAAATTAACACTGCTTTTTATTGAGCGCAGTGTGACAGTCACCGTGTTTAGTAAAGTTAAACAGACTTCAAGTCTGAGCAATCATGCCGCTGGCACAGTGTGCAATGCTCTGGGCCTGGATGCTGGAAGAAGGAGAGGGCCTTGCCCTTTGGCCTTAACCCTTTTCTGTCTAATTGTTGACATAGTTGAATTGACTGTTGACTCGCATGAAATGCTGTTTTTCCGTGCATTTTTATCTCTTTCGGATATACTTTGGTTTTTCGGTATTTTAATAATTCCTGTTCTCCACGGTGTGCAATATGGAGAGGTACACCTGTTAAAAGTTTATTTCCTACGTCATCAAGCCTCGTGCTCGTGGCTCAGGTTGTTTGTGCAGTGGTGTGGTTGCTGTTGTGGGGTACGGTGTGCGCCCTTCACCCGCATGACACCCGCCGGTAGTGGAGCGATGCTCATGCTTTACATTCTAGTTAGCACATGGCCACCTCCGTAGTGAGTGAGACAAAACGCACAAACCCCTTACAGTATTCACTCGGTATTTACTTTTTTTTTCATGCATGATGCAGGCCAAAGTAACTGGTGTGCCAGCAGCCAAACCGGTCTTTGGAGCAAGTCCCTGTGAATGCCACTGGTTTCAGCAAAATCCTGTTCACGTGCCATTCGCTGCTGTGGGCATGTTTTTCTTTTTATTTCTGCCCTGTCCCCGTCGCCGTCCAAACAGGCAGTGCCTGCTGTAGAGGTGAATTAGGGTTTGCTGGCAGTGTTGCACCCTCTCTGTGCCACAGTGAGGTAACACTGTGACACCAGTGTTTAATTGGTCTCATGGCCGGCTCTAGGGCAGTACGACCGGTACCACCAAACCGGGTGCTGATTTCAAGGAGCGCGGTGTTTGCAAGTTTATTTTCATATTAAAAGCATCTCCTGCCGGGTTCCTTATCTCCAGCAAATTTCCAGGCAACAATAAAGATTTAAAGATAGCTCAGTGATTAATGTTCTTCCTGGAGAGCGATGGGAGTTGTGTCTAGTAGAGGTTTTGACTCATCATTAGGTTGAGGGTTAATATGCCTGCTGTAAAGAATTCGTATCATGCAGATGAAAAGTGCACATAATGTAAATAGGTCAGTGGGTTACTGCTTTTCTAAGAGACATCCTTTTGTTACAGTTTATAAGTAAAAAATCCTAATCGAGAACAGTAAATTATTAATTGTCGTCAAAGAACTGCATGCACAGTTCAAAGTATAGGTTAGAGCATAGATTAATGTTGCAAAAAGGGTTAATTTGGGTAGAAAACAATTCTTATTATTAAAGAGAACCCCCAATGATGGTGTTCCATTTTCAATTCTGAGTCTGTGCTTCTCCAGATCAAGCAGTCTTAAACTATACTGCCTACCCGTACGGACGACATGTCACTCCAGCAACTTGTAGTCCTCTGGGCCTGGCTTATGTTACATTTCATATACGGTGATTTACATACGTAGGATTAATTGTGTGTGGACCCAGTGGAGGAAGTGGGTGGAGCCAGAGGAAAGTGGGTGTGGCCTCTGACAAACATTTGAGCACCTGGACTTCATATTTTACAAATTAAGCACTGCCTTGTCGGGACTACCCACCATTAGTGGCTTCCCTGCTTTGGTTCCCAAATTATCTCTACCTAATGCAGCATAGGTTTCTTTGCTAATTCTTGCTCCTTATTTATAGGAGCTATTTGCCTTAGGCGGCTGTGTATGGCCACTGCTGCTGCCTCCCCCCTTATGTTGCTCATCATTATTGCAGAGACTTGGGCAAAATTCATCAGTTTCATTCCCAAGTCCAGGGCAGGTGCTGCCCCGTACTCATTCTGTATTTGTTTCAATATTTCTGGAACGACTGCTATGGAAGGGGTACCGTTTATCCTAAGTAGTACAATCCTCAATCGAGGGATCCATCCCCATTGGCAAGCAAATTGTTAGCATTCTGAGGGGCAGATCTACAAGAAAGTGCCGCAGCGTGGCGCTGCAAGCCCTTGGCTGCGCCACGCTGCGGCACTTTCAGAGCACAGGAATGCGACATATTTACAAGAATATGTCGCATTCCTGTGCTCTCCCTGCGCTAGCGCACAAACAGCTGCCAAGCGCCGGCGCAGGCACCCTTGCACCATGGTGCAAGGATGCCTGCGCCATGGGGAGATTGTTTCTGTGCAGGAAGGGGCACCTTTCTGCACAAAAACAATCAGTACAGGCTTTTCCTCTTTCAATGCGTGCTGCAGAATGCAGCACGCATTGAAAGAGGAAAACGAGGAGAAATGAAAACATTTCTCCTCGGTGCGTCTCGCTACGCCACCTCTAGGGTGGCGTAGCTTTCAGACGCATCTCCAGAGTTACGATTTCTCGTAATTCTGGAGATGTGTCTTGTTCCATGGGTGTTGCGTGGGAACACCCACAGCAACACCCATGGAACGCCCCTTCACCGCAAAGTGCTGCGTGTGAAGGGACGGTATTTACAAGGAGAAGAAAAGTCACGCATGGTGGCTTTTCCTCTCCTTGTAAATATCGAGGAGCCCCCTGCGCCACCAGTACGTCACGAAAAGTGACGTACTGGTGGCGCAGGGGGCTTGTAAATCTGCCCCTATGTTTTTCCTGCGGACCCGTGTGGGGAAATACTGCTTCCAGCTGTGCAATTTTTTGTGCTATCCAGAACGGAATTTGCTTCCGTTTGGATGGAATTGTCCCTATTACTGATTTCAGTGTCTGTGAGTTAATTGTAGGTGTAGTCTGATGTGTACCAACTGGAGCATTTCTCGCAGGTTGGACTGTTAATGTTCGCATGACAAACGGGACAATGTGTCTGTATAGCCTGACTGTGTCTTTGTATATTGTACGCACTTCATCCACAGGTAGTGTATCTATCTCTGGATGTGGAGTGTATGTCGCTAAGACACCCAGCTGATCCTCTCCCTCACCAACGAACCCCGCACCGCCAAAGCCAACCTCCACCGCGGCATGAAGGCGGTCGCCGACTGGATGGAAGAAAGCCGGCTCAAACTCAACACAGACAAGACAGAGATCCTCATCCTCGGACCCAACCCCTCAGCCTGGGACGACTCCTGGTGGCCCACCTCCCTGGGCGCCGCCCCTACACCTACCAACCACGCACGCAACCTGGGAGTCATCCTCGACTCGAAACTCTCCATGACCAACCAGATCAACGCTGTCTCCTCAACCTGCTTCTACACCCTCCGCATGCTCCGCAAGATCTACAGATGGATCCCTACCGACACACGAAAGACCGTCACACACGCCCTCATCAGCAGCAGGCTCGACTACGGCAACGCACTCTACGCCGGAGCCCCTGCCAAACTCCTCAGCAGACTCCAAAGAATCCAGAACGCCTCTGCACGCCTAATCCTCGACATCCCCCGCCGAGACCACATCACCCCCCACCTGAGAAACCTACACTGGCTCCCCGTCGACAAAAGAATCACCTTCAAGATCCTCACCCACGCACACAAGGCACTCCACAACACCGGCCCGGCATACCTCAACAAGTGACTATCATTCTACGCACCCAACAGGAGACTCCGCTCTGCCGACCTCTCCCTGGCTGCCGTCCCACGCATCCACAGGACCGCCTCCGGAGGCAGGTCCTTCTCCTACCGCGCCGCCAAGACATGGAACTCCCTCCCTCTCCACCTTCGGCAGACGGAAGACCCTCAGACCTTCAGGAGACTACTCAAGACCTGGCTCTTCGACCACTAGCTGCAGCCCCCCCCCTCCCCCAGCGCCTTGGAACCCTTACGGGTATGTAGCGCGCTTTATAAATGCTTGATTGATGCTTGATTGAAGACCGGCCAGGTCACTCCTTCTATGCTGAGCGGACCGAGTCTTACCACAGATGTTGTGTTTGGGAGGGCGCCTTTAAACCAGTTTTTATGTTGCTGGTAAGTTAACAGGACTTCAATGTCTTCGTATGGAATGTATTCTTCTGGTGGTTTACCTACAATGTATATGTGGAACAATTTAGTCTGTGGATCTGCAGGCGGGAACTGAACCCAAGAATAGAATACCTCTGATCCGAACACCTCGTGTGCCTCAATCATGAAGGCGTTACATCTAGCAAATGCTTCTCAGACCATGTATCAACACGCTTTTATCAATGAAGGTCTCCTACTACTACCTCTGGTTTTGTTCAATTAATGAACTAGAATTACTTGTATGATTCTTATACCATCATTCTATTGTTTTCCCATTCTTAAATCAAAATATACACCATAAGCAAATTGTATCAGTTTTTACTTGTATTTCTTATAGATTTTTCTGTATCAAACGATCTATCTTTAAAATGCATTGAAGTAGCACAGCAAAACAATTTCATGTCATTCTCAAATGGAGAAGAATAAAAAAGTTCTAGTAACTAAGGGGTTTGCACAATGTGGGGAACCTTTTACCCTAACAAGCATTTTAAACCTTCAGCCAATACACAGAGTATATCTGCTCAGCTAAGGCGGGTTGCCCTTCCCACTTCAGACGTCTCTGAAAAGTGTGAGTAGGGCTTTCTGAGAAAGCCCAACTGAGCTACACAGATTTTCACTGTTAATATAAGAACCGGCACCATGTCGTGTAGTTCCTAGGAATCCCCAGGACCTGCGCGTTTTGGATGACCTAAACTGAGGGCTTGGTGTCCCTACCGCTTCCGGACACCCCCACAGGATATGTCAGCAGATAGACCAGCTAGCTCTACAGTGCCACTACCACCCCCCTATATCTTACAGTGGTGTAGGTAGTTTCTGGCAACTACTGAACATGACAACCCTGATTCCTCAGGGGTCGTGGAAAACAGTACAGTACTTTTCGCTAAGTCACTCATGCTCACTTATACTCAGAAGCTACACAGAAGGGCGAGTAGGACATTTCAATAAGTATTTATTGCTCCAGTGTCAGTCTTGTGTAAAACATATTTGCTGCGACAATCAGAATACAAGCATATGAAAGAGATTGCTAGTACCAATGTAGTAAATAGTAGATACATTTCTACCATAGCGCTAATAAGATGAACATAAGCAGTTCAAATAAAAATAGTAGCACTTGCATATTCCCAAAATGTGCGCCCCAAGTAATTTGCTTAAATGTACCTAGCCTAGATCTGTATGTGTAGCATGTGTATGCGTGTAGATATATATATATATATTCCAAAGCGAAACGAAGTGAAGAAACAGCACCTCACGATCCCACTGGTCAGGTATCATCAGTTGTTTATTGTTGCATGACAGAAAGATGCGTTTCGACCACGTCCGTGTCTTGGTCATATATATATGGTGATTTGAGATGTCATCAGTGATGTCCTCAGTGATGTCACTGACCATGTCAGGAGTGATGTAATATGTGATGTCATCAGCAGTGCATTGTGGGGGTGCGAGTTATAGTTAGCTCAACTAACTATAACTGCTGAATTTCTCTGGTTTTGTACGAGTGAAATGTCCGACTAACTATAATGTCCCTGAAACCTGTGGTTTTTTCAGTGAATTTCTAAGGTTTTTTAAATGCTAATTACTAACTATAACGTCCCTGAAACCTATGGTTTTTTTCAGTGAATTTCAAAGGTTTTTTAAATGCTAATACCTACCTATAACGTCCCTGAAACCTATGGTTTTTTCAGTGAATTTCAAAGGTTTTTTAAATGCTAATCCCTAACTATAACGTCCCTGAAACCTATGGTTTTTTTCAGTGAATTTATAAGGTTTTTTTAAATGCTAATGTCTAACTATAACGTAGTAGTCGCGTTTGCAGAGTAGTACAGAAAGGGGCCTGGGCCTCCAACCAGCGCTCAGGAATTCCGCTGCGTAGGAGTAACAGGAGGTACCAGGAAGGCTTCTTGGCCCCCAAAGTCCCTCAGGAGTAAAGAGGACTTCATCCCCCGACCCGTAGTGTGCCAGGAGGCGCGTTTGCAGAGTGGTGGAGAAAGGGGGGCGAGGCCTCCGAAGACCTCTTAGCAATCCCACTGTGTGAGACTTACTGGAGGTAACAGGAGGGGTAGTTGGCACGCGCGTCAGACGTACAGCGATGTGTTTTTTTTAATTACAGAAGGGGATGGGAGGACCGAGGAGCAGGACGGAGAGAGGTCAGGCAGGGGAGGCGGCAGACACCAGGTAAGTGCCTTCTTTTACATTTTTAAAGACTTTGGGAGGCGGGAGGGAGCGGCTAACTCCGCTCCGCCACGGAGGCAGAGTTTTTTGCCTACTCCGCATTCGCCACGGAGCGCGGAGTAGGCAAATCTCCGCAAACTCCACTGGCGGAGCGGAGTTACCTGCCCAGGTTTAATTAAGGACCAATCGTACAGCGTATAATATGCGAGACAGAAAAATCTCAAGGCGCCTCCACAACGTGTCATTGCTGTCTTGATCAGTGCTGCCCCGGAGTGCGGAGATAGCATTCTGAGGAGGGGAGCAAGGCACGGCAACCCTGCTGTTTGAAACTGTGCCCAGTGAGCGAAAAGGTATTGTGACTAATTCCCGGTTCTGCCCCCCCTTATCTGAGGTGCAGGGCGAGCGGGACCATGCCGAGAGTTGTGTCGGGAGTGGCAAAATGATTACAATATAAAAAAGAATACAAAAATAATAAACACATGCAAGCGTGACGATAAATAAGCACCGTACAATTCCCGAGCTTCAAGGGGCAAAATCTGCAAATAGTAATGCCCACATGGCTATCAGTAAAGAGATATATGCATTTTGTTTTTAAACACGAACAAATTAGCTCAACACATTGTGTGTGTGTTCTTCGGGTACAAATACAAGAGGTAAAGTGTTTGCAAGAAAAAGAAACTGGAAACTGAGAGACAGGTGCGAACATACAAAATTTGTGGAGAGAGTTAGTCACTTGAGGTTCACGATATAGCGCCGACCTGGATCCGGATATCAACGGGGCCTTCACACAAAGCGTTGTAAAAGTTGTGAAAGTGCTATATGTGTAGGGAGTGGTCTAGAGGGCAGATTGCAGTAGTGATGGTTACAGGTTTGATTGGGGGGAGGGGTTGTCTGAAATTCAGACAGTACTAGAAAGAACACTACACAGTTCGAATTTCATATCCTACTACTCCCATCACAATTACGCTTGTTTATAGTTTTGTTTTCGGGTACAGGGAGGGAGGGTGATTTGCCACAAATCACACGACGTTTTTGGCTAAGAGTTGGATGCCAGGATTAGAATGAGAGAATTTTCAACACTAAATGACACGTGATAAATGTATCAAGAAAGATCGCCTCTATGACCACGCATATCGCACTTTAAAAAAGAATGTCATGGCTAATTCTTATAAACGTTATTGCCCTCCGTGGTCATGTGAATTCAGTACAAACCGCGGCCACTGCCAGTTTGTATCGGCGGGATTTGTTTTCACGAGTTCGAGTGTGTCGGAATATGCGCGTTTTCGGTAAACAGTTCAACTCTTATCTGTCGCGCTTTGAGCTTGATGACTGCCAGCTTATTGTAACACAAGGCTCATCACAATATTTAGAGTTTTCACCAATGACTCACGCCCGTTTATCCTATTATTTAAAGAACTTATAAATGCAATTATACAATACAACTACTCCCGGCGTCAGCAGAAAACGTCGCACAGAACTTTAAATGAATTCACGTTGTTTCACTCAAGCTCCTGGTAAAAAGGGCAGCACTGCACCAGTGTTAATTAGAAAACAATGCTATCAATGCCACTTTCACTATTTTCAAATTATTAGACCATTGTGGAAATGCACGTAATTTGCATATGTACGAATTTTACGTGTGCAAAAAAAGGTAACATTGAAACAGGAGCAAACTGAGCAGAGAGGTACCGTGGGTCGTGAGCACATTTTGGAATTTTGATCACACCATGTAGTACCTTGGAAATAAAATGCAGTGTTGCCAAGTCCTGTTGAACTTATTATTTCAAGCTGTTCACTGCTTGCTTCTAATCTGTCCTACCCTTGATTTGCCGCCCTTCATGACTGCGTGATGTTAGCAGTTTATTTCATACCGTGAGGTAGTGGCGGGTTTCCTTATTACCCAGACCTGTGGAGATCACTGAGAAAGATGAAAGGCTGGGCCGTAGCTGGCTGGATCTGAACATGTGTCATTTAGGCTTCGCACAATTATGCTCAGGGTGCATTAACCAACGGGGCTATCTACTTGATTTTGGCATTGCACGTGTCCTAATACAGTACACAACACACATATAACAGTTGCAGGTCAATGGCGCTCGCTCCTGTGTTCTGCTAGAGACAACGCAGTGTCAGGTACAAAAGAGACCTGGCTAAAACAGTGCTGCACGTCAGAAGGCTAGTCGACTGTTCATATAGCGCTTTATCGTCCTAGTCTGGATGCGCTGTGAAGGTGATATTCTACTCCCCAAGAGTGGAGCGCAGCTCTCATCCTAACCCCAGAGGTTCATGCATGGCTCGTAGTAACTATTCATGTGTGCACGTCTCGAACGTCCTGCCTCTCTCACTTCTACCGGTCAACACGTGTGCCCCAACACTGCACCTCTACAAAGCCTGACTGGATATCTCAGGGCCTGTGGACAGATCAGAGAGGAGGGGCGGTGGCTCAGTGAGGTGAAAGTGAGGGCCTCGCTCCTGCACAGGGGTACATGCACCTCTTTCTGCTCATCATGCCCAATTCTCAGGCAGTACAGCTGTGCTGTGGCCTGATGCTCTGAGTCCAGACTCTGTCCTCTCTCCACTGTCTAATACTCAATGTGCGAATGTATCCTGTGTGGGTAGAGCAGAAGGAGTGGACGGCCGGACCGCCCCCAGGAGCGTACCAAGCATGCCATGGACCCTAATGCGAGCAAGGTATTGGCTCACCCCACTCACATCGCCTGGTTTACGTAGCAGAAAAAGGACATTAATTAGGGTAAATGGGCTACTCAACTTCCCGGTGCCCCGGTGTCACTGCACCTGCTACACTGTTGACAGTTAAGCACCCGGTCAGTCCTTATTTTAACAGGCCTGGGACAGTGTGTCCTTGGCACTGTTTGAGTTATGAGGAAAGATGAAATGCAGTGACAGTGTTTGGAAGTAAGCAAAGCACTCGCTGCGCCCCTGGAAAGGAAAGAGTCGATGGCGCACTGAGCGTCCGCACTCACTCTCCCACTCATAGAAAAAAGATCCCTGATCGGTGCCCTCGTATTGTTACCTTGGTCCCCACACACCCGCGTTCCCTTCTGTGTCAAAAGACTGCGCATTGGAAACGCACACTACACCAATAGCGCCGACCGGACTCCTCCGGCGCAGGGAGGGGAGCTTTAATGAAAGGGGCTCAGGGGACAGATCCCTCACTGGAGATGGATGGAGACCCCTGAGCCCCACCCCCTGCCTCCAAGTGCCCGAGCCCCTGTAGAAAGGGGATGAGACGGCAGCGCGCAGAGCGGCCCTAACTCCTCCTCCCGGACACGGCCTGTATTTGAGCTTTGCGGGGATCAGGGGGAGACACACGGGAGGTGAGGAGATCCGGGCAGCTCCCTCAGTACGGCGCTCCTTGCAGCACCCACCGCCTCCGCTGCTGTAGATTCCGGAACAGGATCCTCTGCAGGAGGTACCTGCTCATAAATAATAAAGTCCTGGGGAGGTGGCGGTCCCCGGGGCTGCGGGGCCCCTGCGGGCCCCGCTACATAAATCTAGATTGCCCCCGGGACCTGGCCCACCCGGGGGCTTAAAACCAAGTGAAGCGGGGGAGGCAGCGCTTTGTTTGTTTTTTTGGCCCGGATTTGCAAACCCAGCGCACATCAGGATCGCTCCGTCCCGGCCGCTGTCAGCGTGAGGGGCGGAGCTTGAGGGGGGTAAATTCCTGCCTCCGGATGAGAGGAGTGCTTTGCGTTCTAGCCTTCCAAGCATTTCCTTCCCGTCCGGATCCTCACCGCGTCACTTCCGGGTTCATGGCGGCCGCAGCTGCATCCACGAACACCCGGCTCCTCGCCCCCTCGTCCACTGCAGTTACTACTCGAGCCTTACGGTCCCGTGTTGGGGTCACTCCGTCACCTGTTTCTGGCCGACCGCTTCTCACCATTCGGGGCCTTGTCATTTCCCTATCGGTAGAAGCTAATGCCGAGCACCTTACACAATGCGGTAACGCGCTTTGCGCACGTATGATTGTCAGACGTCTGTTTGTGTGAATAGCCCCATATCACTTCGCTCAAAGATTGGGGCTAATTTATGAGCATCTGCATTTCCCTGAAGGGGCAATCACGTTTGGCATTAAATGAAGTTATGAAGTGGGCTCTCCTGATGTAAGGGGGGCGTACTACGCTCTGATTCAGTATATGTGTGAGAGCTGTGCCTTCAGGAATCCTTTAACTCCTGAGATTAAGCAGTCCTTGTTATTTCATTTTTACGCTGGCAGTTCCCTGAGCTGCCTATATCTCGAACTCCTGCATATACGAAGATACGAGATATATATTAGCCCGCACTTTTTGCACCTTTTGATATTCTTTACTAGGTTGACTCCTGGTAGTCAGTCTCTATTATTTTGGGCTATATTCCTTTTCCTACACACCACATTACTGGTAAGCTTTATTTATATCACCTCATTACACTACCTGGCCCGTGCTGTTAGTAACTTTCTTTCTCTTCTGTTTAGTTAGTGTTGCATTAGAATTCCTGGTTTTCATTTGTTGGACACAAGCGGAAGAGGGGAAATTAACAGGTAGCCATTTCATTTATATGTTTCATGACCATGCATGGGTATGTTTTAGGCTTGGTAAGAGCTCAGAGTAGATCATTGATGATACTTTAATTCACAGGATTCCAACGTCTCCAGGGACGAGTCCTTGCTGCCCAGGTCGTGCCAAGGGATCCTTCTCCAGTAGTTCTGCTGCCCAGGTCGTGCCGAGGGTCCTTCTGCAGTTGTCTTCTCCCCTTGTTTCCCCTCTTCCCCCTGCTCACTGGCTCTGCTTTGATGTAGTTGGGCGGGCTAGTGGTAGTGGGAAGTTGGGACCTGTTCATCTGTCTCCTGCCTCTCGTTCCTGTGGAAATCTCAGGTGAGCCTTGATAGCGCGAATCCCACCTAAAAAAAAATTTTTAATGCTTTTTTGGGCGGACCCCCTGAGCAAGCCTAGGGGGTCAGGGTGTTTCTACCCTGCCCCATTTTCTTGTTTTTTATCCTTTTTCCAACCGAGTCACAAGATGGTTGCCAACACTTCTTGGTTTGGAGTGTTAACAGCCAATCAAAATGAAGCTCGTGGTCGGGAGGGTTCGCGAACCCTCCTCGGCCATCAGATATCGATATTTTTATTTTTTGAATTTCTCAGGAGCTACTGAACGGATTTACACCATTTTTTAAAAAGCACGCTTTCTGAACCAAGAGCTACCCTTTTGCCAAATTTGTTGTAATTCCGTTCAGCAGTTCGGGCTGTAGCTTTGTCTAAAGTTTCCTATGGAAATTAACATGGAGAAAAGGCGTTATGGGACCCCCCTTTTTTCTCTGCCCCCGCTTGACGAATCACCCTGAAACTTTCAAGACAGGAGCTGACCGGAGCCCCCATTAGTTGTGAACATTTCGCGAAGTTTCGGCAAACGGCACCAGAGATATTGGCAAATCAAAAAACGCTTTTCCTATGGAAACTAGGTCCTAACTATAACTATCTACTGGTGACCGCCAGTAGGTAATGTGTGTGTGTAGCCAAGAAACCCCTAGGGGAGAACCAGCGCCCTCACCTGATGGTTGAGAACGAAGGACCCCATCTCTGCTTGGAGGATGACACCCCACAAGGGATGTCAGACTGCTGCGTGTTGAAGATTCAGCTGCAGGACCCCGTGTCAGCTTGAAAGGACTTCTCCTCTAAGTTGCAGGGGGGAATAAGGGTCTTATATGCTAGAGTGGTCACTCCATGGTTTCTTCTAGAATCGATATGTTTTGAAAACAGTCATAAATGTTTTGAAAATATTCATAAATGTTTTTCCAAACAAATGCGATCATGCACAGCTGGCTGTTGGCCAAGGATGAAAAAAGTGGTGACCCTTATACGAAATAACTATACCGTGCCTGAGGACATGTTTATGGAAGTCATGTACAGGGATTGTGATAGAATACTGAGAGCCTGGTGGCGAAAAGACAGGAGTAAGCTACTATGTAAAAGGTCACCTGTTTAGAATCGTTATTGTCGTGTGGATGGGACAAATGTACGTAAGAGGGGTATACATGACAGGACTAGCCTAAAAGACATGACACCAGCCTGGCATTTCGGCTGGTGAATACTGCATGCTTATTGGGCCGTTTCTCCCACACCCTTTGGGATATGGTTGTGCAAGTTCTGCCACAGGTCCCGGAGGAGGCCCAGGCTGTACTCTCCCAGGCAGTGAAGAATGGAAGAGATGCAGCAAAATTCACCATTTGGTGTGGTTTAGACACGACTGACTCACTGGGCAGAGCGGTTTCATCGATGGTGGCCTTACGGCACCACACCTAGCTCAGAATATCTGGCTTCTCGGGTGATGTCCAGGCTAATCTCTTGGACATTTCCTTTGACCGGACTTGCATTTTTGGAGAGAAAGTGGACTCAGCCTTTGAGTGCTTCAAGGATTCTCATGCTACGCCAGATCCTTGGGCCTCTCAGTCACACCTCGCGACCAGTTTCTAGCTTTCGCCCCTTTCGGGGCACTGGAAGGGGATTTCAACCGTGTCAGCCATATCCCTGCCACCGTCCCGCTCAAACTCCCCAAGTTGTGCAAGGACGGTGGAGCCCAGAGGTTCCTGTGCATATTGAGGAAGTTTCAGACATGGGTGAGGATTGGGAGGGGTCTATGAACCCTTTAGAACTACAACTAGACGTTCCTGTGGAACAGTTGGGCTGGTATGAGGATCTTGGAGAAGCCAGTAGATTGGATACATCTCCATATACTGGTATGTTTTCTCCACTGACTGTAGCTATGGAGCAGGGGGCTTCTTATTCCATGGTGGTAAGGAGGGCAGCAGAGGTCCTTGGACCGGAGCTGCCTTCTGTGCAGGTCAGGACTAATCTCCTGACCGAGGTGCTTCAGCCTGGGGCTTCCACGTCTGAACCCCTATTGCCCTTTAATAAAGCACTAACAGATGTCCTTCTAGGCACGTGGTCCAAGCCTAGCGCAGGGGCTCATGTGAATAGGACAACTGCATGCCGACATCGCCCTGCACTTAGCGATCCAAGATTCCCCAGCCAACACCCCACCCCAGAGAACTTGGTGGTTCAGGCTTCTATGTCTCATGGCACATTCCCTTTCGCACCTCCGGATAGGGAATCCAATAGGCTGGACACACTTGGGAAGAAAATGTTTTCTTCTACCAGCCTGGCATTTTGGCTGGTGAACACCGCATCCTTATTGGGCCGTTTCTCCCACACCCTCTTGGCAGACGGTTGTGCAAGTGCTGCCACAGGTCCCGGAGGAGGCCCGGGCTGTACTCTCCCAGGCAGTGAAGGATGGGAGAGATGCAGCAAAATTCCCCATTTGGTGTGATTTAGACATGACTGACTTGCTGGGCAGAGTGGTTTAATCAATGGTGGCCTTAAGGCACCACACCTAGCTCAGAACATCTGCCTTCTCAGGTGATGTCCATGCTAATCTCTTGGACATTTCCCTGTGACAGGACTCGTCTTTTTGGAGAGAAATCAGACTCAGCCTTGGAGTGCTTCAAGGATTCTCATGCTACGGCCAGATCCTTGGGCCTCTCAGTCACACCTTGTGGTCAGTCTAGCTTTTGCCCCTTTTGTGGCACTGGTAGGGGATTTCAACTGTGTCAGCCATATCCCAAGTCCCGCTCAGACTCCCCAAGTTGTGCGAGGATGTGCACGCGGTTCATTTTAACCTCGGAATGGTAGCCAGAAGGAGTCTGGCACCCAGCCCTCTCTAGCTGCAGCCTCCAAGCATTCCTAGTTTGAGTCTGCAAGACCATTCTACTCCAGTTGGACGGAGAATCCAACACCATCTCCTCTGCTGGAGGTCCATAACATTGGACAAATGGGTTTTGCAGATCATTAGGGAAGGCTATTCTCTTCCTTTTCTTTCTCCCCCCACTTATCACCAACTCAAGAACAGTTGGTGGAGGATCATCCAGCATTACTCCAAGAGGAAATTACAGCTCTCCTGGCCAATGAAGCTATAAAGAAGGTTCCGATTTCAGAAGTAGGCAGTGGTTGTTATTCTCGCTACTTTCTGATACCCAAAAAGAACATATTTTAGACCTCAGATCTATCAATCTCTTCTTTAAAAAGGAGAAATTCAAGATCCTCACTTTGGCTCAGGTCTTCTCTGCCCTAGAGCAAGGAGACTGGCTTGTAGCGTTGAACTTGCAGGATGTATTTTTTCACTTCACCATCCTGCCTGCCTACAGGCGTTGCATGCGGTTCAAGGTAGGACATGAGCACTTTCAATTTACTGTGCACCCCTTTGGCCTTACCAGCGCCCCTCTGGTGTTCACCAAGGTGATGGCGGTGGACGCAGCTCATCTACCCAGGTTAGGGGTGTCAGTCTTCCCCTACCTCAACAACTGGCTGTTGAAGGCAACTTCACCACAGGCTGTCGTCTGCCACTTCCAGACTATGATGGGCGTCCTGCATTCACTGGGGTTCTCTATAAACATGTCTAAGACACACCTGACTCCTTCTCAGACTCTCCATTTCATCGGAGCTGTTCTGTACACAGTGCGGTATCAGGCTTATCCTTCTGAGCAGCGAATCCAGGATATTCGGGCTTTGATACCGATGTCTTAGCCTCTATCCTGGATTTTGGTGAAAATGACTCTGAGGTTGCTGGGACTCATGGCTTCCTGCATCCTGTTAGCAAATCATGCCAGATGGCATATGCGGGCTCTGCAATGGGACCTGAACTTCCCGTGGGCGCAGCATCAAGAGAATCTCTCCCATGTGGTCCAGGTCTCGGAGGGAACTGCAAAGGACCTTCAGTGGTGGTTGACGAACCGCGATTGGGTCAGAGGCAGACTCGTCTCCCTTACCCAACTAGTTTTCACAGTAGTGACAGATGCGTCACTCCTGTGATGGGGCGGCCATATGGGAGAGGTGGAAATCAGGGGACACTGGTCTCCGGCAGAGTCAGAGCTCCACATAAATTGGTTGGAGCTTCGGGAGATCCGACTAGCATTGAAAGCATAACTTCCCTCTGTCAAGGGGAAGTTAGTGCAGGTGTTCACATACAACACCATCACCATGTGGTACTGCAGCAAGCAGGGTGGGGTGGGGTCGTGGACCTTTTGTCAAGAGGCCCTGCATGTCTGGACATGGCTGGAACAACAGGGCATAACCCTGGTGGTTCAACATCTGGCAGGTTCTCTGAACGCCAGGGCGGATGAACTCAGCCATCGATGCTTAGCAGATCACAAATGGAGCCTCATGTCAGAGGTGGCGCGCAGTCTCTTTCAGCAGTGGGGTGAGCCTTGGTTAGATCTGTTCACCTCTGAAGAGAACGCACAATGTCAGCAGTTTTGCAAACTGGAGTTTCCAAGGCAGCTCTCGATCGTGATGCTTTTCATTGCGAGGAGAGCTCAGGCCTCTTGTATGTCTTTCCACCTATACCATTTCTGCCCATAGTTCTGAAGAAAATCAAGAACGTTCGGGTCAAGTCATTCTTGTGGCTCTAGACTAAGCATGGAAAGTCTTGTATCTATAGCTTCTTTGAATGAGCATCGGTCCTCCGATCAGGCTGCCCCTTCGGAAGGATCTTCTGTCACAGTAGCAGTGAAGGGTTCTCCATCTGAACGAGTCAACTCTCTGCCTCCAGGCGTGGCGATTGAGTGGCAACAGTTGATAGCTTTTAACCTTCCTCCTGAAGTATGTAATGTTATTTTGGCGGCCCTCCACTAAGACAGTATACGCTTGCCATTTTGGCAGAAATTTGTAAAATATTATACAGAAAGGCCTACTGACCCTCTTTCTGCTTCCTTATTTAATACTTTTCTCTTTATTATTACCCTTGCCCCCCCCTAGCAGGGCTCTTCTTATGGCACTCTTAAGGGTTATCTTTCTGCTTTCTTGTTTCTGCCGGACCAACCTTCCTTGATCAAATCCCCTATTATAAATAAGTTCCTAAAAGGGCTTGTTCATATATTTCCTCCTACGCCCTTTGTCATGCCGCAATGGGACCTTAATTTGGTCCTCATATTTCTCATGTGTGCTTCCTTCGAGCCGTTGCATAATTGTCCCCTTCAGCTGCTTACCATCAAGACAGCCTTTCTAGTGGCAATAACATCTGCCCGGAGGGTGAGTGAGTTGCAGACTTTATAATGCACGCCTCCCTACATGATGACTTTTATGGATAAGGTGGTGCTTCGCGCCCGTGCTTAATTTTTACCAAAAGTGGTGACCCTATTCATCTGGGTCAATCGATTACACTGCCCACCTTTTTTGCTCCCCCGCATTCCTCTAAGGAAGAGTAGCGTCTCCATCATCCGGATCCAAAAAAGAGCATTGTCGTTCTACCTTGACCACACAAAGGAGTTCAGAATGGACGACAAACTCTTTGCGGGCTACGTGGGTGCTAAAAAAGGTCAGGCAGTGCAGAAATTGATCATTTCTCATTGGGTCGTTCTCTGCATTAGAGTCTGCTATGCCCTGGCTAGGAAGCAGCCCCCTGAGGGCTTGTGAGGTCATTCCACCTGGGGAAGGCTGGCTCAGGGTGTCCCAGTCCTGGACATCTGTCAGGCAGCAACCTGGCATCTCTGCACACGTTTGCCAAGCACTACTGCCTGGACATTCAGGTCTGCAGGGACGGGCATTTCACCCGTTCAGTCCGGTAGGACTTTTTGTCTGAAAATTTGTTGTCCACAGCCCACCACCAGGAGGGTATGGCTTGGCTATCTATTCAAAGGTAAGGAATCTGCAGCTAGAAGTCTCTAGCAGATGAACAAGTTCCTTACCTTGGGTAACGCATTATCTGGTAGAGACAATATCTAGCTGCAGATTCATTACAGACTCAACCATGCCTCCCCACTCAGCGGACTCATTTGATAGGGCTGAGGCTGCTTCTTTTTCAGGGTCCTAGTTGTGACACACACACAAGTCAGTTTGCTTCATGGCTCTGCACTTCTGGCGTGGAAAAGTGAAAAGTAACTGACTTCCATGCGCCTGGGTGGTGCCTATATAGGTGACCACGATATCATAACTGATGCTAATGACGCCGACGACGTCACACAGAGTCGAACAGAGCCACCAAACGGCGCACAGGGGAACCGCTCATGCAAAAGTTTCCGGATCCAGCCTGATGCCTGGGAAAGTTAAAGGTAAGGAATCTGCAGCTAGATATTGTCTCTACCAGATAATGCATTACCGAAGGTAAGCAGCTTGCTCTTCTTTTCCATGTTTGAGGGTTTTTTATCCCCTGGTGTTTGTGTGCTATTGCCACTCTGCCCCTTTATCTACCACAATTTCCCACACACTTGCCTGACGCTTCGCCTCTTTTGGCTTTACCAAACCTTCTGATTGATCTCTCTCGCCAGGACGCTTGACCTGCCCTATGCTAAGTTCAGGTATTTTTCCATCACCTGGACCTTCTCTTTCCTTTTTGTCTTGTTTTGGGCTACTTTTTCCGCTTACCATAGGCTTCTCTCCCTTCCCCCTATACAGCACTTCTTTGAAACTACTGACCATTGTCCTGATGATGACTTGAAATCAATCAGGTTGAAATGCCGTCGACTACCCAGCATAGAACTTTGGCGCTGTTGTGGTCAATTTATTTATCCCAAATTCAAAATACCAATATTGTATATATTTATTTTTGTATCTTTGACCACAGTGTTACCTTTCATACTCCTCTCGCCGTTTACGCTGTTATTCTTCACCCCTGTGTCACTGCGCCGTTCACTATCACTAGCACGCCCAGTGCTCACTTGTGTGGTATGGTCACTGTATATTGAATTGTACTGTAGTGTTGTTATAACTACTTATAAATAATAATTTTTTCATCTTACCCTTTCCATTGTGGTCTCCCTTCTTCCTCTTTCCCCACCCTATGCGATTTATATCACTGTTTAAATTGCCCTGTTCTAATGATTTCCAGCTGAGACATTGATGTTTGTTACAAACTTTGCCCGGTCTCACCTGGGTTAATGGGTCTACTCCTGTTTTTTGCTTCTTTCTTTAGGGAACAAATGCAAGCATACAAACAGTTGCAAGGCATGGAGCTGTAGGTACAGATTTTCTTTTTGAGCCATGGCTGTCTAAAGTGCCCTGGAAATCCAGCTCACAACCTGAATGTTGCACAATGATTAGTTAGCACTCTAATCTATGCCATGTTCCTTCACACTCACCAACTTCCAATTCTCCATATCCTCCAAGCCAGACCTATTCTGTTATACATATAGTGGTTCCTACAAAACTAAACTTTTGTAGTAGTAGTAATAATCTTTGTTCGGTTAAAATAGAAACCATAAAAGATGCAAACTACTACAGTTAGTACATGCCCGATGTCAATCAGTTATACATGCAAACCAAAACCTGTGCATGTCAAAAGTTTGTACATCATTCCAATCAATGAGGTTTACCATAAGATCTATATTAAAATTACTTAAAACTAGAAAACACCTTGGATTCGGCCAGTATCATAATAAAACCATGTACTAGCATTTCAGGATAAATAAATACGAAACATACTTTGATAAAGTGCATGTGCCAAACATATAAAACATGTTTGTACTAAACACTCACTACCTTGAGCCTAAACTCTAAAAATCCGTCCAATCCTTAGTTGTAATGCTGACGTGATACGTATATGGCTACTAGTTATTGAAAAGGTATATGCAGATCATACTATACATTTCTTACATAGTAGGTAAAAATATAAATGTGGGAATAGTTATTTTCCCACAACCTTTCGTAGTTTGACAGAAGATGCAATATGCTTATAAACTATATGGCAGACCATGTCTGTTTGTAATAATTGTAGATGTAACAGGGCAGGTCTGCATTGTTTAATATTTAGGCTTCTCAACAAAGGGACAAGTATTGCCTTTATGTTCCTATTGTACAGTCGGCAAAAAAAGAAAAAATGCAACTGCCATTGAGCAGAAGCCGAATCGCAAGGACACACTGTAAGGTCCTGTTCACAGCTAGCTGTCGAGAGGTAAGCAACTAGTAAGTGTGACTTGCTAAGGTGAAATCTAATGAGATAGTAGTGATATGAACTAGGGATGGTGAGCAAATATGGTTCCATGAGCCTAGTTGTTACTAGCATACCGTAAAAATTAAACTGATCTTTTGCTTACCGCCCCCTCCTCTCTTTTTCTCGTCGTGCAGTCCATCCATTCTTTCTTAATCATAGCTTTCGTGTGCCTAATGATGCTCATGGGGTTATTAAAAAGATCTTGTCTCCCTGTCAAATTGAGTTGTGTTTTTACATATTACAACCAGTGAATACTGCCTACCTTGTCTAACTTCAAACAATCGTTAATTACAGCTTTGGTTAGTACTGCTTCCGGGCGATTTCAAACTGAGATCCATAGCATAAGTGGATTTAACAAGACAAGATCACTTATATAGTCAAGACCCAGCTCTTCATGATAGATGGATGCTGGTACAGACCTAGGTAAAGGTAACAGTTTGCATGCAAGTTTGTTTTCAGCGACCTGTAAGTGAGGACTCTTGTGTTCCCCATATCCCCGCTCCATAGGTAGCTGCTGAAACACATCTAGCCTTATATATGTTGAGCAGCACACCCATTTGGGAGGATCCTAAATTCTTTGTAAACCTATGGATAGCGCCCATGTTTTGTTCAAATTGGGAGAATCTAACCCGGCCCAAATGTTTCCAGTTGCAATCCTTATCAAAAGGTATCCCTAGGTAAGTAAATGTTCTCACTGTCTCAAGTCTTGTACCTTGGATGTGGAATGGTTTTGTCTTCCCGTTGGGGCGACCACAGATCATGGTAAAGGACTTTGTTTTGTTAGTTTGCAACCCTAGGGATCCCATGTATGCCACAAAACCCTTCAGCGACCTCTGGAGGCCCACACCTGTTCTCGACGTAAATACACAGTCATCTGCATACATTAATATGGGGATGGCTCTTGTCCCAGCCCTTGGTGAATCGGCCACAATCTCTCCTAAATATTTCCCCAAATCATTGATGTAAATACTGCAGAAAAATGGGGCAAGGACACAGTCTTGACGTACACCCTTCTTGATGTTAAATGAAGGGGTACACTCCCCATTAGAACCAAACCTGACACATCACACAACATCCTCCTGTAATTTACTTAAGATGTGCACTAACCCCACCTCAACTCCCAAGTCCAGCAGCTTAGTCCAGAGTTTACCTCTGTCAACATTGTCAAACGCTGAGCGTAGGTCCATGAAGGCGAGGTATAATAGTCCTTTCTTGGCCAGTACGTACTTGCCGTGAATAAGAGAGATTTAAACATTGGTCTATTGTTCCTAATCCCCTCCTAAACCCAAACTGAGCAGATGTCAGAATCTCATTGTCGATTCTCCAATTCTTCAAGCACTCCAATATTATCCTACCCAGCACTTTCGCTGAGCTGTCTATGAGCGAAATTGGGCTATAGCATTTGGGATCCCCTCTATCGCCCTTTTTAAAGATTGGTACTATTATGGCACTTGACCAGGACTTTAGGGGCCCACGCATGATATCACTATTTAAGAAGTTAACTAGTATGGGTGCCCACAGCTCAGTGTTATTCTTATAGAGATTGATTGGCACCCCATCAGGCCCCGGTGCTTTGTTATTTGGACATCTGGTCAATGCTAGGGTGACTTCATCTAATGTGATGTTCAGCTGATAAGGGCCTAACCACCTTTCCAAGTTCAAATTAGCGGTCATTTGCCCATTGTTTAGGTGGAATAGGCCACGTTACAACGCATGAGATACATCGCATACCATTACAACGCGGTCGTTACAACGTCCGCGTTGTTACATTGCCTACCATTACAACGCAAGTTGTTACAACGACTTGCCATAGGGGGCGCGCTGGTCTTTGGAATAGTATAATTTACTATTCCAACTCCAGTCTGTGCAACAGTAGGGAAGGTGTTGGATTTTAAATCCAACACCTTCTGCCCCCTACAGCAAGTCGTTGTAACAACTTGCGTTGTAATGGTTTGCGATGTAACAACGCGGTCGTTGTACCGACCACGTTGTAATGGCATGCGATGTAAACAATGTTTTCCTTTAGGTGATGGGTATCATTTAATACGTGGGTGAAATGTGTCACCCGAGTTAAGGATTGAATGGGTATATCTGTTCTGCTATTGTGGCCACAAACAAAATAAGGGGAAATAACGACTTTCCAAAAAGTTTTCAAATCTTTCTCCACACAAGCCCTCTCCAGATGCTCCCATGCCTCCATTCTTAAGCTCGCTTTTCTAGTTGCGAGCGTGGCTTTGTAAATGTGTCTGCAAGAGCATATGGTCTCCGTATCCCTTGGTGAGACTTTCAGAGCTTCCTTTAATTGGTTATGTGCTCTAGAACAGTGGCCATCAAACCACTTCATAACCTTATTTATCGATGTGTTGAGACTATTCTTCACATATCTAGGTGTTGGAGATGGGCAGTGGCATAGAAGAGCTGGAATATACCAAACATTAGAGGTTACAGGGTTTTAAACAGTTTGTGAAGGTTCCCCTAGGTCACCGTCACATTAACTTAGGCCTTAAGATAGTAAAGACCAATTGGGGTGTTGAGCACCAGAAAGCGATTGCAGAAGCATGGATGAAGGGCCAATCAAGGGTTCAGAGAGGAGCTAGCATGTGTTAGGAGACAGGAAGTGGCCCACAGGTGTATAGGGTAAAATATCAATAATAAGGGTCCAAAGAGTTTTAAGTGTTTGGTGTGGGATCCATTAGGTTATTGTCATGTTGCCATAGCTCAAATGAACATTTTGGTCAATTGGTGTCTCTGGCTCAGAGAGAGGGACAAAGGACGAATTGGAGGCCAGAACTGGAATCTCTCATCAGCACCTAGAAATATAGGGCAGTAAGCCCCAAAAATGGGGTAAGAGGCATTTAAGTGCTTATCCTAGCCATTAAGTCGTTGTCATGTGGACCTTGAAGTCCAATAGGGGTATTTTTGCACCAGCTGAATGTAGATTGTTAACACGGGAAGGAGAAGTAACGGTCCAATAAGTAAGAGGATAGTTTAGCAGCACACAGGAGCAGAGGTCACAAGGTCCAAACAAAGGGGGCAAACAGTGGTCATCACCGTCAGAGGAGCAGAGGAAGGAGCAGAATGTAAGGCACACTTTAGCTTACAAAAGTACCTAATTGTGGTTGCAGGTGGGTGATGCAGTGCCTGAACGTAAGGACTGAAAGGAGCAATGATAGCAACAGTAGTGTGTTCAAGCAAGGATGGGGGAAAATTAAGGGCAGGTGATAATATGAAGGAGAGTGATTTATATAGGGTGATCGTTAAATGATCATGCTCCATGCGTGTTTATAATTAATATTGGAATTGCGTGTCTATTAGACAATGATGATATGACAATGAACAATTGAGCATTGTAGGGTATGCAAAGACTACGCGAAAGACTAGATTAGTACTACAGTACTGAATGGTGCACCAGGTGAGACTAAAAATATGATTGTTCAGAACTGTTCTGCTCAATTCACCAGATCGGTATAAATGATGCTCTTTGAAATAGATATCTGTGCAAATGGCTTTGTGTTTGATGTTACAGTTTTATCGCACATGAGAGGAATCCTTTACATGACAAAGTTATGAAAAGGTTTAATATACTAAACTCTTAAATGGATGCAGTTGAAGTGTGGCTCCTATGATCTTCGGTGCTTAATTTGTAGCAAAATAATTGGAGTGCTCGACGATTTACAAAGGGGCTCACAGCCAGCACTGCTGAATACGATGGTTGACGAATACCAAACGCTGCCTAGTTTTGATTCCACTCATGCCTTTTCTTTCACCAACCTACTGTTCCCCTTAATCTCACTCTTCAAAGTTATGTTTTATCCCTGCTTTCTCCCTTTGGGATTGTTTTCCTATCTTCCTCCACCTCTACCTTTCTCTCTTTCCTGTTTTTCTCTCATGCTCTCAGCCAAAATCTGATCATGCAGAAAGAGTTGTGTTCCTCAAAAATAAGTGCTAACGCTCAGGAACTGCATACATCTGCACAATTTAAGCAGATATTATGCACAGCCCAGAGGGTGGAAATAATTGAATTCTACAATCACAGTCTTGTGCCACTTGGCCTCATGTGGCACCTTATTCAAGAACGCTGGATTATCTTTTCCAATCATTTCATCGTGCAATTAAAGACTGCATCAATTAATTTATCAAACACGAATATACTTATCCCCAGAATTAACTATACACTCAAGCCGGTACCGTTCTTCACATCTACCCTGTATAAAATGTTATTAAATAATTTAATTTTGCAATATTCTGATAAAAAAAGATGGAGAACCTGGGAAGTTTAAGGGGAAGGACAGACAAGGGGGAGAAAACACAATTAATTTGGCACCTTATTCAAGGACAGGACGCTGCTTTATCTTTTCCAGTCTCTTTTTATTGTGCAATTAAAGAATGCACCATGCAATTAATAATGAAAGAATATACATATCTCCAGATTTAGATATACACTCATCTAGGTACAGTTCTTCACAACCACCTCGAACAAAATTGTTTTCAATAATCCAATTTTTCCATTTTCAGTAAAAAAAAAGGGGGGGGCGAACCTGAGAATGATAGGGTAAAGGACAGAGGAGGGTCAGAAAAAACAACTAATTTGCGTTTAAAAACGGAAATTCGACGAAACTAATCAACACATTATCGGCAATCTACTACAAAAAGCACTTGAAAGACAGCCTAACAACTAAGCATTGTAATTAACAAAAAGCAATAGTCAGGGTCCCCATTCTTCGAAAAAAAACTCTTTGGCAGCTGCTATATTATTTATTAACCTCTTTTACCGGGATCACTTTTTCTAAGCGCTGTCCAGAACGGCAACCTTTATAAAAACTATTGTGCTATCGATAGGTCTTAGCACCCCCAGCTCCTTTTCATCTGCCATTGTGAAAATCCCCTTCAGCACGTTTTCCTGAGAAGCTCTGTCGCCTTTGAGGTACAGTCTTTTTGTTCCTAGGACCCAAGTTGTAACCTCAATTTGGTCTGGAAGTGCCTTGGTCCCTGGTTCACTGTGCTCCACTTGGGCGAGTGAGACACAGACCTCCAACTTCGAGGTGTAAGAAGCTGCAAAAACACATCTTACATAAAGGTCTCCATATTATGGGGTCCTACAATTCCCCAGAATCAGGTATGTCTTTGAGTACCCCATCTTGCTGAGGACAATCCTCCGCCTGTACACCTTGGACTGCCATTCAAGAACAGCAGCAGGTCAGGTTCCCCACTGTTTCGTGCCGGAGTCTTCGCTCCCTGTTCCTAGAATCAAATCCATGAGCCAATAGCAGGCTCACCAATCCACATTTATACATGCCGGATGTCTACTACTCAGAGTCTCTGATGTTATCATCTTGGGCCCTGCGGTTGACTTCAGAGAGATGGCACTCTCCTCTCAGCTTCTCTGCTACCCACCATACTCCAACTTCAAATGTGGTAACTGCAGTGCAAAATCAATTCTTATCTCTAGACCAGTGCTGGAAGAGACATCACTTTTCTCCCTCCTGTCTTCAAAGACTGCTGGTTGAGTCATGCACTGGATCTGATGAGAGGCACATTGAACTTCCTGGCTGGATCACAACAAGATGCTTTACTTTTTTGTGGAGAAATGATCTGCTTATGTGTGTTACTGTACCAAAAGTCAGGAGTTACTGAAACCAGTCTACAAGGGATCTGAAGATGTGTCTAAACTTATGTGGGTCCAATGGAAAAATGTTTGAGAATGTGAAGTTGTTTAGGCCACACAACCATGATGGTCCACCACATGTTCACTGTAAATCTCTCTTAGCACGGTTCTCAGTCAGTTTACATCTCTTATTTAAGTAAATTGATTTAACTAAGCTGGTCTGGTGCCATATTTGCTTCACTATAACATGTTTAACACTTGATCTCTTAATAGGAAAATGCTACATTGCTCTAGTTAGTGAATCCCAGTCAAGTGGCGAGAATTTAAATTATAAGCTGAAGCCTAGGCAGAGACCATGTGAACAAGTGACAAGTCATTCAATAGTAACAATAATATGGAAACATTTTAGCTGAACAAACTGTTCTTTGTTTAGAAAACATGGCTGAGGCAAGCTAAGGTTATGGTGATGCAATAATTTCTGTTCCAAAGCATTGAGAAAAATCCCTTTCATGGTAGGAAATAAATCTTGTTTCCCCGTTGGACAGGAACATGCTAACTAGTGTTGTATCCTGACATAGGTGGTATGTAGATTTCTAGGAGAAGGTGGGCAATTTTTGTTTTGTTTTGAGAATTTCCATGCTTCTTTTGACTCGTGGAATAAAGTGGCAATGACAGTCGACCATGGGCTATTAAAGTTATTCATCAAATTGAACACACACATATGGGTTGGTATGCAACTGACTAGAAGTGTTAATTGATCCTAGAGAATGCCAGTAGAGAGTGGACTCTCTGATTAAGATCCGACTCACCATGGCAGAATATGTGGAGATAAAGGAGAAGTCACAGGGGTACTCAGCAGAGAGGGGGGCATGTTGGCATGGGGTAGACGCAGTGTATTGTACCAGAGCATCTGTGTTTGAATCGGCTGACACCATGCAGGGAAGGAGAATGCCACTGCTGCCAACCAAAAGCATCAAGGAAAATGCATGGCGCCCAGTCATGCTCACAAGGTTGCAGAGAAAGACCTTCGGAGTCACAGGAGCAGGGAAAGAAGGGAAGTCTTAGGAGGCTTACATTGGAGAAAACTGAAGCCAGGTCATGGAAATGATAGACCCAGCCTTGCCCCTCACAAACAGAAAACATATCACCTACCATATCCTCCCATAAGGGGAATAGACAAAGAAGAAAGAAGTCACTCAGAAAAAAGGAAACTCAGTGTGTGTTTAAGGAGGTACATAGTTGGCATCAGAAGGAAGACAGAGAGTGAGAGTCAGAAGGAGAAACTGTTACCTGCTTATCTTTGTTTGCCCACAAGCAAGTTCCATCACCTGGAGGTATTTATAGGATTTAAGCTACCATTAGCGGAAAGGCGTGGAGAGAAAAAGTGAGGAGGAAAGGATGTCACCTGCTTACATTTCTGTGGCCACAGGGAGCCACCGGACTGCAAATACGATGACGATTATAGGGGATAAACAGGGCACCCTGGTCTTCACTAACACTCTGATTACACATGATTAACCACTGCCTAGTTGAAGTCCCATGAGTCAAACGTAAAGTAATGCTTGAGGGTGGGAAGAAAGATACAAAGCGCATCTTAACACCTTGGAAGGAGAACTGTTTAAAAAAAAAGAAAATGAAGACGAAACAGACAACACCTGGTTGCTACCTAGCCGATCTCCAGTGTTCAGTAACAATGGGAAAGAATAAGTGTTCTCCTGGGACATTTTCATTGCCACTCCATGCTCTGTGAAGTGCTGATCTTACAAAATAGGAATGACTGTGTTGACAATAACAAAGAAAGAGATATTCTAGTCAGAGGCTCACATTCCGTCTTTGTTACACCATCATACTGTTTAATTTATATCTGGATGATTTTAAATATATCTGGTGACATTTCCTTCTAGGATTATGACACAACCCGCAATCTACTTTGTACACTTTTGACATTGTGATCATGGATCTAATGCAGACCTGTGTACGGAGGTATGTTGACTACAGTCTACAGTATCTTTTCCACATCATGGATAATCCACTTATGAATAAAACAAATATTGTTTTTGGCAGAAACTACTGCTATAGATAGTTCTGTAGCATTAAAGAGAGTCCTTTGGAGGTAAAGAACCTTGGGCCTCATTTATGAGGCCCCTTGCGCCGCCGGAATGTCACATTTTGTGACGTTCCGTGGCTAATGAGCCTACTCCATATTTACGAGGCAGCACTAAGCCACTTTTTTGGGCTTAATGCTGCCTTGTAAATATCGTTCCCTTTAACGCAGTTTTCTGCGTTAAAGGGGCGTGCAATGGGTGTTGCTGGGGGCATTCCCAGCAACATCCATGGCTTTTTGACACTGCCCCAGATTTACAAGAAATCGTAACTCTGAGGTAGCACCAAAAACTTACGCCCACCCAGGGGAAGCATGAGGGAGGCACAACGAGCAGAAATATCTTTATTTCTCCTTGTTTTTCCTTTTTCTGTGTGTGCTGCATTCTGCAGCACACATAGAAAGAGGAAAAAGCCTCTTGTGATTTTTTTTGTGCAGGAAGGATTCCCTTCCTGCACAAAAATAAACACCCCTGCCACGCAGGCACCCTTGCACCGTGGTGCAAAGTTGCCTGCGTTGGCGCGTGGCAGACCATTGCGCGCTGGCGCAGGGGAAAAGGACAGGAATGCGCCGTATCTAGTACAAACGGCACATTCCTGCCCTTTTCTTTTGCCGTAGGGCAGCGCAACAGGAAGGCCTGTGGCGCTGCCCTATGGCAAAACCTCATATGTGAGGCCCCAAGTGTTTATCTAGGAAAGTTATCTCACTGGCAAGCAGCAAAGTCCACTCATCTATAAAAAAACATGGATAGAGCAAACATTTTGATAACTCCGTATTGAGTTTCAATTAAAGGTTTGGTATAATGATAATCAAAGTAATTATCTATGAGTGTCACCCCAAGCTAAGGATGTTTAAAAGTGATCTGACTACCAACCTAATACATCTCCTGCCTCAAGTAGTGGTCAGGCATGATAGATTTCTCAATGGAAGATCCGTTGCTGGCTCCAATGTTGCTAAACACTTTTCGTACAGCACCTGGCACTGGAAATTACCCATTTAGGAGACCCCTTCTGACACCTTGTTGTGGCATTATCCTGCCTAGGTTCACCATGCACAATATGGTTTTCCCAGCCAGGAAAAAAACTCAAATGTAACTAACACAATGGGAGAAAGCTTTCCAGCAGAACAGTCTGTGGAAGAAGTGTGGAATGTTTTTGAGGATGTCCTTGGCTTGACATTCATGCACGATGCAGTCAAATAATACAAGTTGCATATTTTCCACTGTATGGCAGCCCAGCATCGTTCCTTCTCCATCCGTGGTCATGTGTGAGCATACTTAGGTCTCAGAGTCTCCATTGCAGATGGTTACTTCGATGACCCCAGCCAGCAGTAAAGGCTGAAATGCTGCTGTCCTCCATATGCATAGATTCCAGTGCGTGTATGTATTAATGCGGGGCTTCAGGGCTTGGTGCCAATGAGCACTTTTACTGGCCTACCTGTGATGTTCACTAAAGAGATGGAATTGGTGGTCGCCTGGTATTGTGCCCCACATGGTGTATCATACCAGGGGGACCTCTTTGTTTTCATCATCATATTTACTCTGTTTTTTTCTGGTGTTAGGTGGTTGGTAGTTGCCTTCCAATGTTAGCTGTCATAGAAAAGAGGTGGCACATCTCTGTCTTACAGATTTTCGTCCTCGTTCTCCCCCTCTGCATACTTGGGCAAAGTGGTTTGCCTTTCCACATTTGGAAGAGGTTCTCCCCTGGGTAGTATATCTATCTGTTGCATGGGTGATCAGCCCGCAGTTTTGGCATTGGGTCATCATGTCACATTGTGTCCCAGTCTTTTTATTGTGATACGGTTCTCTCCTTAATGGCATCTACCACCTCTCCTCAAGTTGCTTGGGGATGACGGTCCTTTTGTTAAGATTACTTCCATCTCTTTCACCTTGTGGTTACGCAGTTCATAGGATCTTGATAAGATCAATATATCCTCAGTCTTATTCCTGGCTGCTGCAATATTAGACTTCATAGTACAAATGATCTTCACCCCTGGACGATCTGGGCTCTGACTTCTTTTATTGATCATTGTCGGTACAGGTGCTGGCTAATTTCATTAGTCAGGTGTAGAATCTGTCCATTGTTAACTCTTTCTACCAGACTGTTGCAGTTTAAATCAAAATGGTTGTTCAAAGCGGCTACTGCTGCATCATCGTCGCTGTCAGCTCCTGTCCCTGGGAGGTTCTCAAACAGCTTATATATTTCTTTCACTGCAGAGTGAAGCAAAAGGGACCTCTTCACTGTGCCATCAGTCTCTCTCTTGTTGCTTGAAAGTAATTGTTCAGGCAGACGACCCATGTTTTCCACTGAGGGCTGCCACTGTGGGATCCACCAACTTGCTGAAGGGAGGCAGTTCTGTCATGGATGCATGGGTAGCTACCTCACCCTGCTTAGGAACCATGGATGGTGGTGCTTGCTGCTGCCCTGGCACCAACTGAGGGTCATCAGCCACACCTGCATGCTGTTAATCTGCAGTTTATTTCCCAGCAATTGGCCATCAGCACCTTTGCTTCATGGGGTAGCCTTTGTGGCAAAGTGCGTTTTGCGCTCCCCACTGCTGTAGCAGTATAAGCGGCTGTGATACACCACGTCTTCAGGTGTCAGGTGAGGTGCACGGAGGTGCTGAATGATGGTGCGGGCTCCTCGCTTGTCATGGAGAATTTGCATGGGGCACTAGCACCCGCCCCCTGTTGTCACTGTTTCTAGGGTGGCAGGCGAACTCTGGCTGCTGCTACACCTTGCTTCTGGAATGCCATTGATCCAGCGCGGCTAATATAAATTTCTCCTTATGACACCAATCCAGAAAAAACACCTACGCAACCTTTATCACTTAAAACCTATGTGGGTGGGGCCCATAACACCGCATACATACATTCATTCAATTTTCTGGATTAAACGCTAAGGAAAAATGAATTGCTGGACAAGCGGGATACCTTATTAAATTGACAGAATTATAACCTATACATTATATACATTAACTTCGGATCCTGTCGGTTCTAAACATCAAGGTACTCCGCTATTCGGTCGATGGACCAACTAGTAGAATTAGTTGATGGCGATTAAGACCAGCTCAATCACAATTAAAACCTTTAGCATTTATAAATCACAATTTTATTTAAAGAACCACACACTCTTTTAAAGTTAGCATATAGTTTTATCGAAATTCTTTAAGCAAAAGTAAAGCTCGTTTTTAGGCAAAAACATTTATTATATCAGTAAGCATTAAAGTAAAAATTTAGAATAAAAATGAGAAATACTCATTACCCTCGGCCATAGGGCGATGACAAGAATGGTTCATCAGGAAAGAAGATGAACCGCAGATCACAGGATGGACTCCCAAAACTGACTGACTGTCCCGCTAACATCCTCGGACGCAATCCCCTCCCGGGAAACTCCTGCAACGGTCTCGTTCCTTCCCCAGTCAAAGTTCGTTAGTCCAAAATGACAGAGTCTCTCGCAGCATCAGGATAGAATAAACGAAGAAGAAGTTTTTTCACAACGTAAGAGCAGACTCTCTTATACCCTACTTTCTGGCTCTCTACACTTAAAAGTTGCAATCTTTAGGGGCAAGAATCATGCCAATTGGTCCAGTGGAGGGGTGGTGAGGGTCACCTCATTGCCCTCCTTGTTCGAACCAGTTTGGGGACAATAACACACACATTAAGTCTCATGATCACGATGTCCAAAAGTAGTCCAATTTGTTAATCCATTTTGTAACAAACTTTGATGGTCACACATTAGTTCATCCCCTGTCGCTCGTTTTTCTCATCCGTTCCCAGGCATATATGCTGAACTCTTGGCACGATCCTCGTTGCAGGTCAGATTGGCCTTGACATCTCTCATTCCGGGCTCAGGCCGCATACACGTGACTGGAGCATTCACACTGAGCCTGCGCGGGGGCCATCTTATTCAGCGCACGCGATCTCGTCCTTTCCAGCGGCCATTTTAGAAGCATGGCCTAGCAGGCCTGAACTAAACTAATATAAGAACAAACACAATAGAAATTAAAATATGGAAAATAAGCCTTTCTGTTTACCACCCGCCATTCTAATGACCCGTGTTAAGTATTACCTAGCAGAAGCAACATTTGAAGCCATTTTACTCACCATCTGCATTCTTTGCCACGGTGCAATTTTACTACGCAACACAAATCATGCATGTTACTCTATTTACTACGCAAATCACAATACTAATATTATTTTGCTTCACATTTGTAAATAAATTAGATTTTGCAATGCTAGCAATTGCCCACGTGTAATGTTTAATAAAAAGGTGCATTTGTTGATTAGTTCATGCGTTTCAAACGGTTAGTATCATTAATCGTTATGGGGTCATTAATTTCCAAGGGGTACAAAAAAAATATTTTGTTTCCCTTGCTCCATCAATTCCCCCCTTTGGTGATTTTTAACATCTCCACTAAAACCTATCCCTACAAAATTTTATCAGATAAATGTTTCTTGTCCACTTGCATTTGTTAATTTAGACAATCGTGTTCTTTTCATCTTGTCTTTTAGACCTTTTGTACATGTTCTCTTTAAACTCTTCCAATTCGATCTCTCCCATCTCCCGTTCTCTTTCTTTATTTTTCTCATTTTCTCTTTTTGCTTTATTTTGTCTTTTTCTTCTTTTAACACACACATATGCTAATCTCAATAATAGTATTATCACTATTACTAATGTCACTGGAATTAGTATTTTTCCAATTAGAGAACTACCTATTTCGGTGAACCATTTCCTTATTGAGGAAAAACCTTTACCAAGTTTCTCCCAAGCACCTTCAATCTTCAGTGGGGCAATTTCTTTATGCAAATCAGTAATGTTCTTTATATACTTCTGTATATTCTGACTTTTGTCTGGAATATAAGTGCAACAATGTTGTACTTTCAGCATTCCACAGACTCCACCCTCTTTTGCCAAAAGAATGTCAAGGGCAAGTCGATTTTGCATTACCATAGCTCTCATGGCAACGATTTCGGTATTTACCATCAAGAACCCTCGAGCAGTATTCGTTGATAAACGATCTACTACTGTAGACAATTTCCGAATCTTGTATGCATTCAAAGATATACCCACTGCTGGTATCAATGCTCCAAAAATGTCACCTATTATCTCTGAGAAGCTTTCCCTTCTCCTACGGGATAATGGTTTACCTATCTCGTGAATTCCTTTTGTCCCTCTTTCTACGTGAAAAATCTTTGGAAAGACCAGGCCTAAGTAGCATGTTCCGAACCAATGGTCCGGCAACCTATAATAAGCTCTATTTCCACAAATATAATAGATCCCTGGAAATACTGGATCTTTTCCTCCTTTGAATCCCCATCCCCCTAGAATTTTGTATGTATCTCGGCACTCACTAGAACCCACGAAATAGTTATCATACATAGGGGTCGATTCCGATTCGGGCCGGAAATTTCTCCGACCGAGCCGGACCCGGAGAGATTTCCGACCGAATCGGACCCGTGCAGTCCGACCGAACGAGTACGATGCGTCCGTATGTTATCGGACTCGAGTCGGTCGGACTCCCATTGAAGTCAATGGGAGCCGGTCGTACAACGCGTACGCGGGCTCCCATTGACTCCAATGGGTGCGAAGTCGGTACAAGGGCGCCCCCTACAGCGGGTACGCGGCGAAGCGATTCGCGCCGTACACGCACAGGTAGGGGGACCCATGGGTCCCCCCTGTGTGCGACTCTGCGCGGCTACGCGTACAGGGGGTCCGACACGGACCCCCAAAGTACGGCTCCGACAGCTCTTACGAGCCGGAGTGCGCGGCTCGGTCGGACTGCTCCGCGGCGCGCATCGTACTTACCCGGCCGGGAAACGTCTCCATTGCGCGGTGCGAGTCGAGTCCGAGCGAGTCGGTCGGAGCGGTTCGAGCCGGGAGCGAGTCGGTCGGAGCGGTCGGGACGCCCGGACGAGTCGGTCGGAGATTTCGCATCGTACTCGCTCGGCCGGACCCGTGTACGGTTCGGTCGGGAAACAGGGCTCCGAATCGGATCCGGTAAAGCCGAATCCGATTCGGAGCCCTACCGGCCGAGATCGGAATCGGCCCCATAGTGTTATCTCTACTAATACACAATTTTCCCTGTTGGGGCCAATCTAAAACCATAGTTGCATTCGTCTCGCCTTTGTCATAACTTCCTTCTTCAAACGCCCAAGGTGGGGTTTTTGTCTTTTCTCCAGTTGCCTTTCTTTGAAACTTAACCCTTCTGTCTTCTACCATGTCTAAGAAAACTTTTTCTTCCTTTCTTAACCCACAAGTAAGATTATGTCTAAATGCATATTCTAATGTGAATTCTTTTGTTTCTAAGAAAAATTCTCCAAAAATCTTTGCAAATTTTACCTTATTTAGTTCAGGGACTACAGGAACTTTAGCAAAAACAGCATCTGTGTCAGTGTAGTAATATTCTAATTTACCTGTTTTGTAAAATAAACTAGCTAAAACACTACAGGTTATTCCACACGTCAAAGGAAGGTGATGGTACGTCACACCTTCTGTTACAGACGCAGGTAACTGCATACATACATAACAATTTCTCACATCCATTGTCTCCACATATTCATACAAGAGTTTTGTGAAAACATTCTTGGAGAAATCAGTTATTGACTTGTCTCTATGAAATTCAGTGCTATCTATTAGTGTTGCAGTGTTCTTTATGTTAGATTTCTTGTCACTATTCGTGTCTTTCATGATTGCAGATGTATTTTCTACAACTAATCTTAGTGGAATTATTATTGCTAAGATGAACCAAATAAGCATTAGAAAGCCTGTACAATAGAAACACATCTTACACCATCTACGGAAAAACCCACATCTGGATCTTCTATTCTCAGTGTCTACCATGTTGAAATATTATCTAATTATATGTACAGAAATGTGTTTCCACACCTCAAATGACTTAGGGGTCGATTCCGATCTCGGTCGGTCGGGCTCCGAATCGGATTTGGCTTTACCGGATCCGAGTCAGAGGCTTTGTTTCCGACCGATTCGTACAGTCGTCCGAGCGAGCAAGTATGATGCGAGTGAACGTGAAATCGCCGACCGACTCATTTCCGGGTCCGAACCGCTCCGTCCGACTCGTTCGCACTCGATTCGTGGCGCGCAATGGAGACGTTTTACAACCGAGCCAGTACGATGCACGATCCGGACAGCCGGATCGAGTCGGAGCCTCCGACACGAAAAAGCTCTCAGACGCGGACTTCGGGGGTCCGTGCCGGACCCCCCTTCACCCGTAGCCGTATGAGTCGGACACAGGGGGGACCCATGGGTCCCCCCTATACATGCGTGTTCGGTGCAGATGGCACCAACGCGTACCCACTACAGGGGGCCCCCTTGTGCGCAACGTACCCATTGAGTCAATGGGAGCCCATGTACACGTCGTACGACCGGCTCCCATTGACTTCAATGGGAGTCCGACCGAACCGAGTCCGGCAGTATACGGCCGCATCGTACTCGCTCGGTCGGACTGCAGGGGTCCGGCTCGGTCGGAGAGCTTTCCGACCCAGATCGGAATTGGCCCTAAGTGTTGACTAGGATCAACTGCTCTTGGCTCACCTTTCGGTCTTTCAGAAATTTTCTTTGACTTTATTAGTTTGTGTGTCTAGTCCGGTTTTCTTTCTTTGCCTTTCAGGATTGGCGCAGTTCACTCTCACCCACTTGTTCACAGTCTTTGTCTGGGTTCTCGTGACTGCTATCCACTTCTTTAATGTCAGACAGTGCTATGTATACCCATTCAGGTGACTTGTATTTCAAGTTAGGTCTTTTCACTCTTTTGGGTCTCTGCAATTGTCTTTTTTTTTTAACAATTCTTTTTATTAAACAATTGCTGGTGAATGATACAGTACAAGAAACCAGGTAGTTCACTTTACTCATTATCTGCAATTGTCTTTTATCTGTTTTTCTTTGTCTTACCTGACTTGTTATTTCATTTACTTGTTCTGCATTGTCTTTGTTCAAATTTATTAGTTTATATCTCAGTCTTTTAATTTCGTTGGGCCAATTGTCTCCTTTTCTTGGCCTTTTCAGTTCACTTTCCTTTTCTCCTTGTTCTGCTCTCCAAGTTCTCTTTCTTGGTCCTATTCTTTGCCTTCTTTCTTCTTCACTTTCTTCAGATTCTGTCTCAGATCTCACTTCACTTCCTCTAACTTTGAACTTTATGATCTCAGTCTCTTTGTCTGAATCCGAATCTTCTTGTGTTTCTTCTGCTTGAAATTCTGAGTCTAATCCTCCTCGTGTTTCTTCCGCAATTTCCCCAAACCCTCTATCTGAATCTAAATTTCCCTGTGTTTCTTCTGCTTGTAATTCTGAGTCTAATCCTCCTCGCGTTTCTTCCACAATTTCCCCAATCTCTCTATCTGAATCTAAATTTTCTTGAGTTACCTCTACAATTTCCGGAGGAATTTCCCCAAAGCTTGTACTTGGCTGTTCACTGTCACTGTTTATTGGTTCAATTTCTCCTGTTTCAATATCAGTTCTTTTGTTTTCGGATTCTTCCTTTTGTCTTTCACTGGATTCAGGTTGGTCTGCTTCAGATGCCGAACTGGTATCTGATATTTCCAGATGTCGACTTGCAGGTCGACCTTCAAGATCTGGAACTCTGATTGTTTCAGTCTCTGCTTCAGTTGTTAAACTGGTACCTGATTTTTCCAGATGTCGACTTACAGGTCGAGCTTCAAGATCTGGAACTCTGATTGTTTCAGTCTCTGCTTCAGATGCTGAGCTGGTATCTGATTTTTTCAGATGTCGACTTACAGGTCGAGCTTCAAGATCTGGAACTCTGATCGTTTCAGTCTCTGCTTCAGATGCTGAGCTGGTATCTGATATTTCCAGATGTCGACTTACAGGTCGAGCTTCAGGATCTGGAACTCTGATAGTATGGCTGGCATGAATCCAATTTTTCACACCTGCACACTTTACTGCAGTCGTTGTCACCAGGATCACTTGACGTGGCTTATCCCAGCGTGGAACCAAGCAATTTCTTCTTCTGTGGACTTTTATGCGGATCCAGTCTCCTGGACTCAGATCATGAGCTGGTTTTCTCTCAAGAGTGGTCGCATCCGGCCCAACCTGATGAAACACAGAATGCGCCACATCAGCCAATCCTTTGCAATAGTCCAGTATGAGATCATCAGTTATAGTCAGCAGTTTGTTGACAGGTACGTATGCTTGTCTCATTGATCGTCCCATTATTATTTCATGAGGACTCAGACCTGTTTTTCTGTCAGGTATGCTTCTTATGCTCATTAGCACCAATGGTAAGGCAACGGGCCATTGACACATTTTCCCTAACCTATTCTTTATTGTGCCATTTACTTGCTCTACCACTCCAGAAGCCTCTGGTCTGTAGGCACAATGCAGCTTTTGTTGAATGTCTAGTGCTTCACATATCAGTTGGATGATTTCATTCTGGAAATGCGTTCCTCTATCTGTTTCTATCGTTACTGGAAAGCCATATCTAGGAATGAATTCTCTCAGTAGGAGCTTAGCTACAGTAACTCCATCATTCCTTCTTGTCGGATAGGCCTCCACCCAACGAGAAAACAAACAGACGACCACCAGAACATACCTCAATCTGTTACTTGGGGGCATTTCAATAAAATCTAATTGCATTCTGGTAAAAGGACCTCCTTCACGTCCTATTGTTCCCAAACTCACTACTGTCTTCCTTCCAGGATTTATCTGTTGGCATATAAGGCATATTTGGCAAAGACTTTCAGCTATAGCCCTAAATTTTGGGTTGTACCAGGTCTGTTTGAAAAGTCTGATCATGGCATCTCTACCTATGTGTGCCTGTCCATGGTACATCCGTGCCATGTTAGAGATCATGCCATCAGGCATAACTGGTCTTTCATCCCTGTAAACCCAGACTTCATCTTCCTCTCTCCGTCTGCAACCTGCTTTTATCCAAATGTCTTTTTCCCCATCACTTGCCTCTTCCTGCAATTGTTTCACCTCATCCCATATTTCAACTGGGTTAGTAAACAGCAAGGGACATGAAACATTTTCTTTTTCCCTTCTCCGATTCATTGAGGTCATATTCCTGGCACAATATTGAGCTAATTCATCAGCAAATTTGTTACCCACTGCAATGTAATCAGTTCCATTTTTGTGAGCAGTGCATTTTACCACCGCAATCTGTTTAGGCAGCTGTATCGCCTCAAGCAACTTCTTCACAAACTCACCATTCCTAATAGGAGACCCTGAGGAAGTCAGGAATCCCCTCTGGGACCAGAACTGTCCAAAATCATGGACCACTCCGAAGCCATACTGGCTATCTGTGATCACAGTAATTCGGAAATTCCTTCCCAGTTTGCACGCTCGAATCAGAGCAATCAGCTCAGCAACTTGGGCTGAACGTATTCCTCTCAAACAGGATGCTTCCATTATGGTTGCCACAGTACATACAGCATACGCAGCACTTAAAACTCCTTCATTTATCCTCAGGCATGACCCGTCCACAAACATCACATAATCTGACTCTTTTAAAGGTTCATCCTTGATATCAGGGCGAGGCTTTGTGCAAAATTCAAGCACATCCAAACAGTTATGATCAACGTCATCTTTGACTTCTGCATTTACTGCATCTGGCAGTGAAGTGGAAGGATTCACACCTGTGCATCTTACAATGGTTACATTGTCTGCACCCAAGATCACTTTTTCATACCTAGTCAGCCGACTATGTGTCATGAATTGGGTTTTTGTTCGGGTCAGAAGGATTTCAACTGAATGTGGGACATATACTCTCAAAGGATATCCCATCACAATGCCTTCACTTTGTTCCAGACTCACACAAGTAGCAGCTACTGCTTTCAGACATCCAGGCAACGCTTTTGCTACCGGATCTAGAACAGCTGAAAAATAAGCTATTGGTCGTTTCATTCTTCCATGCCTTTGCACTAATACTGAAAGTGCACATCCATCTCTCTCGCTACAATACAGCTCAAATTCTTTCTCATAATCAGGCATTCCCAATGCTGGTACCTCACACAAACTTGTTCTCAGTTCCTCGAAAGCCTTCATTTCCTCCTCATCCAGTGCAATCGGATCTTTGACATCCCTCTTTGTCAATCGCTGTAAAGGTTTTGCAATCAATGAAAATCCACTTATCCACTGTCGGCAATAACCAACCATTCCAAGGAACATTCTCACCTCTCTTTGTGTCATTGGGGTTCTCATTCCTTTAATAATCCTTATTCTTTCTGTTGTCACTTTTCGCATCCCTTTCTCAATCTTATGACCTAAGTACTGTACTTCCTGTTGACAGAATTGCAGTTTTGATGGGGACAACTTGTGTCCTCCTTCTGCCAAAAGATTCAATAAAGCAATTGTGTCCGTAACACATGCTTCTCTGGTCTTTGATGCCACCAATATATCATCAATATATTGGACCATCACAGATTTTTCAGGCATTTTTAAATCTTCTAAGGATTTCTTTAGAATCTAATTAAAGATAGAAGGACTTTCTGTATAACCTTGAGGAATTCGGCACCATGCCAAAATACGCTTTCCGAACCGAAACGCAAATAATGGCTGGCTGTCAGGGTGCAATGGGATAGAGAAAAATGCATGGCACAAATCAATATCTGTGTACCATTCGGCATCATGAGGGATTTGATACAGTATTACAGCAGGGTTTGGCACAATTGGGCAGCAAGGAATAACAATTTTGTTTATCTTTCTCAAATCTTGTACTATCCTATATGTTCCATTTGGCTTTTTCAATCCCATTATCGGAGAATTACATGGACTGCTCATTATTTCTCTCAAAATTCCTTGTTCAATCATCTTATTAATTACAGGTGTTATTCCTTCAATAATTTCTGGCGTCAATTTGTACTGCGGGGTATTTGGGAAATTCGTTCCTTCTTTTACAGTAATTTTTACAGGATCAACTCCTCTCATGAGTCCAATATCTTCCCCTGTGAAATCCCACACATCAGACCTGACTATTCCTTTCAACTCAATAGGGATTTTCTCCGCATCAAACACAGGAAACATATCATTCACTCCTGGTTCTAGTTCTGCAATTGTCATTTTATACAGAACATCATCATCTGGTGTCTGGAAAGCAATACCATCTGGGGTACAGTAGATGGTACAATTCATTTTGCAAAGCAGATCGCGTTCTAATAAATTTACAGGACTACAATCACACACCACAAAGCGATGCATCTCTTTGAACGGACCAATCTCCACCTCTATTGGTTTTGTAAGAGGGGTTTTAATTTGCCTGTTTGAAACACCTACAACTAGGATGTATTCTCCTGAGAGAGGAAGGTTTGGAATTTCCACTGATCTAACAGTAGAACGGGTAGCACCAGTGTCCACAAGGAATGTAACATTTACACCATTCACCTTTCCATCCACAAATGGACCTGACTGATCTACCTCTAGAGTTGCGCCAAGCACGCACTCCTCTTCCTCTCCTAGGCACCGTCATAAGCTTTCATCTGATTCATCTCCATCCTGCCGTAACCAATACTGCGAAACTGCAGCTGTGCGCTGCAATTTTGTTACCTGTTCTCCTCCGTAGAATCCTGCCTCTGTACTGTATCTTTGAGGATTTACACTCTTTGGAAGAGGTGGTTGCGGCACCTGACACTGTTGAGTAACTACCTGCGGCTGTTGCGGCTGTTGGTAACTCATCTCATTCTGCACCTGTGTATTTAATGGTTGATTTTCGGCATTAACTCTCGGAGGTAATTTACACTCGTTTCTCCAGTGCCCTAATTTTCCGCAATTATGACATGGCCATTTCTTTTTAGCTTCTTCTATACTCATCTGACCTTTTCCCTTACCAATATTCGGTTTGGACTTGGTCTGTCCTGCGTCATTAGACTGATTATTCATCTGAGCTTCTTGCTTTTCTGCAACCTTTACTTGTGCCCACATTGCCTTTTCCTTGAGTTTACGCTGTCTACACTCAATATCGTCACTGCAATATTTTGCATACCGAAGTACCTCATCTACTGTGCTATTCTGCCAACATAACATATGCTGCTTAATCATTTCACTTATCTCAGCTCTCAAGCCATACACAAATCTATATACAAAATGACTCATGTCCTTTTCACTCAAATTCTCGTATCCACTATACAGTTTAAAGACCAAAAGCAATCTCTCGTAATAAGCATGTACAGATTCCTTACTCTCCTGAGTTGTTCTGTCAATCTTTACCCAGTCCGTTTCTTTTGGCGGAATTTTATTTTTCAGAAACGTTATTGCCTGTTCATATTTTCTCATTACTTCTGAACCTGGGCTCCTGTTTTTGCATCTCTAGGATATTCTTCCTTCGGCCAGTCAATTGTAATTTTACTCTCTGTCCATAAATCTGCAGGAACAACAATCTCAAACAATCCATCCAGATCTTCCCACAACACTTTTGAAACCTTTACAAACCTTTCTACTTTTCTATACCACTCTACAGGTTTCTCTCTCAATCTTGGAAAATCATTTGTAAATGACAATATATCTTGTCTGGACCATGGGACATGTACATAACTTCCTCCTGGAGTTTCTCTCATTGGACATTCTATTACCGTTGGTTCTTTCTCTTTTACTGGAAAAGCCAATGATGCTTTATCAGTTGTTCCCTCCTTTCTCCTTATCCACCTACTTCTCCACTTGTCTACATCTCCCCATTTTCTCAATAAAACAATTAGTTCTTTTATCTGTGTTAGTCGTCCTGAAGTGTTCAGATTTTCTATGTCTTTTTCACTAAAATCTACCCTGTACTGTTTCTGCAATCCTCTAATTTTTCCAAATTCTACTCCTAATTTGTTCGCTGTCCCTTCCAGTTTTTCATGCAAATTCCTAGCTCTCCAAGTGATGCTTTTACACATAAACATTAATTCTTCATCTTGATAGGACTTCAATCGATCTGTACCAATAGTCCCTAGAATCAATTCTTCCATATCTATCTTTAATCTGACCACATCCAAAGGTTGTGGTTCAGCATCCTTTTTCTGCAAGCTCCTCACCCAATCATTTAATTCCTCTGCAGTCGGACCCACAGGGGTTTTATTTACTTCTGCCCAACTTACACTTCTCTCCGGAGTTTCAGTTGCTGACTCTGCTCCTATAGGAATCTTATTTATCGGACTCTCATTAATTGTCAAATTTACAGGTGGACTTGACCTAAATGGACCAACAGAATCTTCATTCTCTCTATTTTCTGAAAATATCCCTTCTCTTACTTTTTGAATACTTGAATTTAATGGAATGGTTAAGGAGTGTTCATCTATCTTTTGGTTTTCAAATACTGGGATTACTGGCCCTATGGTTACTGGCACAGTCACAGCTTCCATATTCTTTGTCAGTTCTCTTATCTTTTCAGTCAACTCTCTTGTGGTTCTGGCTAATTTGGCTGTATTACCATTATCATGTTTCACAGTCTGTGGTGTTTCTAGTTTATTAAATGGACTATTTATTTCAGACATTTGTTCAGGACTTTGATTTATTACAGTTCTCATTGGCGGTGCATTTGGTGTCACCACCACAGAATCCTGTTGATATGGAGGGGGTCTTTTATTTTAAATGTCCTCCAGCAACTCATCCTCTGTGTCACTAACTCCATACCCATATCTCTCTGTTACTGCATGCTTCTTTTTCTCCGTACACTTTTTCCCTGTAAATTCTTCACCTGTTCTGACAGGAAACATGCCATCCGTCATGTTAGCATATCGCCATCGTCTCATCCTGTCCTCATGATTCAAACCCCATACTCTTCCATGAACTAAACTATAATTCTTTGCACCTCTGTGTCTTTCCCTTTCATACATCTCATCTTCCCATTCACCTAAGGCTTCAAATTGTGTCGGCCTAGGTCTCGGTTCAAGTTTCATCATCTTTTCTCTCAAATTTCGAAGTACTGCTGTGCTAAACGAACCATTTTCTGGAAATGCCAATACTCCATCGTCTTTGGTATACTTCGTCCAATTTTCAATCCAAATGCAAGTATGATAGCCATATTTCATCATCATATAAGATGCTGGCGTTTTTGGCAGAGGAAGTACTTCTCCTTCCCTAGTCACAACCTTCTTATCTTTCTTAAAAATATTTTTGAGCTTCGCAATCCATGACGGTTTTTCTCTATCATATTCATTATAATAAGGCATTTCACTTGTTGTTTTGCCGAAGCAATTCACACAATCCTTCACCAATCGGTTCTTTCTACTGCTCGGCTATTTGGACCTATCCCAGCGCGTCTCACACCAACGCACCAATCAGAAAGCTTTTACGTCACTCTCACACTAACCTATCCCAGCGCGTCTCACACTTACGCACCAATCAGGAAACTCTTCGCTCTTCCACAACTGGCCAATCCCAGCGCGGTTCTTGTTGACGTCAGTTCTACTCCTGCTTCTACTGACCCCTCCTTTACAAAAATTTATAGGCAGTTTTCTTAGCTTTTCTTTTCAACTAAATCGATTAGTTACAACGTAAAACACATTACCATTGTCTGTTTCCCTAAACAAAAGAGATAGTTTATTCTAACTTACAAGAATACTGTTTCGTTCGATAAGTATAGCACTTCTCTCTACCTTACCCTTCTCTCAAGCAAGAGGTAAACCCGTTTCTCTGGGGATAAAACACATGTGGAGACTACACTACTCCTGAGAATTAAGGCCAAAGTTTCATAAGAAAACCTGTTGCTATTTCACTCAAATGCAATTCATGCGTGAAATTTCCCTAACATAACACAGTCCTGTGTTATCACCAATTTTGAAATCAGACAATGCACATTTCCGTGTGACTTCTCTTGCCACACGTGTCCACTTCCTACTTCTCGGAAGCTTCAAAATTCCGACTTAAACATAACGTAATACAAACTCAACATAGAGCGTTAGACACGAAAAATCAATAATCAATAATCACCAAACTAATCTATAGTAACCATAACTCTGCTACCAAGAAATCTGATCCAGCGCGGCTAATATAAATTTCTCCTTATGACACCAATCCAGAAAAAACACCTATGCAACCTTTATCACTTAAAACCTATGTCGGTGGGGCCCATAACACCACATACATACATTTATTCAATTTTCTGGATTAAACGCTAAGGAAAAATGAATTGCTGGACAAGCTGGATACCTTATTAAATTGACAGAATTATAACCTATACATTATATACATTAACTTCGGATCCTGTCAGTTCTAAACATCAAGGTACTCCGCTATTCGGTCGATGGACCAACTAGTAGAATTAGTTGATGGCGATTAAGACCAGCTCAATCACAATTAAAACCTTTAGCATTTATAAATCACAATTTTATTTAAAGAACCACACACTCTTTTAAAGTTAGCATATAGTTTTATCGAAATTCTTTAAGCAAAAGTAAAGCTCGTTTTTAGGCAAAAACATTTATTATATCAGTAAGCATTTAAGTAAAAATTTTGAATAAAAGTGAGAAATACTCATTACCCTCGGCCATAGGGCGATGACAAGAATGGTTCATCAGGAAAGAAGATGAACCGCAGATCACAGGATGGACTCCCAAAACTGACTGACTGTCCCGCTAACCTCCTCGGACGCAATCCCCTCCCGGGAAACTCCCGCAACGGTCTCGTTCCTTCCCCAGTCAAAGTTCGTTAGTCCAAATTGACAGTCTCTCGCAGCATCAGGATAGAATAAACGAAGAAGAAGTTTTTTCACAACGTAAGTGCAGACTCTCTTATACCCTACTTTCTGGCTCTCTACACTTAAAAGTTGCAATCTTTAGGGGCAAGAATCACGCTAATTGGTCCATTGGAGGGGTGGTGAGGGTCAACTCATTGCCCTCCTTGTTCGAACCAGTTTGGGGACAATAACGCACACATTAAGTCTCATGATCACGATGTCCAAAAGTAGTTCAATTTGTTAATCCATTTTGTAACAAACTTTGATGGTCACACATTAATTCATCCCCTGTCGCTCGTTTTTCTCATCCGTTCCCAGGCATATATGCTGAACTCTTGGCACGATCCTCATTGCAGGTCAGATTGGCCTTGACATCTCTCATTCCGGGCTCAGGCCGCATACACGTGACTGGAGCATTCACACTGAGCCTGCGCGGGGGCCATCTTATTCAGCGCACGCGATCTCGTCCTTTTCAGCGGCCATTTTAGAAGCATGGCCTAGCAGGCCCGAACTAAACTAATATAAGAACAAACACAATAGAAATTAAAATATGGAAAATAAGCCTTTCTGTTTACCACCCGCCATTCTAATGACCCGTGTTAACGCATTTTACTCACCATCTGCATTCTTTGCCACAGTGCAATTTTACTTCGCAACACAAATCATGCATTTTACTCTATTTACTACGCAAATCACAATACTAATATTATTTTGCTTCACATTTGTAAATAAATTAGATTTTGCAATGCTAGCAATTGCCCACGTGTAATGTTTAATAAAAAGGTGCATTTGTTGATTAGTTCATGCGTTTCAAACGGTTAGTATCATTAATCGTTATGGGGTCATTAATTTCCAAGGGGTACAAAAAAAATATTTTGTTTCCCTTGCTCCATCACCATACTCTAGCTCCATTGTCCTCCATTCCTCATCTTCCCTGCTCTCACAATTTCCCACTGATGCTTGAGGGCCGCTTATTGGTAATTAGTTCATGTGGCTAGAGCCTCCGGGACATCATGCTAGTCAAATAATACTATTAGCCGTTTTGGTCAGGCTTTTATCCTATGCCTTTGGTAACTATTTCCACTCTGTCGCAGTAGAGGCCTGATCTGGTCACTAATTCTCTCTCATCTACCCTCCACAGGTTTCCACTGGAAATGAGGACTCGCTTTTATCTGAAAGGAAAACTTGGGTCCCCTAATAAAATAATACATTGGGAGGATGTGAATAATTGTATCCAAGTGAGTACATAGTTATATCTGGAATAAAGCATGTTGTTGCCTTACTAATTGTAGGAGGTGTTGTTTAACTGCTCAATAAAAGTTTGGAACATAAACCTGCATCCTGGACTTGGTTGAAGTACCACATGAGGTTAAGTGGCAAAAGACTTTGTTATTGTTAAATTCACTTATGTTTGTCGAAGTTCTTCACTGATTAAAGCTAAATGTTTTCTTTTAGGTTTATCTATGTTAATTGAGTACATAAAATCCACCTACAATCCAAATGGGCCATTGGCACAGACAGGCATCAAAGCACAGTGTACCCATTTTAAAATAGATGATCCCTCACAATTAAAGCCTTGTTCTTATCTATGCTGCTCATAATAGCCTAGTATGGAAGAGGGTTAGCAGAGACAAAAGGACATTATGGAATAACAACAAATTTAGCTTGCACTCCCTCTCCACAGGGACAACCACCAGGCCCAGAGTTCAAATATACAACACCACTCACTACCCTTTCCAATGGTAACCTCCACACAGCTACAAGAGCTGCCCTAATTAGGATACAGACTATTAAAAAAAACTCATTGATGCGAAGTGTAACAAAATAACCTTTTTCCCTTCATGTTCAAACTTTAACTTCAGAGGGAATCCCACAGAAACCCTAAGTCCCTTACCCATAATGCAATACTTGATCTCCAGAAAAACTTACTTTCTTGCAAAGGTAGTGGAATTCATGTCAGGAAACAACAGTCGCCACCAGTCCTCTGCGTCATAGTTTTTTTCCGCATTGCTTATTTACGTATATTCTCTCTCAATACCACCTTGGCCACTGCCACCATCACTGTGCCCCCTGTGATTCCTCTTTCAATCTGTTTCTTCATCGCAAGTCTATAGGCCATTTCCACAAGTCCTAAACCTAATATATAGTGGGCGTTTCATTTCTGGGTGGATCTGGTGCAGGTAGGTCTTCTAGCCAGGACCTGCTTGACTAACAAGATAGTTGCTCAATTGGCTGGCTGGTCTTGTCACAGCAAACTGTTTCCCAGCTAAACTTGTAGTATCATTCTTTCACAATTTCTAAGGTGTCGCATTCTGCCTTACTTGGGTCAATGCATATGTCCCTCCACCCCACAATTGCAATTCAGATAACAAGTTCTTTATGTGCGCCAGCCAGTTACCTCAACCTGGACTCCCACATCTATAGGTGTCCTCCAGCGAACGCAAATATACTGTGGCATTCCGGTTTCTTACCAGCTTGATCCAGTACAGCCCTGGTTTTATTACTCCTGGATCGGAGATAGGCATTAGGCCGAGTTCCATATAAAGTGCTAACAAGGGAGTACCAAATCCCAACCATAAAAGTGACCTCAAATTTTTTTTTCTGCCACTTGAAATGGGTCTAGGTTACCATACCGCCAGAGCTCAGCCCCAAAAAGTGCAGCTGCTACCACTTTGTGCTTATATATTTGACGTATGGTACTAGTACTTAGGGCGCCTGTTTTTGCCTGAATTTTAATACTGCCCCGGAAGACTAGAGTAAGGCTGTTCTGGCCTTTGATATGAGGGCCATACAACTGGAGCCACTGGCAGCCAGACTACGGCAACACCATGCAGAACGGGGCATCAGCTTTAATACCTGCGGCCTCGTCGTGGCATTATATAAGATACCCGCGGAAAAACCTGGAGCCCATGATACGCGAAGTGGTCCGATACAGCGGATACTCGGGAATCCAGATAAACTGGTCTAAATCGATCATATTTCCACTGATGGAAGCTATGATACCCTATGAAACTGAATACCCCCTGACATGGACAGCGGAACCTGTCAAGTATTTGGGCATAAGGCTCAGTAGAGATCCAGAGGAGCTATGGAGGGTGAACTATGGTCGTGCCTTGGACTCGTTGGAGACACAAATCCAATAATGGATTAAACTACCATTGTCCCTCACCGGCCGCATAGCCATCGCCAAGATGGTAATACTTCAGAAATGTCTGTATCTCTTTGTAAATATTCCGCTCCCACTTACTGCACAGTTATTTCAAAGACTACAGTCCAATCTGATCATGCTGGCATGGGCAGGCCGACATCCGAGGGTATCCCATGAACGGTTAAGGCTGCCACCTGCGCGTGGCGGTTTGGGTGCGCCAGATATGCAGCTATATGCACTATGCACCCAGGCACAAATCTTGCACCATTGGCTCCATCCCACCCCGTTCCAACAGCATCTAGCGATTGAGCAAGGTCAAGTGACACCGTTGTCACTCAAAACTGCGCTGTTCCAGCCTTACAAGGCTCCCTAGCCGAAATCAGCACTGTGGAGTGCGTGATCTGGGCGTGGGACGGCCTCCACAGACAGGCTGGCCTTCCGATGCTGTACGTGCCTTCTGCCTCCTTGGCAGATAATCCCATATTCCCCCCTTTACAGGATAAGGGTGCAACCAGATGCACGGGGGCGCAAGGCATTAAAGTTTTTGCAGACCTGTACCCTGATGGCGAGTTTCTTCCCTGCTTTGCTAGAACCGATACACAAACGCCAACACTATCAGATACTTTATTATATTATCAAATAAGGGCCACTTGCTGCACAATCCACGACTCATTCCACACTCCCCCTCCTTTCTCCACAGCACTAGGCTATTTACACTCATCTACGTCACTGTGCAAACTTATTACCCGGCTATACACACTCACACAGGCTGACTTCCCGATTGACAGTATGAAGGCTCGAATGGCTTGGGAGAGAGACCTAAATTCCGTTATATCAGAAGCGCAATGGAACTACTGCTGCGCCCAAACTGAGACGCAGTCTCCTAACTACAGATTGCGTTTAATACACTTTAATTACTTGCATAGAACGTACCTCATGCCATCACAACTTCACTAAATAGGACTAGTAGCCGACTCGCACTGTTTGCGCTGTCAAGGGCCGTGGGCCACCTTCTTACATTTATCATGGACCTGCCCTGGAGTGGCGAGTTTCCGTACTACGGTCTGTAACACGGTGAGTGCCATAATTGAGGCCCCATTCCCACCAGATCCTATTGTGTGCCTCCTGTGCTTTGTGAAAGATGTCTCGGACGGGTACCGGCGCCTCACTGCGATGCTGCTGCTGGCTAGGCATAGCGTAGCGATACACTAAGGGAGATGGTCGATCCCGACCAAACAGGCCTGGATTGCAGACATTTCCTACTGCCAGGAGCAACTGACAGCATACTGGGACCTGATGCCCCTAACAAAACGCCCCAAGGACATTTGGAAACCCTCTGTGACTTACCTTTGACAGACGGGCACGGACAGAACAAATACATAAAACCCTGACACACCTCCTGCAAAGCTGTTTGCTATGCTGGCCCATAGTTTTTTAGGACATTCCTGCCAGAGATGGTGACTGGCTCTGAGCCGCGGCACGGAATAGACGCTGAAAGAAATGCTAGTTTATTATTGTCGCTTCATGTATTTTCTGAAATGTCATGTACGTTGCACACTACATCATATGCCAATGAAAGTGGGACAATGAGAAACTCCAACATGAATGGCATTGTTGGGGGAATTGTTACTTGTTATGTAATCTAACCTCGAAACTCAATAAATAAAATTAAAAAAAATACTTTCTCTGTAAATCATATCCCCAGATAATCATAGAACTTTACAGACTTAATATGATTGTCATTTATCAGTGGCTTTCTCTTCAGTCCCGGGGACAATCCTGATGCCATTACCTTAGACTTGCAACAATTAATGGTGAGGGCCTTCTTATTACAATAGTCGGCAAAACTATTCACCAATCTATGCATTGCATTCTTCATTTGAGCCAGTAAAACCCATCATCTGCGAAAAGGAGAATCGGAACCTTCCAGCCAGCTATTATGGTGAGACATCAGTAGGATTCTCCAAAAGATGGCTGGCCACATCATTTAAGAAAAGGCTAAAGAGTAGAGGCGCTAGCACACATCTCTGCCATACACCTTTTTCTACAGAGAATGTTTCACTACATTCACCTGCTGGTCCATACCTAACCTGGGACTTGTTGCCGGTGTGAAGAGCCATTTTTACTCATAAAACAGAGCCCTCTACCTCCTGCATAGCCAGCGACTGCCATAAACTTGTACAATCAACAGGGTTAAATGCTGACTTCAGATCAATGAGTGTTAGATACAGTAATGCTTTTTTTATCACAATATATTGATAGCACATAATGTACAACCGAATAGATTGACTATTCCTACCTTGACCTGAAGTCAGCCTGCACCTCAGTTAAGTATATTTTTTTTGTGCACCCAGTCTTGGAGTTAATTTAATACAATTTTGCCAAGAATTTTACCTGCTCCCCCTAAAATGGAAATAGACCGGGAGTTTGAAGGACTGTCCACTTTCCTATAAATGGGTACAAGGACCAATGATCGCCAGGAATGGGGAACATTATTGCTAGCTGTGGATGCATTAAATATCTTCGTTAGCACTCTGACCCACAGCTACAGATCTTCCTGGAATAGGACACAGGGCACTACGTTCGGCCTGGTGCTTCAAGTTTTTTCATACTGACCAGTGCCCTATCCACTTCTGGTGTTAAAATGCCCATCAACGGATAGATTGTACACTGTTTCTCATTCAATGAGGGTAAGCAACTTGCGCTAGGGCAGTCACACCTATACAAGTCACTAAAATGGTTAACCCACTCCCTTGGGCCTATATGACATTCTTGCTTATTTGCCATACCCCTGTCTACATGGGTAACATCCTCTCAAAACCTTTTTAGTGCTCTTTGTATATGTCACTTTGAGTCCTACCCACAGAGCATGGTGTACTGCTTGCTTCTTAGTATAAAGACAATACTTTCAATGCGCTATTTTAAGCACTTTTTGCATGTGTATTTGTGTCTGTCCCACGCTTGTTCCTATAATCATTTCACCTTCTTGTTCAACAGTTACTTATTCCCTGCTGCCCGACTCATTTTAAAATTAAAATGGGGCAAGTGGAAACAGTTTCTGCTCGTCTTCATCAAATCCAATGATTTTATTTCTCCCACTGGTTGATGTGATCCCAGACTCAGTCATGCTCACTTGGGCGAATAAATGCCTTAATGAGTATATTGGGGGGTTCTTAAGTGATTGTTCCTTCTTTTTTATTTTGCAGAATTTCCCTTTTCCTTTTTTCCTGTTAGCAGCTGCATCCCCACCAGCATTACCGTATCCTCACATTCAATTAGAGGCATTTTTTAGGTCGAGCCTGAGTTAGCGTGCATGCGTTGCTCTGTGAGACTTGTTGTAGTGGAGTATGGAATGGAAGCCCTGCCCACTCTCCACCCATATTTTTCATTGGCTTGTGTCTTTGTCCTTCGTAAATGCTAGGCTTCTGATTCCTTAATAGGCTTGTTCGTCCCTCCTTAGTACCGCCTTGTCTTCATCTGTAACCTCCCATGGCGAGTGGCCACTTTACTTCAGTTGTTACATGGTACGTGTTCTTAAGTCTGTGGGCACTACTTTCTTTAATGAGTTTTTACATGGGCGTAGAATCACCAAAGGCGACCGCCACCTGCAGCCCCCTCCCGCCGCGCTTTCATTGGAGTGAATTTTCAACGTTTAGACATCATACGGCCGCCTTCAAGCGGTGGCAGTGTAAGAAAAAATAGTTTTTTTCTTTTTACAATGCGCTTTATCTTTAATATGGTGCATTTGCGTCTTTCTTATGAACCTGGCACTCAAACATTGTTTTTTTTATTTAAATGAGCTACACGGCGCACAACCAACAATGGCGCCTGCTGCCCGCAGCCCCCTCCCGCCCCCGGGCACCACGCTTTAGGTTCTAGCATGGCGCCTGCTTTCACATTAACATGGGCTGGCCGGCGCTAGTCCGCAGAGGTGGTGCATTCAGGTGAATCAGGGGTCAAAGTGAAGTGCTGGGTGCCACGCGCTGAGGTTGCCATGGACTTTAGCTTGGCGCCACGAGCGCCCTGAGGTTTTTCTGGTACATAGGTCTGGTGTGCGTGCGCGCCTAGTCTCCCATGCTCAAAGGTGGACAGGTCGGGCAAGGCCGCGGAGGTGAACATAAGAGGGTGACCGAGGAGGAGTGGGGCGGCGGGACCCTAAACTGCCGAAGCTGCAACAAGACAGGTGAGAGTGTTATTTCTCGTGACCCATACTTGAGCCAGATCTTTAGACATTTACGGTTCGTGACACAAGCCTCTTTGGGCCCTGTGGTGGAGGTGACCTCGCACCTCCGACACAGTTTGGCACAGGGCCTGTATAGGCATTGACCTGGTTGCGTTAATTGCACCTATTACACTTGACAGTGGGCTTTCTATTGTTTTGTTTTACACAGCTGCCTTCTGGACAATCAATATGTGCAGGTATTTTCAAATTTGTGATCCCTCCTTTTGGCAAATTTCACAGAGCAACACCATGACCCCACCTTGTGTGCAGCATCCCTGGCAGTAGCCTTCTTGCACACGGTCTCATTCTCTGTCTCTGTCTCTCCTTTTCTTTTTCTTTTTTGGGGAGTTTTATATAGCGTGAACTAGAACCGAAGGTATCAGAGCACTTTACATGAGCACCAGTTGCGTTACAGATGGATACATTAATTTTGTTAGACACAGGGAGATTAAGTGATTCGCCTAGAATCACAGGATGTTGAACGTCCCTGCCGAGGCTCGAACCAAATCATTCATTTTGTATAAGGCCCGTACTTTAAGTGAAGTGTTTATTGCCTCATTAACTTTGACATGACAGTGTCCCTTAACTGGAATTGTCATAATTTTTGGTAAAAACTTCAAATACTGTTCTTGAGACATTTAGACCTTTAGGAGGTTCAAATGCCACAATACAAACTCGCACTGTGCAGCTCCATTGGATAGTGCCAGGCTCCTGCTGTATAATTGGGACTTTGGATCCTAATTGGGGATTTATGTATAGCGTGTGTCATATGTTGGCGGTGCCGCTCTGAGGACACGAGTTGCATGTGCAGTTTTGGACCACCTTTGTGTGGCGCTTTGTCTACCCTCTGTGACATTGGTAGTGAGGTTACAGTGACCAATATTGCTTAATGCCTAAGTGTTGAAATGGGCAGATTTATTCAGGATCGCTGATTTGCTTATGGATTTCTAAATTGGGTATTTTATGTGGCTCTGGATGTCCAAAGCTGGTAGAATGTTATTGGGAGGTTGCTGACTTTCATTTTTATATGTCATTTAAAATCATAGCTTCCGATTGGCTAAAGGTTGGTGCATGTCCCACCTTTTTAGGTCGAGCATCAGCGCGCATGCGCTGTCTGCAAGACCTGATGTAATCACTCATGCTGAGTGTAATCCCGCCTGCTGCTTGCCATTCATTTACTCCTGCGTCGCTTCTATTTCCTGTCTTCTTACTGGTTAGTGCTCCTGATAGATCACCTTCCGTTTTTAGGGCAGGAGCACCGGCCAATTACTGTTTCCTTACACTCTAGGTCTTTATGTATGCTTGGGGGGACTCATTTATTAGCATGGCGCCCGCTTAAGTTGCAGGCATGCACAAGCCACACACAGACGTTTTCTATACACGGGCGCCAACTAGTTATTGATTCCCATGGTGCCCGCTTCAGTCGCACGCACATAACTTTTCTATACACGGGCACCAACTACTTATTGATTCCCATGGTGCCGGCTTCGGTCGCAACCACGCACATTCGTTTTATGTGCACGGGTGCCGTGCTTTCTTTCAGCACGGCACCCGCTTTTAGTTTAAAACACCACCAGTATGCCTATCTTCCAGCACGCTGGTTGTGTGTTTTTGGGTAATAAACTATTCCTTCATTATGGCATCCCGAAATTCCCAAGGTACCATAGTTTGGGCAGTCAGAGGGGAGAAGCTTCGGCCCTACCGCAGGAAGTGCTTACAGTATGGCGCCGGATCTTTAGCTATCTACCTTAATAAAGCAGCAGCAGTGCGGACGATCCACTTCCTGCCACTGCACGTCTTCCGTGGCGTCCCCGTACTTTACTCTCAACATGCAGCCTACAGCAGCAGCGCTGGCCTCCCGCCGCAGTTCAGCATAGCAAGACTCCAACAGATCAAAGTGTACATTTATAATGATTGTCTTTAATGTCTGTTTTAAAAATGACACGCAATATTTGTTTTGCAATGGGTCTCCACCTTTCACTCTTGCATGTCTTTCGGGGAACCAAAATGTTTTAAAGAGAAACATAACCCTGCACTGTGCTAGCCATTGCCATCTCCTGCAGGAGGGAAGTGAATGGCACATGTAATGGCGCGCGCTGTTAGGGAAGGGCCTCTGCCATCCCCAAGAGCCCATATGTTCATGGAATAAAAGCAGCCAGAGCTGAAGAAGAGCTGACCGAAGTAAGTTCTTGTGCTAGTGCTGTGTGTTCTGTGTGTGCATGTGTTTCTTTTAGAGTGAATGTTTATGGCGTGTATGGGTCTTTTCTGTACATGGGGAAGGTGTGTGTATTTCTGATCAGACTGTGTGTATTCTGTTTTTGAGGGCAACAGGCATTTATGGTGGTTTGCCGTCACAGTGTGTATGTTTGTGCTTAGCATGTCAGACTTGTTCTATATGTGTATGTCTGTGTATGCATTCTCTTTTGTTGTGTGCATGTGTGGGAGTTATATTTATGTAAAATCTCATTAAAAAATGGTGTGCTTGTTTATACCTGTGATGCGTTTCTGGTTCTGCTTTGTTTAAAACATTTGCTTGTGGGTACTTTGCATGTTATCTAAGCTGTGTACTGACTGTTTTTGAAGCATTAGCTATTATATATTTGTTTTATTTTTTGGCATCATGACCCTCAGCTACAGTGTCAGATCCCTTCACATGAATAGAAAGACATGTATAAACACAAACCCATGGATATACTCAAAAAGAAGGAGCAGAAGTTTTGCTTTTTCTGCCAAGGTATAATGAATGGTAGTTGCAAGCTGTTCCTTCTACTTTTAGCTACAGATTTGTTTATCAAATGTACTGTAATAGTATTGTTATGAAGCTATTTGCATGCTTTGTCCTTTCACGGTTTTTAGTAAGGTTAGACAAGGACTCATTGACAATTCATTCCCTGAGTATACATAAAAGTCATGTTCACCTCACAGAGCATTTTGCTACTGAAGAAAGAATGTTTTTTGCTACCTAGCTCAAAATGCAAAATGAACACATTTTTTACTGAAATTCCTACTTTCCTAAATTGTTCTCTGACAAATACAATATTTTGACTTCTAGTTGCTGCTGTTTTTCTTGTACCTCATTCTTCCTATACCTTATGTACAAAATAACCTTGCATACACCATAGACACTTTTATGTCGTTAACCTTTCCCATGAGTGTGTTTGTCTATGGCATTGTTTTGGTATTTATGGATCGCGTTCCTTACTCCTTCCAAAGCAGAACACACAATTTTAGTGGTACAGTCTACTGATGGACTCTATGAAAATGCCACACTACTTCATACCTTACTTCTCTAAAGCCTTTTTAAACTGAAAAGAGTTCGGTGCACTATACTTAGCTGTAGCACTGAGTTTACTTTGTCCATCTGTCTTGTGCATTATCTCTTTCTCACTAGGATTATGAAGTATTCTCATGGACACGGGTAGGTTCAGGAAGTAGAGGTTTATTAAGGAAAGACAGCTTGAACACCCACAACCGACAGAGACCATACAATCACTGGTCAACCGTCAGTGTAGAACCCCCCCAAGCAAAGAACACTCGTACCATTCCTATGCAGTGTTACAACATAGGAATACCACACACCTCCCCCCCATGAAAACAAACAATAACAAAAAAAACTATAAATAATAAATATACAAACATATGCATGAAACAATAAAATACAAGCATGAGAATGAAATGATGTATGAGTACAACATAGTTAAATGCAAACAAAATCTTTCATTTTAACAGGAACATGCTTGATGCGAGAACTTTTCCTCAGCCCAATTACTTGATTATCTGCCTCTGCAATGTTGTCACACAGTTCAGGATTATCACGATGTACAGTAATAGGAGTCAAAGTGTTACCCACCTCAAGGTTACTGGCACCAAAATTAGAAACATTCAACCCAGGGTTAAAGTCCACCTGTGTGTCTAAATAACTTGGGAAACTATCCTCCCTCTCCAAAATTTTAGGGGCAAAAGGTTGTGAAGCCATATGTGAATTCACGAATTTGCATAAAGAAATCCGTCTAAAATTCCAAATCTTCCCCCATCAACTCTCACAGCTTTACTAAAAACTTCCACCACCTTAACAGGATCAGACCATTTAGACCATCTCCTGTTGGAAGAACCACCAAACTTCACACAAACAAAATCACCCACTTTAATTTTTGACTCTGAGAACTGGTTCTGAGAAGAATTATTCCTCATTTTTTCCTGGTATATCTGGACACGCTCCCTAACCTGAGAAAAGTCCAAGGCAGAGTCATAAGAATTTTGCACTTTCAACCACCACTGCATAAGCTTAGAACCAGGTTTTCTACCGCGTAACATTTCAAATGGAGACAGACCAGTAACCGAATTGGGAGAAATGTGATATGATAACAGAGTAGCCCGTAAAGCTTTTTTCCACTCAATACCACTTTTAATGGCAAGCTGAATAGATTCTTTCACCACCCTGTTGAAACGTTCCACTTGACCATTAGCTTGTGGATTATAATTGGACACTCTTTTGTGCACAACACCACATCTTTCCAGAAATAAATCAAACTCCTTACTGATAAAACTGCGGACCATTGTCAGAAATAAATTCTGCTGGCAAACCTTCCCGACAAAAAATGTCATCCAAAAATTCAATTACCTGAGTTGAAGTAATTTTGTCCACAATCTTTAATTCAGGCCATTTAGAGAAATAATCTATTAGAACCAAAGCATAAGCATCCCTATTAGCAGGAAGACTTAACGGACCAATAATGTCGATCCCAAGTTTCCTCCAAGGTCCCTGCGCATACTCAATGGGAGTTACCTCCCCAGACAATGGTTTAACCGATTTGTCACTTTTTGAACAAGGAAGACACTGTCTAATCCACCTATCAACCATTCCATCAACACAAGGCCACCAATAAAATTCCCTTATCCGTCTCTTAGTGTTAGACATGCCCATGTGGCCTTCATGAGCCATTACCAAAATTCTCTCCCTGAGCTTACTTGGGGGAACAATTTTATCACCTCTAGTAATGATACCTTGTGAAAACATAAGTTCATCCTTAACTTTAAAAAATGCACCCAACTCACCACTTAATTTCCTTTCCTCTGGCCAGCCTTTTTGCAAAAACTTCACCACATCACTCAGATTACTATCCTCACACATGGCATCCTTCCATTCCTTCTCAGAAATCATTTCAAAAGAACATGCATCAATACCCCCGCTATTAACATCAGCCATGGTGTAAGCCACATCACGGTCTTCTTTTACATCATCGGAATCATGAGCACCAGCTAAAGGCAAACGCGACATGCAATCTGCATGCACATTTAAACGCCCTGGGACTTACTCAACAATACACTGATACTCTTGTAATTTGGCAGCCAATCTTGCTAACCGGGCTGTAAGAGTTCTTCCACCCCCTGCTGCCAACATATTGATTAAAGGCTTATGATCTGTCCTTATGCGAAATTTGGTACCCCACAAGAATTGTCGAAAATGTTGGACTGCCCAAGTACATGCTAATAGTTCTCTTTCAATGGTAGAATAATTGCATTCAGCCCCACGTAACATTCTAGAGGCATAAGATACCACATATTCATTGCCATAATCCTTTTGCATTAATACAGCGCCTAACCCCACACTGCTGGCATCAACCGCTACAATACATTCCTTACCAATAGAAAAAGGCCTAAAAAATGGTGCACTAACAATTTCCTTTTTTAAAGTGTCAAAAGCCACCTGTTGTTCCTTGTCCCAGTTAAACTTTACATTTTTTTTTAATAGTAACCTTAACGGGTGTACAATGGAAGAATAATCATGTACAAATTTACTGTAAAACTCCGTCAACCCTAAAAAGGAAGACAATTGTTCTTTATTTAATGGTGTAGGTGGTTCCAAAATGCTTTTAACGTGATCAAATTTAGGTTTAATTCCCTCACAGGAAACTTCATGACCTAAATATTCCACTTTATTTTGTCTGAATTTGCATTTGGAGAATTTCAGAGTTAAACCTTTGTTTTGTACGCAGTTTAAGACATTATCCAAGTTCCTGTCATGTTCCTCAACGTCTTTGCCAAAGATCAAAATGTCATCCTGAAAAGCAATTGCACCATGGCATCCTTCTAAAACCTCCTTCATGAGTCTCTGGAAAACAGAAGCAGCACTGGCGAGGCCAAAAGGCATGCATAGAAATTGAAACATTCCTTCTGGTGTAACAAATGCTGTTAAACATTTTGATTCTTCATGTAAAACCACCTGGTGGTATGCACTGGCTAAATCCACTGTTGAAAAAACACAAGCATCCGAAAGTGTGGAAATTAACTCATGTATGTTGGGTAAAGGATGTCTATCAATCCATATCTCTTTGTTCAAGCTACGAAGATCAACACACAAACGAAGATCTCCGTTGCTTTTAAGAGATAAAACAACCGGAGAAACCCACGGAGACGATTCTATTGGTTCAATAATGTTTTTCTCAACCAAGTCTGCTAACATCTCTTTAAGTTTATCCCGGTACGCTAAAGGTACATTTCTTACTCTGTGTCTAACAGGAACCGCACCATCTTTGAGAATAATTTTATGCTTAAAATCAACATACTTCCCAGAGAGTTATCAAAAAGTTTCGGGAATTTATTTTTAATGCTCAAAGCTGGACTCTCATTGTTAGGAGCAACAACATACACAGATGGAGAGGCATTGGGGTCTAACTTGATTCCCAACTCTTGTTGGTGGGGCCAGCCTAATATAGACACTCCCTTTGTAGCCATGTATGCCTCTAGTTCTTCTGCCCATGAATTCTAGATCAGCCCACATAAAACCTTCGAGATCAATTTTATGACCTGAATAACCACCCGGTTGTATATCGGGTTGTAGTAACTCTCTTGTACTCCACAATTCATCAAAAACGCTCTTACCAATAATGGTATACCAAGCACAAGAATCAGCCATCATTAAAACGTTTTTACCATCAATTGACAGAGTACATGTGGGAAAACCTTTACAATTAACGCTACCTACACACGATATAGAGTTAAACTCAGCCGGAAGTACTTCTTCATGTATCATAAAATTGACTTTCTGAGGTGACTTACAAACTTTACCAAAATGACCTATCTTCTTACATTTAATACAAATTTTGTTCCACGCCGGGCACCCCTTATAGCTACCCACATGTTCAAAACTACCGCACCTGTAACATATTATTTGGGTCCTTTTCCCCACGAGTTTGCTGTCCTTACTAACATCCTTCTTGTGGGGAAAAGGAGGAAATTTCCTAGGAAATGGTTGCTCTTTTACTAAGGAAACTTCCGAACCGGTATCATTCATCTTAACAACATGTCCTCTAATTTCACTAACGAATTTCTCAAGTTGCTCAATACCTTTGGCAATATTTATTACAGCACATAAAGAAGATTCTGTACCCATCCATAATCTTTCTTGGATTTTCTTACTTTTAGTTTTCATCATAATCTGATCTCTCAACACCTGCTCATAACTAATGGTTTCAAAAGCACAAGATCCAGCCAAAGTGCGTAAAACAGACACATAATCTTCGATGGACTCATCTTCCTTTTGTGCCCGAGAGTAAAATTTGAATCTTTCCATGACTATGTTAATTTTTTCCCCAAACCTAGTGTTCATTTGTTTAATAGCAACTTCAAAGACATTCATATCACCAGAGATTTCAATAGGTGGGAGATTTGCAAACTCCTTTAGACCTGCACCCCCTAAACAATGTTTTAATAAGGCAAGTTTTCTCTTGGGAGAACATCCGTCCTCTTCTAGGACCTCAACGTAGGCTAAAAACATGGGATACCACAATTCCCACTCCATTTTTGGTTCACCAGCAACTGGCAAAAAATGTGGTGGTGCAGAAATGTTAGACATGACAATGAGTAAAACTGTGACTAAGTAACACTATATCAAAAGTCAGTATAATATAATAGACTAGAAATTGTTCCAACAGAAGAATTTCACATAGAGAGGTGTGTGAGTCACCGTTGATGAATATTAGACTCACTTGTAAGATGCGCGTTGTTGGTGCCAGGTGTGCGCGTCACCGAACACGCTGTGTTAGTTCCAAGTGTGCGCGTCACCGAACGCGCTGTAAGAAAATGCAGATAGAAGAGAACAATAAAGAAAAAAAAACGAGAAGAAAAAAAAACTGAAGGAAAATCCTCCAATATGGCCGCCTAGCGTATTACATCATGACGCTCCCACAGTGCACAGCGGCTCCCACAGTGCTCAGCGGGATAAAGGAAACGTCAGAAGAATGAAGAATACGCAGAAACAATGCTGGAATCTGAAGCCTGCGCTTGGAACTCCAATGCGCAAGAACCAGTATAACGTAAGAGGAGCTTGTAATTTTTTAAATGAAGTTTTTCCAAACGAATGAATCCATCAAATTTGGTCTCCGTAAAACAATTTACCACTTTGGTATGCTGAAAGTTGCAAATCGATACAGCCGCCGGTGCAATCAACACACTACTACACAATACACAGCCGCCGGTGCAATCAAAGCACATTAATAAACGCCCACAGTAATAAACGATTGGTAAATCCAGTGGTCAGCCACACTCTAGTGTAACAATACACAACACTGACGCTGGTGCAATCAAAGCACAAATAGATCAAACAGCCGCTGGTGCAATCACAACACGAGAGAATATTAAAAATAATGTACCTTAAAATATATTCACATGAGACGCGTGAATGCTGCCTTCCTCCAGTTCCCAGTCGTCGCCAAATCATGAAGTATTCTCATGGACTCGGGTAGGTTCAGGAAGTAGAGGTTTATTGAGGAAAGACAGCTTGAACACCTACAACAGACAGAGACCGTACAATCACTGGTCAACCGTCAGTGTAGAACCCCCCAAGCAAAGAACACTCGTACCATTCCTATGCAGTGTTCCAACATAGGAATACCACAGATTATTAAGAGCCTGGCAAATCATGGGCAGACTCCGAAACAATTTTTGTAGGAATACAGATTTAAACTTTCAAACATAAGTGAAAACGACATTAACCATTGTAAAGATCACAAGTGAAGCTAAGAAAATCACGGATACTTTTGACTTCCTTTGTCACTATTAATGCCTTGGAAGTAAAGCAGGTTAATGGGAAAGAAGAATGGTGACTAACAGTTTGGACAGATAAAAAAAACGGCTCATTGTCAAAGACTCATTACGGATGACATTAGCTTTATGCATTGCCTCCATAATTTTGTCCTCTTCTGACCCATCATTAAAGGAGCAATGAATAAACTCCATGACCACCTGTAGTGCTAAGGGAATAAAGGCCGCGTTCAGAGGAAGAAGGTAAGGGGACATCCGCAGTGAATTGATGGATGCCCTGTCCACTCTTTCTGTGTTTCCCCACCTCTTTTACAGGGAGAAGACAAAGGGTTTGCCGACATTGATGCCATCACCGGGGAAACCCTCACAGTAAACCAGACACTGACAGTGTTGGGATTACGTAATTAAAAACAGCTTCTCTGTCGCCTTTCCCAGTGGCGCACAGCTAAATAAATAAATAAAAAGGTTGTCGTACTAAATAGAAAGCGCGGCACACTAAGACATAAAAGTTATGTGCGCAACTAAATACATGAATAAAAGAGGGAGTTTTTATGTTATGCCTAGCAGCGCTGGTCTACGACGTGTCCAGTGTATGGGCATTTGTCTCTGGTCACAGTAGTAATTCCTCATTCTTAGTCCTCTAGACAGTGCTGCTAGCTGCTTCCCTGGTCCCATTAATAATTCATCATTCTTAATCCTCAAGGCAGTGCTGCTAGCTGCTTCTCTCGTCCCAGTGGTAATTCCTCATTCTAAGTCTCTAGACACTGCTGCTGGCTGCTACTCTGGTCCCGACCGTAATTCCTCATTGTAAGTCCTCTAAACAGTACTGGCGCTTTGTCTCTGGTCACAGTGGTAATTCTTCATTCTTAGTCCTCTAGGCAGTGCTGCTTCATGCTTCTTTGGTCCCATTGGTAATTTCTGATTGCTAGTCCTCTGTCCCAGTGGTAATTCCTCATTGGCTGTCCTCTAAACAGTGCTGCAGCTGCTTGGTCCCTGTGGCACTTCTTCGTTTTTAATCCTCTACACAGTGCTGCAGCTGCGTCTCTGTTCACATATCCACTACACTCCAAACTAAAATACATAGGTAAAACACATCGTCATTTACAACACCATTGTTATATTCCATTGAGGTACCCAACTATAGGCTCAGGTAACATCCTAACCCTTCACCTATATTCTTCCCTACATTACATACATAACGGTTCTTAGGGACTGACCTTTTACCTAGATACGACACTGCACACAGAACGCGGGATTTTCCCTGGTAAAGGCCTCATACATTATGCATGAGGATTCTCGGAAACTCAGCAGGACGACCATCTCCTGTATAATAACTATGTATAAAGTTCATTCCCGACGTCATCCTAAGTCCAATAAGTGGCACAGCAAGGTAGAACCCCCGGGGAGGCCTTTGGGTATATAAACATCACATATTGCTGAGATAGTCAGAGGAGTTCAGGACTTCCCTGCCGACACACTGACGCGAGACGCTGAGGCTCCTGCATGCAGATACTCCAGCTCGCAGTGGTCTAAACATCCCTTGCGGGGTGTCCAACTCGAGACCAAGACGGGGTCCCACAGTCTCTCACTTCAGGTAATGGGGTTGACTTTATCCTAGAGGGATTCTTGGCTCAACACCTATATACATGCTAGGTACACTTAGGTACGTCTAGTTAGGGTGGCATCGTAGGAGTACGCATTTTATTGTCATGTATTTTATATACTTGCCTGTATTCATGGTTATAGCAAAATGGTAGAAATCTACCGTCCTTTTACTTTCTTAGTGCTTCTAATCATGTATATCTGTTACTGTCTAGTGGTTGTTTCAGCACACCTATTTTACACTAGAATAACAACTGTTCAATAAATGCTTAATGAAAAACGTCCATACCGTTTATTCTGTGTATCTCTCTGAGACTAAGTGAGCACGAGTGACTGAGTGAAAAGTATTACGCTGTTTCCACGGTCCTGAGGGACCAGGGTTGTCATGTTCGATAGTTGCCAAGAACTATTCTCTCCTTGGTAAGAGGAGTTTCTAGTGGCACTGTGAGCTAGCTGGTATACAGGCCAACATACCCAGTGGGGGTGTCTAGAATCAGTCTTACACCAATTCTACAGTGTAAGTTGTCTAAACGCGCAGATCCTATATAGGTTTATAGGAACTACACGACGCCATTAGCTCTAACTCTAAAAAATGCGAGACCTATTGCATTGCAAATGCTTGTTTAAAAAGTTGACTCCCCTGGAGTATTGCCTCGGGAACGAGCAGCAACGCGCAAGCAATCCCTGCCTTTCCATTTCCAGCGCAGTGCATGTCTTCGGCATTGCTGTCTTGTAGCATGCACTTTACAGTGCCCCTGGGGCACAAGCAGGGACCGACTACAGTGCTCCTGTATTAGCACGCAGTGTACAGTCCCCCCACCCCCCAGGGCACAAGCAGACATCCACTCCGGCGTGCCTTTCTTGTTGCGAGTGAGGGGGGTTCTGTCACAGGGCGCAAGGAGCAGAACTGCCCGGTGTTAAAAGTCACTAAATCATCCACTCTGGTAGGTTTTGTCCTGCCTCGGTGAAGGCTGTCAGCTTGTACTGTGTGTGCTGCCCCTGAGCACAGCAGAGATATCCATGCCAGATGTACATTGGGGCAGGAAAGGTAGCATATCGCTTTTGCATGTGTGAGAACAAGCCACAAGTATCTTAAGTGTCTTTCTTTATTCGGGTGATAACGGTGTCAGCGTAGCAGATTAAGGCCCCATAAGGAACACGTCAGCTCCCTTCAGAACTACCCACCTTTGACTTGTAAACATCCCTAAGGAGATAGCTTCAGGATAGCATCACTGTGATAGAGGCAGAGGTGATAGAGCCAGAGTACACCAAGCCACACGTTACTCATCTCCCCATCACTGTAACAGCACAGAGCACCACCACCATGAAGGGCTCAGAGCTTGTTGCACAGCAGATTACCCTGTCTTCTGCTTCTTGACAGCCAAGCAAACAATGACTTTCAGGGAAAGGTAAGCCGAGGTTCTGGGTCGGCTCCAGGAGCACTGACTCGAGCTGACAGCGTCTGTGGCATGTAAACTGTGCCACAAACGATATGAAAAAGATCAAAACTCTTTAAACTTAAAAAATCTGTATTTTTGAGCACACTGAAGTATTTCACTTTAGAGCATTAGCATGTTTCACTGCGTTGAGTGGCATTTATTGGAAGTGATAGTGTGGGAAGTTGGCCTGGTATATGCTGTTCACTAATTAGAGTGAGCTAAAGAATGATGATGGATTAAACCCAGATCAGTTGACTGGGGGTGAGTGTTTGATTGGCTCAAACGTTCCGTCCATCATCCCCTTTTGTATCGCTTTGTTCGCCCTAAGTTGGCGGGGGTATGCCCAGACGTGGGTCCCTTGCTCACTTTGCCACTGGATTCAAGCAAGCCTGGCTGATGACGGCTGGAATGCCAGAAACCGGTCCTAGGATGCTTGTTTCCGGTCCAGGGAAGACATGGCTTGGCAGTTCGTGCTGGACTGTTCCCATGAGGCACAGGGTCAGACTGATTTGCATATGGCCATGTCTGAACTGGGGTGGTGGAGTGAGCTAAAGAATGATGATGGATTAAACCCAGATCAGTTGACTGGGGGTGAGTGTTTGATTGGCTCAAACGTTCCGTCCATCATCCCCTTTTGTATCGCTTTGTTCGCCCTAAGTTGGCGGGGGTATGCCCAGACGTGGGTCCCTTGCTCACTTTGCCACTGGATTCAAGCAAGCCTGGCTGATGACGGCTGGAATGCCAGAAACCGGTCCTAGGATGCTTGTTTCCGGTCCAGGGAAGACATGGCTTGGCAGTTCGTGCTGGACTGTTCCCATGAGGCACAGGGTCAGACTGATTTGCATATGGCCATGTCTGAACTGGGGTGGTGGAGTGAGCTAAAGAATGATGATGGATTAAACCCAGATCAGTTGACTGGGGGTGAGTGTTTGATTGGCTCAAACGTTCCGTCCATCATCCCCTTTTGTATCGCTTTGTTCGCCCTAAGTTGGCGGGGGTATGCCCAGACGTGGGTCCCTTGCTCACTTTGCCACTGGATTCAAGCAAGCCTGGCTGATGACGGCTGGAATGCCAGAAACCGGTCCTAGGATGCTTGTTTCCGGTCCAGGGAAGACATGGCTTGGCAGTTCGTGCTGGACTGTTCCCATGAGGCACAGGGTCAGACTGATTTGCATATGGCCATGTCTGAACTGGGGTGGTGGAGTGAGCTAAAGAATGATGATGGATTAAACCCAGATCAGTTGACTGGGGGTGAGTGTTTGATTGGCTCAAACGTTCCGTCCATCATCCCCTTTTGTATCGCTTTGTTCGCCCTAAGTTGGCGGGGGTATGCCCAGACGTGGGTCCCTTGCTCACTTTGCCACTGGATTCAAGCAAGCCTGGCTGATGACGGCTGGAATGCCAGAAACCGGTCCTAGGATGCTTGTTTCCGGTCCAGGGAAGACATGGCTTGGCAGTTCGTGCTGGACTGTTCCCATGAGGCACAGGGTCAGACTGATTTGCATATGGCCATGTCTGAACTGGGGTGGTGGAGTGAGCTAAAGAATGATGATGGATTAAACCCAGATCAGTTGACTGGGGGTGAGTGTTTGATTGGCTCAAACGTTCCGTCCATCATCCCCTTTTGTATCGCTTTGTTCGCCCTAAGTTGGCGGGGGTATGCCCAGACGTGGGTCCCTTGCTCACTTTGCCACTGGATTCAAGCAAGCCTGGCTGATGACGGCTGGAATGCCAGAAACCGGTCCTAGGATGCTTGTTTCCGGTCCAGGGAAGACATGGCTTGGCAGTTCGTGCTGGACTGTTCCCATGAGGCACAGGGTCAGACTGATTTGCATATGGCCATGTCTGAACTGGGGTGGTGGAGTGAGCTAAAGAATGATGATGGATTAAACCCAGATCAGTTGACTGGGGGTGAGTGTTTGATTGGCTCAAACGTTCCGTCCATCATCCCCTTTTGTATCACTAATTAAAGTGGACACCGTGCACCAGGGCAAATCGACTCTTATGGTAGATAGGTTTAAGACAACCTTTTAAAGAAAGCTATCCTAGTGGTAGCTGTGGAGAGCAGCCTTCAGGCTAAGTCTTGAAGGAATGTAAAGCAGCTTGTTTTACCATATAATCTCTTGAATCACCAAATGAAAAGACACCACACAGGTATATATATCAAATATATATGTATTTATTTCTAAATAACTCTCTACTAATCTCTTTATGAGATTAGAAGACAAACATATGCACAAATCAACGTTTCACAATAAGTTAAGCACAAAATATGGCTGGGGCCCTAGGGGCGTACCAGACCATATACTAAAAAAGGGACGTAGCAACAACGACTTGCAGGGAGACAAGGCCTAGCGCCTTCAGAAGTGCTGGGGCCTCACGAAACCACCCAAGGCAGGTAAGTAAAGGACCCACGGGGGACGCGTGCAGTGTGGATACACAGGCGCGGATCGCCGTTAACTTCAATGGGGCAAGTCGCGGTTGGAAATTAAGAGTTCTAGGAGACTTCGGGAGAACCTACAAGCAAGTCACTTACAGGGTAAGTAGTTCTAGAGCCCACACCCACAGGAGCACCGTAGTGCTGGAGTTACCTCACCCAGGGAAGCCAGGTGCATAGGTGTCCTTTGGTGTCGGGTCGCGGCGTCGTTTTCAATGGCGAACAAAGAAGACTTGCTGCTTGCGGGAGCTGAAGAAGTGTCCGGTGGAATCCAAGCCTGGATTCTGAAGAAGGATGACCTGAAAGCAGAGGGGACAGTGTTCAAAGTCACTTGGCAGTGACTCGGGGCAAGGAAGATGGATGCCCACCGTCGTCGGTTGATTCAGGTCGGTTGTGGGTGCCTTGACTCTTCAGCCACGAGGTCCAGGAGGCGTCGACGATGACCAGGAGCTGGATTCTGTGTGTCCCACAAAGTCTGCAGCTTACTGCGGTGTCGGCAACTCGATTGGAGCCAACAAGCCTTGGCAACAGCAAGTCTTGGGGAGATGAAGAAAAGTCGATGGCACAGACCAGCAAGGTCTGAGGGACTCACCCAGCAAAGGTAAGTCAGGGCAGGCCTGGAGCAACCAGGGGAGCCCGTTGGTTTCTTTAAGAAGTCTTCTGGGGACCCACGAGCCAGCTGGCAAGGGATCGCGAAGACACCTCGGGCGGAATCATTCAACAGGGGCCCACGGTCACTCGGGATGGTGTAGGCCTCTGATCTTCGGAGGGATTCCTGCTAGAGGTCGGGACCACACGTGGTCTAAAGCACAAGTTCGTGGAACGTTGTGAAGGGGTTGCACTCGACAATAGTGCAGGGTACCCAGGGGTCGCGGTTCCTCGTCACTCGTGGGGTCCACTTGCCTCAGCTTCGCTGGGGACTCACGATGGGCTTGGGGAAGTCAGGAAATCCACTTCTTGGGCTGCAGGGACTTCGGACTCCGGCGGGAGCAGCGTAGTTTGCGACCGTCATTGTCGTTTTTGGTGCCTGCCAAGCAGGGGAGTCACTCCTTGACTCCAAGGGAGATTCTTCTGTCTTCCAAAGGTAGTGGAACGTCGAAGGGCCAGGATTCTTCTGTAGAGCGTCATCCAGGGGTTATCTAACTAGCAAGTTCAAGGGTTCCCCTTCTTATACTGAAAAGAGGGGATGGACTAGCTCTATGACCCCACCTATGGGAGGGTCAAGGGAGGGGGTGGCTACACCCACTTCCCTTTGTCCAGTTTCGCGCCAGAGCAGGGGCAGGTAGCCCCTGAGCCGGTTTGAACTGGCATATGCACAGAGGAGCCTTCTTCTCCCCCAGTGCAGGACTTCAAAGCACTCTAAGAGTGCACCCACCCAGCCCCAATACACTAAACCCTGTCTGGGAGGTGGTTACACCTCCCTGTGACAGGATGCCTATTGTTGGGCTTCCTCCACTGCGAGTTTCGGTCATCAGCAGGAGGGCAGCCCAGTGTCTGTGACTGGTGGCATCCATTTTGTGATGCCAGGGCTCTTTAGGATTCTACCGCGTTTCCACAGCAGGTACATGTCTTATCCCTCTAGAAGGGTGGAATGCTACCCCCGCCACCAAGATTGGCGGGGGGTAGTATTCCAAGATGTTTGACACCAAACACGACATGTTTTGATGCAGCCATTCCAAAGTTAGCATTTACCGCGAGGATATAATGCACTTAATAGTATATGGTTTAACCGCATCCACAAACAGCACCAGAGAATAGACTCTGAGAGCTGCAGAGGGGCCCTGCTCAGGCAGAGGCACCCCCTCACATAGAAGCCAAGCACCCTGCCCTCAGGATTGATAGGGCCTGCCTTAGGGGTGACTGATAGGTTTATATGTGTGTGCAGGAGAGATATAGGAAACCTATATCTCAGTGAGGGGTGCTAGCACCACCTCACCCAGTCTGCAGTAGCAGGCCTGTGGTGTCAGATTTAGACTGCTTCCCAGGGGTGGCATAATACATGCTGCAGCCCCTGGTAGGCCTGTGAAGTACCTATGCCCTTGGTACCTAAGGTACCATATACTAGGGACTCATAAGGCACCACAGTATCCAATCACTAGTGCACCTAGAGTGCACTCCATGTCGTTTAGAGAGAGCAGATAGACTGGGGCCCTGAATAGCAGGGTCCCAGTCCAACTAAGTCATAAACCAGCAAAACACCAGGAAAAAAGTGGGGGCAACCATATAGTCAGATTCCACCTTCCTACATAACCCCCCCAAACGAAAGGAGATAAGGCTAACCTTGACCAGTTGAGCCTTTATTGATTAAGTGGTCATATAAGGAAGCACCTGCACTAGCATGGTTGCCCCCTGTCTTATGGTCCACTAAGCAATCCCTCACCCTAAGGGTATGAGAGGGTCTCCACCATGGGGAATCACTACCTCTGGTGTGCTTTGGTAAAGTACAAGGCTGGTGGGGTGTCTGAGTAGGGAAGTGAGGCCCTAGGAAGGTTGGCCTCAGCTTCCTCAGATCACTGGTCACCATGTATGCCTGTCTTTCCATGACTGAGTTGCACTTTGCTCTAAGGGTCAACCTTTGACTGCCTACAGCTGGGGGTTGGGTCCCTTTGGTTGGAACACTGGAGGGACATGGCATGTTTGGAACCTTTTGGTCCCAGGTTTGCCCTTGCCTAACAGAGTCCTTCTGGGGGAGGTCCCTACATAAAGGTATGGGGGATCCCTCAGTGGGTTGAGGATTTTTCACCTGGCTAGGGCTACTAGACTGGGTGCCCCTAATCTGCTGATGGGGGGTTCCTCTGGACAGGGGGCCCTGGGGGTCCACTGACCTCCCTGACCTCTGCAGCCCTGGGCTGACTGAGGAAGGGTAGAGAGGGGCAGTTTACCTGCTCCAGACTGGGTACCACCTTGGAAGGGTCCTCTGCCATCAGGGGTGGGGCCAGGCCAGGCCTGACTACCTCTGTGGCAGTTCCTTCACTAGGGGTAGGGTCAGTTCCCTGAGGAGGCTGACCCTTACCTACTGTCTGGAGGGAAGAAGACTTTTCTTCAACCCTTGTGCTCTCTTCTGGGGGAGAGTGGGCCATTCTTCCAGGCTCCATCTCTCCAAAATCTTGGGCTGGGGCTGTGGCCATCACAGCCCCACTAACCTTTACAGGGACACCCAACATCCTCAGATGGGTTTGGTGTTCAATTTCAGCCCAGGCTGAAATTTCCAGATCATTGCCCATCAGGCAATCTACAGGTAAGGTTGGGGACACTGCCACTCTTTTTGGGCCTGTGACCCCCTCCCAGCTGAGATTGACTATGGCCATGGGGTGCTCTGTTCTGACACCATCAATGTTGGTCACCTGGTATTTAAACTCAGGTAAAAGCTGGTGAGGGGGGACTAGTTTCCCTGCCACCATGGTGACACTAGCCCCTGTGTCCCTAAATGCCACAGCTTTCTGACCATTAATTATTGGCTCCAGTCTGTACCTGCCCAATGCTGTGGGACCCACGGTAAAGGTGGCAAATCCTATACCACCATCAGAATCTGAGGAGTCTGTTGAGGGGGTCCTGTCTGAACTAGGGCCCACCTCTGTTCCTCTTGCAAAAGCACCTAACTTTTTGGGTGCACTACTCCCAACTGGAGGATTACTACTGGTAGTACCAGGAGGGGTGGTAGTAGTTGTTGGAGGAACATTTTCTTTATTGCCAATCCTGGGACAACTGGGATCAGATTTCCAGTGCCCAGGCTTTTTACAGACATGGCAATAGGGTTTCTTTTCAGGAGAGGAAGGAGTTTGGGACCCACCCCCAGAAGAGGACTTTTGGGGCCCTGTAGTGGACTTATCCTTAGATTTATCCCCACCTTTCTCTTGGGACTTGGTAGAATCTTTCTTGTGGTCACCACCCTGATTCTTAGGCCTTACTCTGGTTCTGACCCATTTGTCTGCCTTCTTTCCCAATTCTTGGGGAGAGGTCAGATCAGAGTCCACCAGGTACTGGTGTAAAAGCTGGTTTTGACAATTATTAAGGATCTGTTCTCTCATCATTAGATTATAAAATCCTTTGAAATCAGTAACCCTACTGCCAACCAGCTAACCCTCCAGAGCCTTGGATGCACAATCTACAAAGTCTGTCCAGTCCTGAGTCTGTGCCTTCTGGGTATCTCTGAACTTCAGCCTGTACTGCTCAGTGGTTAAGCCAAACCCATCTATCAGTGCACTCTTCAGGACCTCATAATCATCAGCATCCTCCTCTCTAACAGTGAGGAGCTTGTCTCTTCCTTTATCTGAAAAGGAGAGCCACAAGATTGCTGCCCACTGCTTTTGGGGGACCTGCTGTACTCTACAGGCCCTCTCCATAGCAGTTATCCACTTGTGGATATCATCCCCACTCTGGTAGGGAGGAACAACCTTGCTCAGGTTCCTATGGTCAGGGATATATTCTCTGCCTCTAGGGACACTGTTGCTGCCACCAGGGGTTCTAACCCCTCTTTTCTAGAAGCTCTCTGGATCTCCAGGGCTTCCCTATCCAGTGCCAACTGCTTGGTTCTGAGGGCCACTTTGGCTTCCTCATACTGGAGCAGTTTGCACCTTCTCTCAGAGGAGGTCTCTCTTAAGGAAAAGTATGAGCTCCTCTGCTGGACAAATTCTCTGCCAGAGTGATAAGAGTGGTCAGATTCCCTGGAAGGGGATCTGTGCCTCTCCTCCTCTCTGTCAGTTCTCTTAGGGAGAATTCCTCTGTCCTTTTCAGGCCCCTTGAAGCCTGGCCCTTCAATCACAGAGTCTTGGTCATTCTGATTTTCATCATCTGACCCAGATACTATGACTGACCCACCCACTGATTCAAACCCTTTAGCTCCTAGAGCCAATCTAAGGTCATCTGCTGTCAGCAGATCTATCAGGTGTAGTGTTGAGGGACTCTGTCCTAGCCTCAGGTGTCTGTCAACACACATGGCTCTCAAGTCATAGAAAGCCATGTCCTTATACTGAGGCTGAGTGGATCCACTGGGTCCACCCCTTAAGGACATTCTAGTGTTGTGCAGTGTGGTACTACCTACACTAGTTTGTGGCCTACTGATCCTAGCTTGAGCTGTGGAAAGGGTGTGCTATCCCTTGGCACACAGCTCTAAGTTCAGTAGAACTTATTGATACTAAGCTTGACTTTATATGTACCTTGAGTACCTATAATGGTTTTCAGTTAGTAATTCAAATAGAGATTTTCTGGTAAAACAATGGCAAGCTGGAATCCCACACGCTGCCCACCAATGTGAGAAGTTGGCCTGGTATATGCTGTTCACTAATTAAAGTGGACACCTTGCACCAGGGCAAATCGACTCTTATGGTAGATAGGTTTAAGACAACCTTTTAAAGAAAGCTATCCTAGTGGTAGCTGTGGAGAGCAGCCTTCAGGCTAAGTCTTGAAGGAATGTAAAGCAGCTTGTTTTACCATATAATCTCTTGAATCACCAAATGAAAAGACACCACACAGGTATATATATCAAATATATATGTATTTATTTCTAAATAACTCTCTACTAATCTCTTTATGAGATTAGAAGACAAACATATGCACAAATCAACGTTTCACAATAAGTTAAGCACAAAATATGGCTGGGGCCCTAGGGGCGTACCAGACCATATACTAAAAAAGGGACTTAGCAACAACGACTTGCAGGGAGACAAGGCCTAGGGACTTCAGAAGTGCTGGGGCCTCACGAAACCACCCAAGGCAGGTAAGTAAAGGACCCACGGGGGACGCGTGCAGTGTGGATACACAGGCGCGGATCGCCGTTAACTTCAATGGGGCAAGTCGCGGTTGGAAATTAAGAGTTCTAGGAGACTTCGGGAGAACCTACAAGCAAGTCACTTACAGGGTAAGTAGTTCTAGGGCCCACACCCACAGGAGCACCGTAGTGCTGGAGTTACCTCACCCAGGGAAGCCGGGTGCATAGGTGTCCTTTGGTGTCGGGTCGCGGCGTCGTTTTCAATGGCGAACAAAGAAGACTTGCTGCTTGCGGGAGCTGAAGAAGTGTCCGGTGGAATCCAAGCCTGGATTCTGAAGAAGGATGACCTGAAAGCAGAGGGGACAGTGTTCAAAGTCACTTGGCAGTGACTCGGGGCAAGGAAGATGGATGCCCACCGTCGTCGGTTGATTCAGGTCGGTTGCGGGTGCCTTGACTCTTCAGCCACGAGGTCCAGGAGGCGTCGACGACGACCAGGAGCTGGATTCTGTGTGTCCCACAAAGTCTGCAGCTTACTGCGGTGTCGGCAACTCGATTGGAGCCAACAAGCCTTGGCAACAGCAAGTCTCGGGGAGATGAAGAAAAGTCGATGGCACAGACCAGCAAGGTCTGAGGGACTCACCCAGCGAGGGTAAGTCAGGGCAGGCCTGGAGCAAACAGACTTCTTTAAGAAGTCTTCTGGGGACCCACGAGCCGGCTGGCAAGGGATCGCGAAGACACCTCGGGCGGAATCACTCAACAGGGGCCCACGGTCACTCGGGACGGTGTAGGCCTCTGATCTTCAGAGGGATTCCTGCTAGAGGTCGGGATCACACGTGGTCCAAAGCACAAGTTCATGGAACGTTGTGAAGGGGTTGCACTTGACAATAGTGCACGGTACCCAGGGGTCGCGGTTCCTCGTCACTCGTGGGGTCCACTTGCCTCAGTTTCGCTGGGGCCTCACGATGGCCTTGGAGAAGTCAGGAAATCCACTTCTTGGGCTGCAGGGACTTCGGACTCCGGTGGGAGCAGCGTAGTTTGCGACCATCGTTGTCGTTTTTGGTGCCTGCCAAGCAGGGGAGTCACTCCTTGACTCCAAGGGAGATTCTTCTGTCTTCCAAAGGTAGTGGAACGTCGAAGGGCCAGGATTCTTCTGTAGAGCGTCGTCCAGGGGTTATCTAACTAGCAAGTTCAAGGGTTCCCCTTCTTATACTGAAAAGAGGGGATGGACTAGCTCTATGACCCCACCTATGGGAGGGTCAAGGGAGGGGGTGGCTACACCCACTTCCCTTTGTCCAGTTTTGCGCCAGAGCAGGGGCAGGTAGCCCCTGAGCCGGTTTGAACTGGCATATGCACAGAGGAGCCTTCTGCTCCCCCAGTGCAGGACTTCAAAGCACTCTAAGAGTGCACCCACCCAGCCCCAATACACTAAACCCTGTCTGGGAGGTGGTTACACCTCCCTGTGACAGGATGCCTATTGTTGGGCTTCCTCCACTGCGAGTTTCGGTCATCAGCAGGAGGGCAGCCCAGTGTCTGTGACTGGTGGCATCCATTTTGTGATGCCAGGGCTCTTTAGGATTCTACCGCGTTTCCACAGCAGGTACATGTCTTATCCCTCTAGAAGGGTGGAATGCTACCCCCGCCGCCAAGATTGGCGGGGGGTAGTATTCCAAGATGTTTGACACCAAACACGACATGTTTTGATGCAGCCATTCCAAAGTTAGCATTTACCGCGAGGATATAATGCACTTAATAGTATATGGTTTAACCGCATCCACAAACAGCACCAGAGAATAGACTCTGAGAGCTGCAGAGGGGCCCTGCTCAGGCAGAGGCACCCCCTCACATAGAAGCCAAGCACCCTGCCCTCAGGATTGATAGGGCCTGCCTTAGGGGTGACTGATAGGTTTATATGTGTGTGCAGGAGAGATATAGGAAACCTATATCTCAGTGAGGGGTGCTAGCACCACCTCACCCAGGCTGCAGTAGCAGGCCTGTGGTGTCAGATTTAGACTGCTTCCCAGGGGTGGCATAATACATGCTGCAGCCCCTGGTAGGCCTGTGAAGTACCTATGCCCTTGGTACCTAAGGTACCATATACTAGGGACTCATAAGGCACCACAGTATCCAATCACTAGTGCACCTAGAGTGCACTCCATGTCGTTTAGAGAGAGCAGATAGACTGGGGCCCTGAATAGCAGGGTCCCAGTCCAACTAAGTCATAAACCAGCAAAACACCAGGAAAAA